>CM051243.1:190271788-190326788 GCA_027917425.1 Gastrophryne carolinensis
TAATGAGCCTGAGAAAACAAGACTGAGATGCAGCAAACTATGTTTAATCGTGGTAACTGAATAGGCACAGAGCTCCCTTGCGACCAAACCGTAGATGTCAACCAATCCCATGGTGCATGCACATCAAACAAGGTCCACCTGAGTGTCCACCACCAAGCTGTCAAGCCTCTTACCGGACTCCCAAGAGATGGCAGGAATGTTAATAATATCTCCAAACTCTCATCTATTGCATCCACATATGGCACGCATAAAGTATCACTCCACAGTATTGTTTCCACAGTGGGTATATAAGCAATCGGACCATAAAAAAGAAGAAACAAAAAACTCATATAGCGTGATATTGTACATAAAAAAATCCTACAGAAATGCACTCCCATTAAAAATATGTATGTACAGCTTTAAGAACAATTAAGTAGCTCTCACCCACTCGAAGAACATCAGACCTGGCCAGATCCAAAAATCATATGTTTGTGTAGAAAAACCGCCTGCCGATGCGTTTCGTTGCCCGTAGCATTTCGTTGCCCGTGTATTATATAAATGCACAGAGCGAACAGTCTCCTTATTCAGATGACGTAACTGGGCAGTATCCCGAAGTGCATGCACCATAAAAATCAATCGCGCGTGCCCGCCACCCTAAGGATGCCTGCTTACCCCGCTCTTCAGTCAAAAGAGGCACTTGTTATAATCTCACTAGGCTTCAGACCAATTCCATATTTCATAGGTGGTGAAACACTCCTGGCCGAAGGGAGCCGAGTGATGCTGCTTCCGAGTGCGGCTAGGGATTCTAGCCAGAGGCTCTAGCTGCATCAGGGGCTAGTGGAACGGCGGGGTTTCATACATTGGGGCATCCCAAACCAAGGTGACCAGGGGGGGTCCATAGTGAAAATCCCCGGGTTTAGGTCCACTGCGACGTAGCGACAGGAGCGTGTGATTCTGGCTGTTAATACGGATTCATGCTGTTTGTACAGAGACAGAAGAACACTTATGGCGTCTATCCAAAGGCGGAGCCGACTCCTGTGACCTCCTCGGCCCCACCGGTCAGCACTCTCTACTCCTCTGTGGTAAGTAGCTCCGCAGCACCGTTGCCTTTTCTCTTCATCATTACGAAAGCATAAAATCCTCCTGTCACCAGGAGAGGTCAGACTTGAGCTGGGGATTATGCGAAACTACCCGTCGGCTTCTTAGAGTCAGAAATGTCCCTTTTTTTTTTTTTTAAAGTGGACCAAAACCTGGGATTTGCACTATTTCAGGGTTTGGTCTGTACCCTTGAGGCATCCTAATTTGGGATGCCCCCAATAAGTAAAATGCCAATGGTCAGATGATATACGTACTTCGCTGGCGTTCCCTCTGGCACAGGCCTGGCTCTCCTCCAATCGGGTTCTTCCTTCCCTGAGGACAGCCGCTCTTGGATCGTTGCTCGGCACCCCCTGCATCCCTCCAGCCATAGATCCAGAAATGTGCAAGATGTCTCCCCCGCTGTGCTGCGCATGTGCCGTGGGCTCCCTTGGGAGGTAAGAATAGCATCTGAAATGCTGGGTCTCATACAGCTGGCATCTGGATGCCCCAAGGGTGGCAGTTAAACTGGACTTGGCATCTCTTAGGGGTTAGGTCCGGTTTTAGGAGAGGGGTGGGTGGATGGCGTGGGAGAGGGATGGATGGATATGGGGAGAGTGAGATGGGTGGAGTGGGAGAGGGAGGGATAGTTGTAGTGGGAGGGATGGTTATATGGAGTGGGAGGGATGGTTGGATGGGTGGATAGATTTGGAGGGAGGGAGAGGGATGGATGGAGTGGGTGAGGGATTAGATGGATATGGGATGGATGGAGTGGTAGAGGGATGGATGGAGTGGGAGAAGGATTAGATGGATAAGGGATGGATGGGTGGAGTGGGAGGGAGATGGATAGAGTGGGAGGGGGATGGGTGGATGGAGTTGGAGAAGGGATGGATGGAGTGGGAGAGAGATTAGATGGAGATGGAGAGGGATGGATGGAGTGGGAGAGGGATGGATGGAGTGGGAGAGGGATTAGATGGATAAGGGATGGATGGGAGTGGGAGAGGAATGGATGGGAGTGGGAGAGGAATGGATGGAGGGGGAGGGAGGTGGATGGATGGAGTGTGAGGGGGGTGGATAGATGGATGGCGTGGGAGAAGATTAGATGGATAAGGAATGGATGGAGTGGGAGGAAAGGAGGGATGGGTGGATAGATTTGGAGGGAGGGAGAGCGATGGGTGGAGTGGGAGGGGGGATGGGTGGAGTGGGAGGGGGGATGGGTGGAGTGGGAGGGGGGATGGGTGGAGTGGGAGGGGGGATGGGTGGAGTGGGAGGGGGGTGGATGGAGTGGGAGGGGGGTGGATGGAGTGGGAGGGGGTGGATGGAGTGGGAGGGGGGTGGATGGAGTGGGAGGGGGGTGGGTGGAGTGGGAGAGGGGTGGGTGGAGTGGGAGAGGGGTGGGTGGAGTGGGAGGGGGATGGGTGGAGTGGGAGGGGGATGGGTGGAGTGGGAGGGGGATGGAGAGGGATGGTTGGAGTGGGAGGGGGATGGTTGGAGTGGGAGGGGGATGGTTGGAGTGGGAGGGGGATGGTTGGAGTGGGAGGGGGATGGTTGGAGTGGGAGGGGGGATGGGTGGAGTGGGAGAGGGAGGGAGTGAGATGGATGAAGTGGGATGGATGGAGTGTGAGGGGGGTGGATAGATGTTTGGCGTGGGAGAAGATTAGATGGATAAGGAATGGATGGAGTGGGATTAGATGGATAAGGGATGAGTGGAGGGGGAGAGGGATGGATGGGTGGAGAGGGATGGGCTGGGGATGGATGGAGTGGGAGAGGGAGGGATGGATTGAGTGGGAGAAGGATTAGATGGATAAGGGATCGATGGAGTGGGAGAAGGATTAGATGGATAAGGGATCGATGGAGTGGGAGAGGGATTGGATGGAGCAGGAGGGGGATGGATGGAGTGGCAGAAGGATTAGATGGATAAGGGATGGATGGAATGGGAGAAGGATTAGATGAATAAGGGATGGATGGAGTGGGAGAGGGATTAGATGGGTAAGGGATGGATGAAGTGGGGGGAGGGATTAGATGGATAAGGGATGGGTGGAGTGGGAGATGGGTGGATGAAGTGAGAAGGCTTAGATGGATGGAGTGGGAGAAGGATTAGATGGATAAGGGATGGATGGAGTGGAATAAGGATTAGATGGATAAGGGATGGATGGAGTGGGAGAGGGATGGATGGATGGAGTGGGAGAGGGATGGATGGATGGAGTGGGAGATGGATGGGTGGATGAAGTGAGAAGGCTTAGATGGATGGAGTGGGAGAAGGATTAGATGGATAAGGGATGTATGGAGTGGGAGGTGGGCGGGTGGATGGAGTGGGAGAGGGATGGATGGAGTGGGAAAGGATTAGATGGATGGAGTGGGTGAGGGTTAGATGGTTAAGGGATGGATGGATGGATGGATGGATGGATGGAGAGGGATTAGATGGATAAGGGATGGATGGATGGAGAGGGTGAGGGATTAGATGGATATGGGATGGATGGATGGAGAGGGTGAGGGATTAGATGGATATGGGATGGATGGAGCGGGAGAAGGATTAGATGGATAAGGGATGGATGAGTGGGTGAGGGATTAGATGGATAAGGGATGGATGGAGAGGGATTAGATGGAGTGGGAGAGGGATTAGAAGGGGATTAGATGGATAAGGGATGGATGGAGTGGGAGGGGGATAAATGGATGGAGCGGGAGATGGATGGATGGAGTGGGTGAGGGATTAGATGGATAAGGGATGGATGGAGTGGGAGAGAGATTAGATGGATAAGGGATGGATGAAGTGGGAGAGAGATTAGATGGATAAGGGATGGATGCAGCGGGATGGATGGAGTGGGAGAGAGATTAGATCGCTCTATATCTTTTATTTAATGTATTTATTTTCCTGATCTCTTTTAGAACTCCTCGGCTCCACTGGCTGAAGACATAGACCCGGAGGTAAGTGTGGCTCGATGACAAGGCGGCTGCGCTGCTGCGGCTCTTCCTTTTGTCGCTCACTCTTGCCTGTCTCCCGCGCGCAGCTCGCCCGCTATCTGAACCGCAACTACTGGGAGAAGAAGCAGGAGGAGGTGCGGAAGAGCCCCACCCCGTCCGCCCCCGTGCCCACCAGCGAGCCCGCGGTGCAGGTGGCCGAGGTGCCGCCGGTGAATATGGTCAGCGTCATGGAGGTAAGAACTCTACGCTCTTGTTTTCGCTCATCAGAGGCTGTGTTCATCTCCTGTTGCTCCTTGCAGTAGGCGGAGCCATGCAAATCTCTTTGGGTCTCGGCGACATCCAAGGCACTTGGAAAGCCGCTGAGTGTGAAATGCCAAAGATTAGATACAGTCACATGGCCATAGACACAAAGTGCAACTGTGCAAATGAATAAGAAAGATCAAAGGGCTTGTCTTGTTGATTATTTCTAAATATATTGCTATATAACTTATTGTTGATTTTTATGTATTGGATCACGTGTGTATATGGTTCACTTATTTGTTTTTTGGGTTTTATTGCCCCCTATTCACAGTATGTGTTGGAATCAATGTCCCTCTCCTTAGCATGATAGGGATTATAGAATATCATTACAAATGTTTTTTTTTTTTTTCATTTTTGTGCCGGCACAAAAATATTATTAGGGCCCTATTATTAATTTTTTGGGGAGCCCTCCGTTCAACTATTATACTTAATATATTGATTATGGGTTCAGATTTGTATAGTAAATTGATAAGGGGGAAGGCCCAGCCGTTTTTTTTATATTCTTTATTTAGTTTTGTCATATACAACAAAGGTTAGGTCAACAGGAAAAGAAGGGTAAGAATAGTATTGTCCACAGATCTCGTTCACATCTTACATTCTTTTTTTTTTATTTATTCGTTTTCAAAATACAACATGTACATGATGCATAACACACACGTAACCAACAAAGATAGTTGAGATAAATGGCTTATAACTATATGTATACACTCGTTTCTGCACCACGCACAGGTCCATTCCTTGGTACAAGCACTTATTCATGGAAACATAAAACTTAACTGTGTAAAAACAAAGGGGTATGCAGGGTTTTTGTGCAAGGAGAGTGTTTGGGTAAATCCGCACGGGGGGGGGGGGATTTGAGCTGAAAAGGGGGGGGGACCGTACATCAAACGCATGCCCTTGTAAGTACCCGGAACATGAACTCGGGACCCTAGAGAGACTCCAAAATTGACTTGCACTCATCAGAGTCTAAGAACATCATCCAGTTGTACCAGGTGGTGGTGAATTTCTCCGACCCTCTATCTCTGGTCTGTGTAAGACTCTCAAAGCGCATGATGTCATTTACCTTCATAACCCAGGTTGCCAACGAGGGGGGACTCGCCTGCCTCCACACCAACGGGATACACGCCTTAGCTGCGTTCAGTAGCTGGCATTGGAGAGATGTCCTATAGCTCCCAAACCGGGCATTGGTCAGATGAAGTAAACACGCGCCTGGGTTGTCAGGCAGGTGATACTCTGATACAGCATTTATTACTTTCCTGACGGTGTCCCAGAAAGGCCGAATTCCGGGGCACGACCAGAAAATGTGTAGCAGATCCCCTCTCTCCGCACCACACCTCCAGCAACTAGTTGACAAGCCAGGGGCCCACTTGCCAATTATGGTGGGGACCGCGTACCAACGTGTAAGTAGCTTATAATTGCACTCTTGGAATTTGGTACAGATGGAGGTTTTATGTGGCGCGGAGAGAAGCCGCCTGATCTGGTCCGGCGTCAGGGAAACACCCAGGTCCCGTTCCCACTTTCTAACGTAGAGCGGAACCTCAACCGCCTTGGGGGAATTAAGAAGACATCTTACATTCTTAACATATTAGGGATAGTCTCATCATCAGGCCAACAAGGCTTTATCACAGGTTCATTATCATGCCATCTGTCGCATAGTCATCTAGAGCTTTCCAAATCTCTTTCCATTACACAATGCTTATTATTGAGACTATGTGAGTGTTTGATGCGGGCTTAATCCTTGTTGAGACCATATCCCATCTCTCTTTATCAAACTGAGCCTATTCCTCCACTTATTAAGTCTTGCTTGAACGTTGTCGAATCCGATCGGACTACTGGGGAGAGGGGTATAAGGGGGGAGGGTAGGATGTGTAGGTAGATGATGGGGGGAGATTTTGGAGGAAGGAAAGAACAAAGGGTAGTATTCCCCCTTCCTCGCTGCCCTCTGGTTCCCGCTAATGTGTGGGCCTGTCCACCTCACATCTCCTCTCGTTCACCTGTACCTCGTCTCAAATTACTACCGTTCCTGCCGGGCTGTCCCCTGCAAGCCAGCGAAATTCTCCAGATTCCTGGAAGTTCATCCTGGAAGTTCAGCCACGGGAGCCAGGTGTTCCTAAACTGTTCGTCTCTATGGTGTAGGGACAGCGTCAAGTCCTCCATTTCCTTAGTGGATATAACCTCACTAAACCAATCCCTAATTGATGGGGCCTTCTTCTGTTTCCAAAATCTAGGTATTACCGTATATACTCGAGTATAGGCCGACCCAAATATAAGCCGAGGCACCTAATTTTACCACAAAAAAATGGAACAAGTTATTGACTCGAGTATAAGCCGAGGCGGCTTTTTTCAATTGGAATTGGAGTTGACACACAGAAAGAGAGAGACACACACAGAAAGAGAGAGACACACACAGAAAGAGAGAGACACACACAGAAAGAGAGAGACACACACAGAAAGAGAGAGACACACACACAGAAAGAGAGAGACACACACACAGAAAGAGAGAGACACACACACAGAAAGAGAGAGACACACAGAAAGAGAGAGACACACACAGAAAGAGAGAGAGACACACAGAAAGAGAGAGAGACACACAGAAAGAGAGAGACACACACAGAAAGAGAGAGACACACACACAGAAAGAGAGAGACACACACACAGAAAGAGAGAGACACACACAGAAAGAGAGACACACACACAGAAAGAGAGAGACACACACACAGAAAGAGAGAGACACACACAGAAAGAGAGAGACACACACACAGAAAGAGAGAGACACACACAGAAAGAGAGAGAGACACACAAAGAGAGAGAGACACACAAAGAGAGAGAGACACACAGAAAGAGAGAGAGACACACAGAAAGGGAGAGAGACACACAGAAAGGGAGAGAGACACACAGAAAGGGAGAGACACACACAGAAAGGGACACAGACACAGAAAGGGACACAGACACAGAAAGGGACACAGACACAGAAAGGGACACAGACACAGAAAGGGACACAGACACAGAAAGGGACACAGACACAGAAAGGGACACAGACACAGAAAGGGACACAGACACAGAAAGGGACACAGACACAGAAAGGGACACACACACAGAAAGGGACACAGACACAGAAAGGGACACACACACAGAAAGGGACACACACACAGAAAGGGACACACACACAGAAAGGGACACACACACAGAAAAAGACAGACACAGACACACACACACACTGTGGGTACCTGCTGCTGCTGCCGCCGCCGCTCTCAGACGCGCAGGTGTCGGGGGTCAGGGTTTGGCCGAGGTTACCCTGCAGAGGGGCAGCGGGGTCCCCCTCCCCTCCTCCTCCTGCCGCCGGTCGCTCCATTCAGCTCCGCCTGGCAGCCGCCGCCGTTCTCCTACACACTTGGACCAGTGACCCGTCCGGTTTTCTCGGCAGTCGATTGATCGGGTCTGAGGTCAGCGTTCTCATCCACTTAGCGGGCTTCGATTGATCATGGCTGCGCTGTGCGTGTGTCTCCTGTAGGTGGCACTGGAGCCTGCGTGATGACGACATAGGCTTTCCCTTTCCTCAATCAGCAGCGAGGTAAGGAGATGGCGGCTTTACAGTTTAGCGGCTTTACAGTTTAGAGGAATCCGCCCCTGGACTCGAGTATAAGCCGAGGCGGCTTTTTTCAGCCCAAAAAGTGGGCTGAAAAACTCGGCTTATACTCGAGTATATACGGTACTTGTTTAGCCGCATTCAGCAAGTGGACCAAGAGCGTCTTTTTGTATGCCCCCAAGGCTCGTTCCGTTTGATGTAAGAGGATCACTGCCGGATCACTATTGACGTAATCTGGGATCCCGTGAGGGTGGCTATTATGGGAAGGACCTCCCCCCAGAAAGATTGGATCTTGGGGCACCGCCAGAAAACATGAAATAAAGTCCCTCTCTCTTTGCCGCACCTCCAACATGAGGGATCCGCAGTAGTGAACGTCCTACTCAATCTGTCTGGCGTGTAATACCACCTCGTTACTAGTTTATAATTGGCCTCCTGCACCTTGGTCGCGACCGAGGACTTGTGGGCTAGGAGCGCAATCTTTTCCCTTTGTTCGTCCGTAAGGGGTCTGCCCAAGTCGGCCTCCCACTCCATCCAGAACGTCGGAGGAGTCATCTGCTTCCCAGATAGCAATGAATAGATCCTGGAAATCAGATGATTAAGTGGCTGCTCACCCATGCAGATTTTTTCAAATTCCGTACGGTTCCTGCAACTCTCCCTACTGAAGCCTTCCCCTGACAAGAAGAATTGGAAATGCAGCAAAGTCCAGGGGTCCAAGTTGTTATTGAGCCATCTGGCTCTCAACGCCTCTATTGGCGTCCACCCCTCTCTTGTTATCAGATCCCCCACTTCTCAGTATGGGTATGCCTCTCCATCCCCTAAGATCTGCCCTGGAGTAGCTTATAGGTAACCGGGGGTTATTTAATACTGATGTCATAGGAGTGGGCCAGGGTGCCACATCCTCCTGTCCCTCTGGAAGACTCTCAATGTGGCGGATATAGTAGGGTGTGTTTTAACTTCTCTTAGGGGAATCTCCCTGTTCCAAGGGGCCACGTTCAGGGGGGTCGGGGCCAGTGCACTTTCTAGTTGAACCCACCTCTTCCAGCCCTGGAATAGCTGCCACTCACATACCCTCTGTAAGTGAGAAGCCACCCAGTATAGCTTTATGTCTGGCATCGCCATCCCTCCCTGTCGTTTGGGTCTGCATAATAATTGCTGCTTTAGCCTAGCTGTTTTTTTCTGCCATACAAATCTAATGAAGGTTTTGTTAAGGTCCCTGAAGAAATGAGCAGGAAGCATGATTGGAAGGGTTTGGAAGAGATATAGCAGCCCAGGCAACACCGACATCTTGATAATATTAACCCTGCCCATCTAAGAAAATGTGGGTAAGTCCCACTTTTCCAAGTCAGTTTTAATCTTTTGGGCTAAGGGGATAAAATTTAGATGAAAGATGTTCGGAAGATAGGCCGGCAGCTGTGTCCCCAGGTAAGTTATTGCCTTCTTAGCCCATTTAAATGGAAAGGACCTTTGTAGATTCCTGCTAGTCTCCCCCGGGAGACCCCCCCCCCCCCCCCGCGGTGGCCAACGCCCGGGCGTTGAGGCAGCTGTCTCGCGTAGATTGTCAGCTCCGGGCGCAGTCCAGTCTGGCACGTCCATTGCCTCAGACTCCAAGAAGTGAAGTAGGTCCGGGAGTTGTCCCGGGGATTTGAGCACAAAACCGCTGCCTTTTCTCCGGACTATTAGTTGAAATGGGTGGCCCCCCCCCCGCCCGCTGTTGCACGGCTTCCAGAAGAGGTTTAAGGAGCTTGCGCATTTGTAGTGTCCGTCTCGGGAGGTCCTGCAGGAGGATTACTTGGGAACCCTTGTATGGGATGGGGCCCTTTTCCCAGGCCGTCTGATCAGATCTTCCTTTATTTTTAAAAAATGGACTCTGCAGATGATGTCGCGTGGTCGGTCCAGCTCACGGAGGCGGACCCAATGCCCTGTGCACTCTGTCCAATTCTATATGAGCTCTACAGGTCCTGGGCTCCCACCGACTCCGGGATTGTTTCTGCGGTTTTGGTTCTCAGCATCATCTTGGGCTAGAATCAGGTCAGAGAAGTGTCGTTCGTTGTTTTCTTGCTGTTGTTCTAGTGCCGCAATCCGCGCCTCGAAGGATCTGTGGGAGGCCTCCACCCCGTCGACTCTTTGGGGGATTTCCGCCACCGACCCCTGAAGGGCAGAAAGCTCCGTCTTAATATTCCCTTCCATTCTAGAAACATAGCCTTCAAAATCACTTCTAGTGGGCAATCCCCTCAGGGCTTCGCCGATATTGACTTTCACTGCGTCCGCTATGGATTGAGACAAAAAATCAAGCGGAACTGCTGGAGTCGGGTTCCAGTGGGGAGATGATCGATGGGCTTCGCCCGGCAGGTGGTGATGATTCTGTAGTGGCACAGAATATATATATATATATATATATATATATATATATATATATATATATATATATATATATATATATATATATATATATATATAATTTATTGATTTTTTTTTTATATATATTTATTTATATTTTTTTATATATATATATATATATTTATTTATATATATATATATATATATATATATTTATTTATATATTTATATATATATATATTATATTATATTACCGTGTAGGTCCTCTCATTGGACCATTCTGATAGCTATACCATGCATATTATAGGGAGCCTTGCAGTTGTTTTTATCTCGTCTTGTGTATTATGTTGTGTGTATTTTAATATACCCCTATGAGTGTAATTATCCTCAAAAGAAATGTAAAATAGTTGTATATTGTTGTATATTGTATGTGTGGTTGGTGCTCCCCACTTGAGGAAGGTGTGACTTTGTTCACGTCCACTTATTTTTTGGTTTCGTACAAATATTTAGATTTATTTTTACATTGTTGTGGTGCTCCTTGTGTGAGGCAGGTGTGGCCCAGGACTGTATTTTTCTATTAGGCAACCCTAGGCACGTGCCTAGGGTGGCAATCTGGAAGGGGGGAGGACACTGCCCTTACTACTGTAGTAATGAAAAGAAATAAAAAATCCCATAGCCAGAACATTAATGCTTCCTAACAAGCACCCCCCAGCCACAGAAGGACATACAAAGTGTATTTGTTTGAAGGGGGGGGGGGGGGGGTGCAATGGGTTGAACACAGGCCAGAGCATCTCCCCTCCACTAGTGTGGTCATGTGCTGCCGCAGCCCCGGCTGTGCACGTGCTCCCCCCCCCCCCCCCAGACATTCAGATATGCATACACTTGAGGACACGTGTTTCAAGTCGGTGACCCTCATCGGCACAAGGCTGGAAGTAATTGACTTTAGGGGGGCTGGGGGATAGAGATGCAAAGTATTTATTGGTCCCGGACTAAACACACTCGGCTTCTTTCAGCAGCAGTACCAGAACGGGGAGTCGGAGGAGAACCACGAGCAGTTCCTGAAGGCTTTGCAGAACGCAGTCACCACCTTCGTCAACCGCATGAAAAGCAACCACATGCGCGGCCGCAGCATCACCAACGACTCCTCCGTGCTGTCGCTCTTCCAGTCCATCAACAACATGCACCCGCAGCTGCTGGAGCTGCTCAACCAGCTGGACGAGAGGCGATGTACGTTACCGCCGGTGCCCGTGTGTATGGGGGCTGTGGGTGGGGTGACATCACGGGTATGCCGCTGTAATTCCATTGGTGGTACAGGAATATCACTGGGAAGGGTCTGAGCCCCACTGCACCATGGGCCACAATGGTGCATTGCCTGTGAACCAACAGAGCCATCTTTAAAGAGGACCAAAACCCAGGATTTTCTTGGTATCCTGCTCGGGTTGCTTCATTCTTGACAATTGGGTTTCCGCCACAAGGTGGCGCAGTTGACTGCAAGACTAAACTTGTGGCTCCTCCCGGCTCATATAAAGGCATCTATTTCCCAAATAATCCCCAGAATTATCTTGCAGTCTGACTGCGAAGATGGATCTTTTCTCTCTCCATGGATATCACAGATAAGCGGGGCATCCCAAGCCCGTCGGCCGCTGCACCCCTATTCCCACCTGTTTTTCAGTGGACCCTTCTGCCTCCCAGCCTCGGCTGCTGATCAGGTGATGGTAAGGGAACGCCGAGGATCAGGCGTTCGGCAGAGCTTTGCTCTGGGCCGCAGACCTTGTCTCACAAAGGGTAGCCGGCCATAGGCTATGGTGAGCCTATATGTGTCCAGGCTGCGAGGGGGGGTGCCGCGGGCTTCAGCCGGGGGCGTCGTGTTGGAGGTGGTGCTGGGACCTGTTTAGTGCCGCTGCGCGCTCCGGCGCGCCTGTCATTGTGGCAGGGAGGTCCGTGCCTCATCTGCCTGTCCTTTTGCGGTCCGGGCGCCATTTTGCTTGGGCGCCCGGAGGCCGCTCTCTTTCTGGTGCTGCGAGTGGGTAGGGGGGCGGGGCCGTGCAGTGATGCGTTCTGCGTCATGGTTGGCTCCATTACTGCGGCGCGTTCCTGCTGGTCGTTCTCTCTGCGGTAGCCCCCGGCCTCTTCCTCCTCGCCTTTGGCTGCTCCCAGCTTCCGTGCAGTGGCAGGTTTGGTCTTTCCCTGTGGTCCAACGGTACTGATCTGCTGCGGTCCATGAGTCATCTTTGATGTCTTGATTTATTGCCTTTTATTGCTAGTTTTTGCTTTTTGCATGTGCTGTGGAATGCTTATATTTTTTTCACTCTGTCTTCCAGACGGGTCCCGATCTATTAGGTGGTTCCTCCCGGTCTCTGCTAGTCCTCTTCCCCCCCCCCCCCCCTTCCTGCCCTGTGTCTAAGGGGTTCAGAGGGTCCAATTTGGGGATTGTGCGGTTCTGGGCTGTTAGTGCCTTGTGACCCGATTTCTTTCACCATAATGGAGGCTTCTGGGGATAGCGAGCTTGAGCTCCCCCCCCCCCCCCCCCGGGACTTGTTAAGCTCTGTCTTTTGTGTGGTACATGCCCGCTGAGTGGTCGCAGCGCTGTTTTGTGTACCCTGCGCTCAAAATGTCATTTCGGAACAGGATGGGGTGAGCGCTACCGTCCCCAGTCACGTTTTACCGACGGCCTCGTCGACTCCCCCGCGTCTGCATTTAGCCCCCAGTGAGGAGGAGCCAGCAAGGGGTCTCATACGGACTTGGCACTCAGAGTGCCCAGTCTAGAGCGTCAGTTGTCGCGTTCGACCGATGTACGCCTGGAGTCAGGTAAGAGGCGGCATTTGGAGCCGGCTTATGCCCTTTTTGACGATGATGACTATGGGGCCTTTGGTGGCTATGACTCCATGGAGGAGGGTGAGTTATTTCAGGATTCTGACTCCTCCGGGGACCGACAGGGGGGCCTTGACAGTGACCCTGGATCATCCTCTGACGAGGACGGTTGGCTTCCCGATGACACAGAGAAGCTGTTAGCGGCGGTTTTTGAAACCTTGCCGAAGGCGGCCAAAAAGAAGCAGGGGGACCTTTTTCGGCCTGAGAGACAGCTCCTGTTTTTTCCTGAACAGGGTAATTTCTCAAAAATGATTTTTAAGCAATGGGAGAAACCAAATAAACTGCCGTCGGTGCCTAGGGGTCTGGACAGGCGGTATCCTTTTTTGGAGGATTTGATTCGCCTTTGGTTGCATCCCCCTGAGGTTGATGTCCCCGTCTTGGGGCTCTCTAATTCCACGGTCATGCTGTCTCCTGACACTTCTTTCCTGCACGATCATGCTGACAGGCGCATTGATCAGCTGGCTGAGTCACACATTCACCTTTGTGGGCGCTGGTCTTCGCCCGGTCTGTACCGCGCCCATTATTTCCATTGCCATCAAAAAGAAGGTGAGGTGTCTTTTGGATGCAAGCGGGCGGAGGAGTATAAGGAACTCCTAGCTTGCGCAGAGTTTATTGCCTTTGTGGTTTTAGCCATGGATGATTCCGTCCTGCTTGGCGGCATGGCTTCGACTCTCCGTCGTTCTATTTGGTTGCAACAGTGGGCAGCGGATGCTGCCGCCAAGAAGGCTCTCACTAGTATTCCATTCCTGGGACTTTGGCTGTTCGGGGAGCGCCTGGATCTCCTGGCGAAAGATGGAAGGCTTCCTCAGCGTCGGAAGCCTGTGCGGCCCTTTCGGGGCTCTTCTTCCTTTCGTCCCTTTCGAGGGGGACGAGGCTCTTACTTTGGTGGCCGCAGAGACTCCTGGGGGCGAGGTAGATTCAGCGGGCGTCCCTGCCCCTCCTGGGGGTCCAAGTCCAAGCCCCCTGCCAAGACCCCTCAAGCATGAGGAGGCGCCCTCACCCATCCGGGTGGGGGGACGGCTTCTGCTTTTTGCTCACGTCTGGAGACAGCACGTCTCGGACCGGTGGATTCAGGAGGTGGTGTCCTCCGGGTACAAGATAGAGCTGGCAGCTTGGCTGCCCCCAAGATTTCTTCGGTCGCGGATATCCCAGAACCCCTTGACGGCGCAGAGCCTAAGACTGGCGGTCCAATGACTTCTGTCGTCCAGAGTGATTTGCCCTGTGCCTCATCAGGAACGGGGTCGAGGGTTTTATTCCAATCTTTTCACGGTGCCCAAGAAGGACGGCTCTCTGAGACCTTTCCTGGACCTGCAGGGTTTCAACAGGTTTGTCCGGTTCAAGCACTTCTGCATGGAGACCTTACGGTCAGCGGTGAGTTCACTTCGGCCCGGCGACTTCATGACCACGGTAGACATCAGGGATGTTTGTCTGCACGTCCCTATTTTCTGGGGACATCAGAAGTTCCTGCGGTTCACCTTGGAGGATCAGCACTACCAGTTTGTGGCACTGCCATTTGGAAACTCTTCAGATCCTCGGGTGTTCACCAAGGTGCTAGCGGGGGTCATGGCCTTGCTGAGGAGCCAGGGCTTTCGCATTCTGCCTTACATGGATGACTTGCTGATTGCTGCTCCATCTCTTCAGCAGGCCGAGAGCGACACTCAGAAGTTATTGTGCACTCTAGAGGCATTCGGTTGGGTGATCAATTATCCCAAGTCTTTGATCACTCCTTTGTTGGTGTGGTCCTTCCTGGGCATGACGTTGGACACTTCTCAGGTCAAGGTGTTCCTCCCTCAGCAGAAGGTGGAGGGTCTTCAGATGCAGGCGCGGGCCTTGCTGTCGTGTCCACACCCATCCATCAGTTTGGGGATGCAGTTGGTGGGCCTCATGGTCTCTTGCTTCGAGGCTGTACCCTTGGCCAGTTCTACATGAGACCTCTTCAGTTGAATCTCTTGACCGTTTGGGATCGGAAACAGGAGTCCCTGGAGCAGGAATTCGCTCTGTCCCCTCTGGCCAGACAGTCCCTCTCGTGGTGGTTGGACTCGAGGAATCTTCTGGTGGGCAGGTCCTTTCTGTCTCCGCGCTGGGAGATTGTCACCACGGACGCAAGTCTGACCGGTTGGGGAGGGTTTTGGCGATCGCTAAAGTTCCAGGGCCAGTGGGCTCCTCAGGAGGCTCATGTGCCTATCGATCTCTTGGAGCTGAGAGCGATCCGATTGGTCCTTTTTCAGTTGACTCCCCATCTACGGGGTCGTGCGGTCCAGGTCCGCTCGGACAATCAGACGGCAGTTGCCTACATCAATCATCAGGGCGGGACACGGAGCAAGCGAGCCCTCAAGGAAGTGTCCCTGATCCTGTCTTGGGCGGAGGAGAATGTTCCCTGCATCTCGGCAGTTTACATTCCAGGGGTGGAGAACCAGGAGGCGGACTCCTTGAGCAGGGGGACTTCTCGTCTGGGGGAATGGTCTCTCAGCAACAAGATCTTTCACGCCCTGTGTCGCTTCTGGGGTCAACCGGACGTGGACCTGTTTGCGTCCCGTCACAATCACAAGCTTCCAAAATTCGTCTCTCTGTCAAGAGATCCTCTGGCCTTCGCCACAGACGCGCTAGCAATTCCTTGGACGTAGTTCCGACTCCTCTATGCATTTCCTCTCCTGGGTCGCGTGCTGTGCAAGATAAGGGGTCCCAACCATCCTGTTGGCCCCTCGTTGGCCAAGACGGTGCTGGTTCGCGGACATAGTCCAGATGTCGGTGGATCATAACGTCATGCCCGATGATCCAGAGCTTCTCACTCAGGGACTGCTACGCTACCCCAATTTACTAATGCTGGCTTTGACGGCTTGGCTGCTGAAAGCTCCATCCTGACGGAAAAGGGGCTGCCTGCCTCGGTCGTGAGTACCATGATTGAGGCTCGGAAGAAAACTTCTTCCATGATTTATTACAGGGTCTGGCGAGTTCCTACAACATGGCTTGGATTTGGGTCTCCAGTTGAGTACCCTCAAGGGACAGTTTTCGCCCTTGGCTATTTTCTTCCAAAGATCCTTCGCCAATCATAGACTTATCAAGACCTTTTTCCAAGGAGTTACCCATGTTCGTCTGCCGCGTAAGCCTTTGCTACCTGTGTGGGATTTGAACTTGGTGCTTTCTGCTCTCCAGGGTCCTCCCTTTGAGCCCTTGTACGATTCTGCTTTACCCATTTTGACTCTGAAGGTGGCCTTTTTGGTAGCTATCACTTCAGTGCGTCGCGTCTCAGAGCTGGCGGCGCTTTGTATGAAGCCTCCTTACTTTGAGCGTCATAAGGATAAGGTGGTTTTTCGTCTTAAACCGGAATTCTTACCCAAGGTTGTCTCTGCCTTTCATCTCAATGAGGACATTGTCTTGCCTTCCTTGTGTCCTGCACCTTCTACTTCTAAGGAGAGGACCCTCCATTCCCTGGATGTGGTCAGAGCACTTAAGTACTACCTGGTTGCTACGGAATACTTCAGGAAGTCGGATTCTCTCTTTGTTCTTCCTGACGGGCTTAGGAAGTTCTTGCCTCCAGCTAAATTGGTGGAGCTATTGGTGCCTCTTGGGCTTTTCAGCACCAGGCTTCGGTTGAACAGGTTTGTAAGGCCGGTACTTGGTCTTCAGTTCATACATTTTCTAAGTTTTACAAGGTTGATGTTAGGGCCTCAGCTGATTTTTGGCCGTAAGGTGCTTCAGGCGGTAGTGTCATGAACTACATGCTGTTGCTCTTTGGGGATCCCACCCTTCTTGGACGCTGCTTTTGGATGTCCCAATTGTCAAGAATGAAGCGACCCGAGCAGGATACCAAGAAAAATACAATTCTGTGATTACTCACTTGCAGAATTGTTTTTATTGCTTCATCCCACCCTTGTTTCTGTTATCTTCTTTTGCCTTGTTTTGGTGATTACCGTTGAGAGAGGTTTTTATTTTGGGGCTGTGTGAAGTAACATGGTCTCTGGCCTCCCGGCTTGTCTCTGTATTTCCTGCTTTTCAACACTGGGGATTATTTGGGAAATAGCTGCCTTTATATGAGCCGGGAGGAGCCACAAGTTTCGTCTTGCAGTCAACTGCCCCACCTTGTGGCGGAAACCCAATTGTCAAGAATAAAGCGACCAGGTGAGCAGGATACCAATAAAACCAATTCTACAGGTGAATTGTATTTTTGACTATCCCGAGTTTTTTTTTCTGGAGCACCCAGATGCTGTGTGTACCCATCCCCCCCCCCCCCCCCCCCGGGTCGTCCAATTCAGCTCACCTTTCCCCAGTCCAACAGCGCATGCACGACCCCGCGTCCAATCAGCACGTTCGTCTAAGCAGCTGAGTTTAGCTGAGCTGCGGCAAGTGCAGCCAAGTGCACTGGCTACTCGTGTTTTTGGACCAGGGCCAAAGGTGAGTTTGGCCTGGGGGATTTCACATAGCAGGGCATCCCATCTAGCCGGGGTTTTGGTTTTAAGAAGAACCCCTCCAGCATGCTGGTAGTACAGCCCCATGGTGCATATGTAGGCTCTTGTCCCGCCAGAGCTGTTTGCCCTTGGCAAACCTCTCTATATTGTTCACGGGAAAGGGGGTGAGCTGCCACCCCAGCCTTTCAGATAGGTTGGGACTGGGTTGAGCTCCCCATTGAATTCAATCATAGTCCTTTGCCAAATGACAGTCAAGGCAAATGGCTCTGATTGGATGAGAGCCTGCGCCGTTGGACTGAGGAAAGTGCGTTTTGACTGTGCGTTCACACAGCTGGGATACCCCTGGGGCACAAAAGAAAAAACACGGGAAAGTCATATTCCTGGATTTTGTTCCACTTTAGGAACAGTGTCCAAGCAATGAAGAAAAATCCATACTCCCATTGTGTCCCATCTGGCTCTGGTGTTGTAAAACGTAACCGATCGATGAGGGTAAGCACCACGCCGCGCCTAGGCGGTCTCCATTCTCCGCCTCCTCTAGGGCAGAATCACGCCCCTCTTCACGCCCACTCCATTCATTCAATATGTCTTACAACATCAGAGCCGGATGGAAGAGCTGTGTGGGGGCAAAAGTATTACTTTCTTTTGGCTGGGCCCGGCATAGAGTGGGGAGTGGCCGCACCCTTGGCTGGCACGTGTGCTCCTAACTGAATGACTGGCCACTGGAGGATGCCTTGGAGATAGGGAATCGGCTGGCCCTGGAGTCCCTTGAGGCCGAGCAGGTCGCCATGCCCTTTAAAGTGGACCAACACCCAGGATTTTGACTATCCTGGGTTTTGGACCATTTCCCCGGGGTGCCCCGCTATGTGAAACCCCCCAGATTTCCGGATAAAACTCACCTCACCCCGCTCCTGCGACGCATGCGCGGCCGCTCGTCCAATCGGCGCGCTCGGAGCCGCTGTGGTATGCGCATCAATGAGACGTCTTACCGCAGCGGTTCCGAGCACGCTGGCGGACGCATCTCGCGCTTCCCTCTAACAGGGAGTGCGCCCGCCATTCACAAATGGCCAGCGCGGGCACGCGCCCTGCTAGAGAGAAGCGCGAGGTGCGGGCTGCGCATGTGCCGTTGCACCGAGAGTAAGGTAAGGTTAGCGGGCGTCCTGGGGAGGTATCACACAGCGGGGCATCCCGATTTTGGATGCCCTGCGGGGAGGGACCGGATCGGCCTGGGAATCTTAAAGATTTCCGGGCCGATCCTGCAGGGTGTTGGTCCACTTTAAAGGGCCATAAACAAATTTGTCATGGTTTCTCTGCTCTTCAGTTACAAGGTAGCAGTGTGGTCTGAATAATGTCACCTTTCTCCTCCCTCCCCCGGGCAGTGTATTATGAGGGTCTGCAGGACAAACTGGCACAGATCCGGGATGCCCGCGGGGCACTAAACGCATTGCGGGAGGAGCACAGAGAGAAGCTGCGCCAGGCCGCGGAGGAGGCGGAGAGGCAGCGGCAGATCCAGCTGGCACAGAAGCTGGAGATCATGAGACAGAAGAAACAGGTACGTTCGACCCCCCCCTAGTAGGCTGTGTGGGGGGAACAGGTGATGGCGGGTGTGACTTACCTGTCGTAACTCTCCTTTCAGGAATACCTGGAGATGCAGCGACAGCTCGCCATCCAGCGGCTGCAGGAACAGGAGAAGGAGCGGCAGATGCGGCTGGAGCAGCAGAAACAGACCATCCAGATGAGGGCCCAGATGCCGGCCTTCTCTCTGCCCTATGCACAGGTGGGTGCTGTATGGTGACGCAAAGTGCCTGGCGCGGGCACGCACCCTGCTAGAGGGATAGCAGGGAGCGTAACGCATGACTGGTAGGCAAGATGGCGCTGCCTGACGGAAGACGGTGCGGGACCCAAGAAGGCTGTCCTCCAATCGGCTTCCTATGCCATGCATGTTGATTAGCCGCACAGAAATCTGAATTTGGGGGCAGGGCATCCCTACAGCCGCTGTGCTCCGGCCACTCAGCAGCTGGAGGGATGCAGCAGCGCTTGCGCTGGAAAGGGAGAGTTTTACAGTGATGCAGGGGGTTTCAACTTTCATGGGGTTACTAATCTGGATGCCCTAAAAAGAGGGACACCACCAGCCCTAGAGTCGTTATAGAGGAGCAGCTGTGACCGCAATAGGGAGCTCCCGTGGTGGGATCAGGGACCAGGTGAGTGGCGACAGTAGCTGCATGCCGCGGGATCGCCTGCGATTGCAGTATCACGGCCACCCTAAGGGGTTTCATGGATGCCCCAGGGGTAGGTAATCTGTTGGCATCAATGGGTTTTGATGCACTTTTAATGGTACTGTATTAACCCTTGTTAGGTTTAATATATATTATATATAATATTTATATATTATATATAAAAATTACATCTATAAAAAATAAAAAAAATAATATATTATATAAAAAAAGATTATATCTATAAAAAATAAAAAAAATTGTATATTATATAAAAAAAGATTATATCTATAAAAAATAAAAAAATTATATATTATATAAAAAAAAGATTATATCTATAAAAAATAAAAAAAATTATAATCTTTTCTATATAATATATACTTTTTTTTTATTTTTTTATAGATATCTTTTTTTATATAATATATCATTTTTTTTTATTTTTTTTATAGATATCTTTTTTATATACCGGTAATTATTATATATCTATAAAAAAAAATTATATATTATATAAAAAAAGATTATATCTATAAAAAATTAAAAAAAAATTATATATTAAGAAAGATTATATCTATAAAAAATAAAAAAAATATATATTATATAAAAAAAGATATCTATAAAAAATAAAAAAAATTATATATTATATAAAAAAAGATTATATCTATAAAAAAAAAAATATATATATATATATATATTATATAAAAAAAGATTATATCTATAAAAAATAAAAAAAAATTATATATTATATAAAAAAAGATTATATCTCTAAAAAATAAAAAAAAAATTATATATTATATAAAAAAGATTATATCTCTAAAAAAATAAAAAAAAATTATATATTATATAAAAAAAGATATCTATAAAAAATAAAAAAAAATTATATATTATATAAAAAAAGATTATATCTATAAAAAATAAAAAAAATTATATATTAAAAAAAAATATTTGACACTTGTCTTTCTCTGTAGATGCAGTCGCTGCCCTCATCAGGGGGCGTCATCTACCCGCCCTCCGGCCCCAACGCTTACCCCGGCACCTTCAGTCCTTCCGGCTCCGTGGAGGGCTCTCCCATGCACGGGGTGTATATGAACCAGCAGGGGCAGCCCACCTCCGCTCCTTACCCCTCCATGCCGGTCCCAGGCTCAGGTAAGTGCAGTTTGGGGGTCGGTGTTGGTGGTGTTCCGGCTGATTTGTAACCCCTCCCCTCCTTTTTTGTTATAGACCCGGCCATGGTGAATGCGTACATGTACCCGGCGGGATCTGCTCCTGCAGCGCAACAGGGGCAACCTGTGCCCTCTACTAACCCGGCGTATACGACTTACCAACCCACGCCAACGCAACCTTACCAGGTAAGCCCCACTGCGCGTTACTGGGCTTAGTTCAAATGATCGGGCAACTGTCCTCGCTGCGCCTTAGCCCAAATCCATCTGGGCCAGCCCTGTAATCTAAAAGGCTCCAGGGCCAACTGCTGGCCTTCCACTGGGGCATCTCGAATCTGGATGCCCCGCAGCAAAACCGGGGATAGTCAAAATCCCATGTTTTGTTCCAATTTAAGGCAGACCTGTCTGTGGTGGGGCCGACACTGGACTCCAGGGCTGGCTGACTAGGTGCCCCTGGGACATCCTGATTGGGGATGCCTCACTGTTTGAGCCCCCCCCCCCCCAGATCACCCCCTAAGCCATTACCTTTTTGTCAGTCCCTGGCTTTATGCCGAGCATTAGTATGCATAACCTAAAGAGCTGATTGGACGAGAGCCTGTGCATGCACCGTGGGAAAGGTGAGTTAAGGGGGCAATCTGGGGGGTTTGACACACTGGGGGCGTCCTAAATTACCTAAGACAATGATCATCATCAGGATAGTGAAAATCTGGGTGAGAGGTCCACTTTAAAGCGGACCAAAACCCACATTTTTAACTAGCATCCCCTGAATTTCCCCCCCCCCCCCACTTTGCCAATTGTTACTGCTCCTGCTTCCCTCTAACCCCAGATAATGGCGCCTGTTTTAGCTATAAAGCTCCGCCTCCTCCATTCATTGCCATTGGTGTCTGTGGTGATGATGTCATAGCCACGCCTATGCAATGACTGATCACCTGACATCATACAGAGAGGGACAATTCAAGAAGGGAAAATATCCATTTCTAGTTCTACACCCTAAGAGGGGAGGATCGACCGGGGCTTTGGCCAAATGTATTTCACAGGTTCAGTGGGTTTTGGTCCACTTTAAACCGGACCTTCAGCGTGATTTAATGAAAAGACCAAACCCTTAAAAAAAAACTATTCCCCAGCATCTAAAATTGATATATTTTTACATTTTTACTCTGTTCAGGACTCTAGGATACGGGCGCTGCCATCTTGCCTCAGAAGCATCGCATACTGAGGAGAGCGGGATAAAGTGCAGGGAGTTATAGCTGTATTGCACAGACAGAGCAGAGCTGGGGTCAGGTAAAAGGACAGCAATCCCAGAAAGCAGAGCGACACAGTCACTTCGTGTTTGCAGGCAGCTTGAGACTCCATGGGCCGCCATCTTGGTTGTTCAAAGGCTCATAAAAGTCAATAGATGCAGTTAGGATGATTTTTAATGTTGGCGATCTGTATGTACAGGGTGTGAGAAACATACAAGATAGGCTCTTATTCAGGGTGAAGGTCTGGATTAATGTGAGCAATCTGTATGTACAGGGTGTGGGAAACATACAAGATAGGCTATTATTCAGGGTGAGGGTACGGATTAATGTGAGCAATCTGTATGTACAGGGTGTGGGAAACATACAAGATAGGCTCTTATTGAGGGTGAGGGTACGGATTAATCTGGGCAATCTGTATGTACAGGGGAGGAAACCTACAAGATAGGCTCTTATTCAGGGTGAGGGTCCGGATTAATCTGGGCAATCTGTATGTACAGGGGAGGAAACCTACAAGATAGGCTCTTATTCAGGGTGAGGGTCCGGATTAATGTGAGCAATCTGTATGTACAGGGGAGGAAACATACAAGATAGGCTCTTATTCAGGGTGAAGGTCCAGATTAATGTGGGCAATCTGTATGTGCAGGGGGGGAAACATATAAGATAGGCTCTTATTCAGGGTGAAGGTCCGGATTAATGTGGGCAATCTGTATGTTTTCCTCTATACAGAACGCCGCCTCCCAGAGCATCCCATCCATGCCCCAGAATCCTGCCGGCGGCATGACTTACATGGGCGCACAGACCGTTCCTATGGGCTACCAGCCGTACAACATGCAGGTAAGTCCAGTCTCCCGAGTGGTGGCTGTGGGCTGGGTGCAGGTGACCCGGCCGGTTTTAAGAATTGTTATTTTTTTTTTTGTTTCCTGCCAGAACCTCATTTCCGCTCTCCCGGGACAAGACCCGGCCATGACCAACATGGCCGCCCAGCAACCCTTCCACCCGGGGCAGCCGCCCATGTACCAGCCGGTAGGTGCACGCCGCCGCCCATATTAATGCATGAATCTCCGGGGCTTTGCTCTACATACAGCGCCGGTCATGTGATAACCTCCGAAACCGAGCGCGATCTGCCTGAGGCACCTAAAACCGGGATGCCCCGCTGTGTGAAACCCCCCAGGTCGCCCCATACACTTACCTTGTTTCCCGGTCCAACGGCGCACATCCGCGCTATCCCTCCAGCAGGCATTTGTGAATGGCCGGCGCGGGCACGCTTCCTGTTAGAGGGAAGCGGGGGATGCGGCCACCAGCGCGCTCAGAGCCGCTGCCCATAGACGCCGTCTTACTCGGCGTGACGTCCGCGACTCCGAGCGCTCTGATTGGACAAGCGGCCGCGCATGCGCTGTAGGACCAGGAAGAGGTGAGTTACTTGGGCCATCCGGGCGGTTTCAGTGATTCAGTGGGCTTGCAGTGATGTATTATGGTGGAGGCGGGGCTTGTGATGATGTATTATGGTGGAGGTGGGGCTTGCAGTGATGTATTATGGTGGAGGCGGGGCTTGTGATGATGTATTATGGTGGAGGTGGGGCTTGCAGTGTTGTATCATGGTGGAGGCGGGGCTTGTGATGATGTATCATGGTGGAGGCGGGGCTTGTGATGATGTATCATGGTGGAGGCGGGGCTTGTGATGATGTATCATGGTGGAGGCGGGGCTGCAGTGTTGTATCATGGTGGAGGCGGGGCTTGTGATGATGTATCATGGTGGAGGCGGGGCTGCAGTGTTGTATCATGGTGGAGGCGGGGCTTGTGATGATGTATCATGGTGGAGGCGGGGCTTGTGATGATGTATCATGGTGGAGGCGGGGCTTGTGATGATGTATCATGGTGGAGGCGGGGCTGCAGTGTTGTATCATGGTGGAGGCGGGGCTTGTGATGATGTATCATGGTGGAGGCGGGGCTGCAGTGTTGTATCATGGTGGAGGCGGGGCTTGTGATGATGTATCATGGTGGAGGCGGGGCTGCAGTGTTGTATCATGGTGGAGGTGGGGCTTGCAGTGTTGTATCATGGTGGAGGCGGGGCTTGTGATGATATATCATGGTTGAGGGGGGGATTTGCGGTGATATATCATGTTGTAGGCGGGGCTTCAGTGTTGTATCATTGTGTAGGCGGGGCTGCAGTGTTATATCATGTTGTAGGCGGGGCTGCAGTGTTGTATCATGTTGTAGGCGGGGCTGCAGTGTTATATCATGTTGTAGGCGGGGCTGCAGTGTTGTATCATGTTGTAGGTGGGGCTGCAGTGTTATATCATGTTGTAGGCGGGGCTGCAGTGTTGTATCATGTTGTAGGCGGGGCTGCAGTGTTGTATCATGTTGTAGGCGGGGCTGCAGTGTTGTATCATGTTGTAGGCGGGGCTGCAGTGTTATATCATGTTGTAGGCGGGGCTGCAGTGTTGTATCATGTTGTAGGCGGGGCTGCAGTGTTATATCATGTTGTAGGCGGGGCTGCAGTGTTGTATCATGTTGTAGGCGGGGCTGCAGTGTTGTATCATGTTGTAGGCGGGGCTGCAGTGTTATATCATGTTGTAGGCGGGGCTGCAGTGTTGTATCATGTTGTAGGCGGGGCTGCAGTGTTGTATCATGTTGTAGGCGGGGCTGCAGTGTTATATCATGTTGTAGGCGGGGCTGCAGTGTTGTATCATGTTGTAGGCGGGGCTGCAGTGTTGTATCATGTTGTAGGCGGGGCTGCAGTGTTGTATCATGTTGTAGGCGGGGCTGCAGTGTTATATCATGTTGTAGGCGGGGCTGCAGTGTTGTATCATGTTGTAGGCGGGGCTGCAGTGTTGTATCATGTTGTAGGCGGGGCTGCAGTGTTGTATCATGTTGTAGGCGGGGCTGCAGTGTTGTATGGTGGAGGCGGGGCTGCAGTGATGTATCATGTTGTAGGCAGGGCTGCAGTGTTGTATCATGTTGTAGGCGGGGCTGCAGTGTTGTATCATGTTGTAGGTGGGGCTGCAGTGTTATATAATGTTGTAGGCGGGGCTGCAGTGTTGTATCATGTTGTAGGCGGGGCTGCAGTGTTATATCATGTTGTAGGCGGGGCTGCAGTGTTATATCATGTTGTAGGCGGGGCTGCAGTGTTGTATCATGTTGTAGGCGGGGCTGCAGTGTTGTATCATGTTGTAGGCGGGGCTGCAGTGTTGTATCATGTTGTAGGCGGGGCTGCAGTGTTGTATCATGTTGTAGGCGGGGCTGCAGTGTTATATCATGTTGTAGGCGGGGCTGCAGTGTTGTATCATGTTGTAGGCGGGGCTGCAGTGTTATATCATGTTGTAGGCGGGGCTGCAGTGTTGTATCATGTTGTAGGCGGGGCTGCAGTGTTATATCATGTTGTAGGCGGGGCTGCAGTGTTGTATCATGTTGTAGGCGGGGCTGCAGTGTTGTATCATGTTGTAGGCGGGGCTGCAGTGTTGTATCATGTTGTAGGCGGGGCTGCAGTGTTATATCATGTTGTAGGCGGGGCTGCAGTGTTGTATCATGTTGTAGGCGGGGCTGCAGTGTTATATCATGTTGTAGGCGGGGCTGCAGTGTTGTATCATGTTGTAGGCGGGGCTGCAGTGTTATATCATGTTGTAGGCGGGGCTGCAGTGTTGTATCATGTTGTAGGCGGGGCTGCAGTGTTGTATCATGTTGTAGGCGGGGCTGCAGTGTTGTATCATGTTGTAGGCGGGGCTGCAGTGTTATATCATGTTGTAGGCGGGGCTGCAGTGTTGTATCATGTTGTAGGCGGGGCTGCAGTGTTGTATCATGTTGTAGGCGGGGCTGCAGTGTTGTATCATGTTGTAGGCGGGGCTGCAGTGTTATATCATGTTGTAGGCGGGGCTGCAGTGTTGTATCATGTTGTAGGCGGGGCTGCAGTGTTGTATCATGTTGTAGGCGGGGCTGCAGTGTTGTATCATGTTGTAGGCGGGGCTGCAGTGTTGTATGGTGGAGGCGGGGCTGCAGTGATGTATCATGTTGTAGGCGGGGCTGTAGTGTTGTATCATGTTGTAGGCGGGGCTGCAGTGTTGTATCATGTTGTAGGTGGGGCTGCAGTGTTATATAATGTTGTAGGCGGGGCTGCAGTGTTGTATCATGTTGTAGGCGGGGCTGCAGTGTTATATCATGTTGTAGGCGGGGCTGCAGTGTTGTATCATGTTGTAGGTGGGGCTGCAGTGTTATATCATGTTGTAGGCGGGGCTGCAGTGTTGTATCATGTTGTAGGCGGGGCTGCAGTGTTGTATCATGTTGTAGGCGGGGCTGCAGTGTTGTATCATGTTGTAGGCGGGGCTGCAGTGTTATATCATGTTGTAGGCGGGGCTGCAGTGTTGTATCATGTTGTAGGCGGGGCTGCAGTGTTATATCATGTTGTAGGCGGGGCTGCAGTGTTGTATCATGTTGTAGGCGGGGCTGCAGTGTTGTATCATGTTGTAGGCGGGGCTGCAGTGTTGCATCATGTTGTAGGCGGGGCTGCAGTGTTGTATCATGTTGTAGGCGGGGCTGCAGTGTTGTATCATGTTGTAGGCGGGGCTGCAGTGTTGTATCATGTTGTAGGCGGGGCTGCAGTGTTATATCATGTTGTAGGCGGGGCTGCAGTGTTATATCATGTTGTAGGCGGGGCTGCAGTGTTGTATCATTGTGTAGGCGGGGCTGCAGTGTTGTATCATGTTGTAGGCGGGGCTTGCAGTGTTGTATCATGTTGTAGGCGAGGCTGCAGTGTTGTATCATGTTGTAGGCGGGGCTTGCAGTGTTATATCATGTTGTAGGTGGGGCTGCAGTGTTGTATCATGTTGTAGGCGGGGCTGCAGTGTTATAGCATGTTGTAGGCGGGGCTGCAGTGTTATATCATTGTGTAGGCGGGGCTTGCAGTGATGTATCATGTTGTAGGCGGGGCTGCAGTGATGTATCATGTTGTAGGCGGGGCTGCAGTGTTATATCATTGTGTAGGCGGGGCTTGCAGTGATATATCATGTTGTAGGCGGGGCTGCAGTGTTGTATGGTGGAGGCGGGGCTTGTGGTGATGTCCAGTGATGCAATAACAACCTGTTCCTCTGTTGCAGATGCCGGTGGGCCCCGGTCAGCAGCAGCCGCCCCAGCAGCAGCCATCAGCACACGGCCAGCAAGTTCCGGGGGGCAGCGAGGCCCAGTTAATTTCCTTTGACTGATTTATGGCTCCTCCTCCTCCGCGGTCAGAGTTCCCCCATAATCCTTGTGTAGCATGCTCTGTCAGTACTGCTCCAGGAAACACTACATGTATGTAACTGCCTCGCTGTGCTCCCCCGTCCCCCAATCTGACTGCCCTCTACTAACACGGGATCCTCCTCGCTGTTTGTACTGGAAGCTCCGCCTCCATGTGATGATGTCACTGCACCCAGTGCCCCCCGGTTACCGGGTGAGACTCGCCCTTCCCACGCCCCCTCCCGTCCTTTTCATATTATATTTGTTGGGAGTCAGAAGGACGTCCAGGAACAGAATGTGCAGCCGCCCCCCAGATATAGAATGGCGTCCAGTCCGGCCCTCCATGATTCCAGTGACGGTCTCTGCTGACACGGCTGGATGCTCCGCCTCCATGTGATGATGTCACTGCACCCAGTCCCCCCTCCTGCCCCTGGTTACCGGGTAAGACTTGCCCCCGCCCGTCCCTTTCGTATTCTATTTGTCCAGGAACAGAATGTGCAGCCGCCCCCCAGATATAAAATGGCGTCCAGTCCGGCCCTCCATGATTCCAGTGACGGTCTCTGCTGACACGGCTGGATGCTCCGCCTCCGTGTGATGATGTCACTGCACCCAGTCCCCCCTCCTGCCCCTGGTTACCGGGTAAGACCGGGCAGAGGATCATTACATGTGCACAGGCGCTCTTCTCACTATGCCTGAGAAACCCTCAATCTCAAAACCCAGGATAGTCAAAATCCTGGGTTTTGGTCCACTTTAAAGTGGACCCATCGCCAGGATTTTCACAGTACGAATTAGATCTGGCTTGTAAGGCATGCTTCCCACATCAGAAGGTAGGGCCTGAATTTAAAGCAGACCAAAACCCTCCCTGCCTATAGTCCACTTCCTGGGAGTAGAAAAAACAAATCGCTATCATCACACACAAGACCCGGGGCCAGCAAGATGTTCAAATCCTGGCCAGTGGGTCATGGCTCAGTCCGGTAATGGCTGGTCCTGCCACTCAAACCCCAGGCAATCTGAGAAATTGCCAGATCTATAGTTGGATGGTGGAAGCTCCACGGCCTGTAGGGAGCAGCTTGGTCCCAAAGATGGGTTTTGGTCTGCTTTAAGTTTGCACTTGGCTCTGAATCCTGTTGGCGTCTTGCTGCTTTGTGTCGTCGTAAACTGTGAAGGTTGGGGGACGCTCGCTTGTACTCTCCTCCTCTCTGGATTAGTGACAATAAAGCTCTCGCTTTTGATGTGAACCGCCTGCTTCCGGTCATTGGTGGGTTACATGCGGGTCTGGTCACGTGAGCTCTGATTGCGCGAGTCTGGTCATGTGAGCTCTGATTGCGTGAGTCTGGTCGTGTGAACTCTGATTGCGCGAGTCTGGTCCTGTGAGCTCTGATTGCGTGAGTCTGGTCGTGTGAGCTCTGATTGCGCGAGTCTGGTCGTGTGAGCTCTGATTGCGTGAGTCTGGTCCCGTGAGCTCTGATTGCGTGAGTCTGGTCCCGTGAGCTCTGATTGCGTGAGTCTGGTCCCGTGAGCTCTGATTGCGTGAGTCTGGTCCCGTGAGCTCTGATTGCGCGAGTCTGGTCCCGTGAGCTCTGATTGCGTGAGTCTGGTCCCGTGAGCTCTGATTGCGTGAGTCTGGTCATGTGAGCTCTGATTGCGTGAGTCTGGTCCCGTGAGCTCTGATTGCGTGAGTCTGGTCCCGTGAGCTCTGATTGCGCGAGTCTGGTCCCGTGAGCTCTGATTGCGTGAGTCTGGTCCCGTGAGCTCTGATTGCGTGAGTCTGGTCATGTGAGCTCTGATTGCGTGAGTCTGGTCCCGTGAGCTCTGATTGCGTGAGTCTGGTCGTGTGAGCTCTGATTGCGTGAGTCTGGTCGCGTGAGCTCTGATTGCGCGAGTCTGGTCATGTGAGCTCTGATTGCGCGAGTCTGGTCATGTGAGCTCTGATTGCGTGAATCTGGTCATGTGAGCTCTGATTGCGTGAGTCTGGTCATGTGAGCTCTGATTGCGTGAGTCTGGTCGTGTGAGCTCTGATTGCGTGAGTCTGGTCCCGTGAGCTCTGATTGCGCGAGTCTGGTCCCGTGAGCTCTGATTGCGTGAGTCTGGTCCCGTGAGCTCTGATTGCGTGAGTCTGGTCATGTGAGCTCTGATTGCGTGAGTCTGGTCCCGTGAGCTCTGATTGCGTGAGTCTGGTCGTGTGAGCTCTGATTGCGTGAGTCTGGTCGCGTGAGCTCTGATTGCGCGAGTCTGGTCATGTGAGCTCTGATTGCGCGAGTCTGGTCATGTGAGCTCTGATTGCGTGAATCTGGTCATGTGAGCTCTGATTGCGTGAGTCTGGTCGTGTGAGCTCTGATTGCGTGAGTCTGGTCATGTGAGCTCTGATTGCGTGAGTCTGGTCATGTGAGCTCTGATTGCGTGAGTCTGGTCATGTGAGCTCTGATTGCGTGAGTCTGGTCATGTGAGCTCTGATTGCGTGAGTCTGGTCATGTGAGCTCTGATTGCGTGAGTCTGGTCGTGTGAGCTCTGATTGCGTGAGTCTGGTCATGTGAGCTCTGATTGCGTGAGTCTGGTCGTGTGAGCTCTGATTGCGTGAGTCTGGTCCCGTGAGCTCTGATTGCGTGAGTCTGGTCCCGTGAGCTCTGATTGCGTGAGTCTGGTCCCGTGAGCTCTGATTGCGCGAGTCTGGCCGTGTGAGCTCTGATTGCGTGAGTCTGGCCGTGTGAGCTCTGATTGCGTGAGTCTGGTCGCGTGAGCTCTGATTGCGTGAGTCTGGTCCCGTGAGCTCTGATTGCGCGAGTCTGGCCGCGTGAGCTCTGATTGCGTGAGTCTGGTCGCGTGAGCTCTGATTGCGTGAGTCTGGTCGCGTGAGCTCCGATTGCGTGAGTCTGGTCGCGTGAGCTCTGATTGCGTGAGTCTGGTCGTGTGAGCTCTGATTGCGTGAGTCTGGTCGTGTGAGCTCTGATTGCGTGAGTCTGGTCGTGTGAGCTCTGATTGCGTGAGTCTGGTCGCGTGAGCTCTGATTGCGTGAGTCTGGTCGCGTGAGCTCTGATTGCGTGAGTCTGGTCGCGTGAGCTCCGATTGCGCGAGTCTGGTCATGTGAGCTCTGATTGCGCGAGTCTGGTCGTGTGAGCTCTGAGTGCATGAGTCTGGTCGTGTGAGCTCTGAGTGCATGAGTCTGGTCGTGTGAGCTCTGAGTGCGTGAGTCTGGTCGCGTGAGCTCTGATTGCGTGAGTCTGGTCGCGTGAGCTCTGATTGCGTGAGTCTGGTCGCGTGAGCTCCGATTGCGCGAGTCTGGTCATGTGAGCTCTGATTGCGCGAGTCTGGTCGTGTGAGCTCTGATTGCGTGAGTCTGGTCGTGTGAGCTCTGAGTGCATGAGTCTGGTCGTGTGAGCTCTGATTGCGTGAGTCTGGTCCCGTGAGCTCTGATTGCGTGAGTCTGGTCCCGTGAGCTCTGATTGCGTGAGTCTGGTTGTGTGAGCTCTGATTGCGTGAGTCTGGTTGTGTGAGCTCTGATTGCGCGAGTCTGGTTGTGTGAGCTCTGATTGCGCGAGTCTGGTTGTGTGAGCTCTGATTGCGCGAGTCTGGTCCCGTGAGCTCTGATTGCGTGAGTCTGGTCCCGTGAGCTCTGATTGCGTGAGTCTGGTCGTGTGAGCTCTGATTGCGTGAGTCTGGTCGTGTGAGCTCTGATTGCGTGAGTCTGGTCCCGTGAGCTCTGATTGCGTGAATCTGGTCCCGTGAGCTCTGATTGCGCGAGTCTGGTCGTGTGAGCTCTGATTGCGTGAGTCTGGTCCCGTGAGCTCTGATTGCGTGAGTCTGGTCGCGTGAGCTCTGATTGCGTGAGTCTGGTCGTGTGAGCTCTGATTGCGCGAGTCTGGTCGTGTGAGCTCTGATTGCGCGAGTCTGGTCGTGTGAGCTCTGATTGCGTGAGTCTGGTCGTGTGAGCTCTGATTGCGTGAGTCTGGTCGTGTGAGCTCTGATTGCGTGAGTCTGGTCGTGTGAGCTCTGATTGCGTGAGTCTGGTCGTGTGAGCTCTGATTGCGTGAGTCTGGTCGTGTGAGCTCTGATTGCGCGAGTCTGGTCGTGTGAGCTCTGATTGCGCGAGTCTGGTCGTGTGAGCTCTGATTGCACGGGTCTGGTCGTGTGAGCTCTGATTGCGCGGTTCTGGTCGTGTGAGATCTGATTGCGCGAGTCTGGTCGTGTGAGATCTGATTGCGCGAGTCTGGTCGCGTGAGCTCTCATTGCGCGAGTCTGGTCGCGTGAGCTCTGATTGCGCGAGTCTGGTCGTGTGAGCTCTGATTGCGCGAGTCTGGTCGCGTGAGCTCTGATTGCGCGAGTCTGGTCGTGTGAGCTCTGATTGCGCGAGTCTGGTCGTGTGAGCTCTGATTGCGCGAGTCTGGTCGTGTGAGCTCTGATTGCGCGAGTCTGGTCGTGTGAGATCTGATTGCGTGAGTCTGGTCCCGTGAGCTCTGATTGCGTGAGTCTGGTCGTGTGAGCTCTGATTGCGTGAATCTGGTCGTGTGAGCTCTGATTGCGCGAGTCTTGTCCCGTGAGCTCTGATTGCGCGAGTCTTGTCCCGTGAGCTCTGATTGCGCGAGTCTTGTCCCGTGAGCTCTGCGCGAGTCTTGTCCCGTGAGCTCTGCGCGAGTCTTGTCCCGTGAGCTCTGATTGCGCGAGTCTGGTCGTGTGAGCTCTGATTGCGTGAGTCTGGTCGTGTGAGCTCTGATTGCGCGTGAGTCTGGTCGTGTGAGCTCTGATTGCGCGTGAGTCTGGTCCCGTGAGCTCTGATTGCGCGTGAGTCTGGTCCCGTGAGCTCTGATTGCACGAGTCTGGTCGTGTGAGCTCTGATTGCACGAGTCTGGTCCCGTGAGCTCTGATTGCGCGAGTCTGGTCCCGTGAGCTCTGATTGTGTGAGTCTGGTCGTGTGAGCTCTGATTGCGTGAGTCTGGTCCCGTGAGCTCTGATTGCGCGAGTCTGGTCGTGTGAGCTCTGATTGCGCGAGTCTGGTCGTGTGAGCTCTGATTGCGCGAGTCTGGTCGTGTGAGCTCTGATTGCGCGAGTCTGGTCGTGTGAGCTCTGATTGCGCGAGTCTGGTCGTGCGAGCTCTGATTGCGCGAGTCTGGTCGTGTGAGCTCTGATTGCGCGAATCTGGTCGTGTGAGCTCTGATTGCGCGAGTCTGGTCGTGTGAGCTCTGATTGCCCGAGTCTGGTCGTGTGAGCTCTGATTGCGTGAGTCTGGTCCCGTGAGCTCTGATTGCGTGAGTCTGGTCGTGTGAGCTCTGATTGCGTGAATCTGGTCGTGTGAGCTCTGATTGCGCGAGTCTTGTCCCGTGAGCTCTGATTGCGCGAGTCTTGTCCCGTGAGCTCTGATTGCGCGAGTCTGGTCGTGTGAGCTCTGATTGCGTGAGTCTGGTCGTGTGAGCTCTGATTGCGTGAGTCTGGTCGTGTGAGCTCTGATTGCGTGAGTCTGGTTGTGTGAGCTCTGATTGCGTGAGTCTGGTCGTGTGAGCTCTGATTGCGTGAATCTGGTCGTGTGAGCTCTGATTGCGTGAGTCTGGTCCCGTGAGCTCTGATTGCGTGAATCTGGTCGTGTGAGCTCTGATTGCGTGAGTCTGGTCCCGTGAGCTCTGATTGCATGAGTCTGTGTGAGCTCTGATTGCGTGAGTCTGGTCGTGTGAGCTCTGATTGTGCGTGAATCTGGTCGTGTGAGCTCTGATTGTGCGTGAATCTGGTCGTGTGAGCTCTGATTGTGCGTGAATCTGGTCCCGTGAGCTCTGATTGCGTGAGTCTGGTCCCGTGAGCTCTGATTGCGTGAGTCTGGTCGTGTGAGCTCTTATTGTGCGTGAATCTGGTCGTGTGAGCTCTGATTGCGTGAATCTGGTCGTGTGAGCTCTGATTGCGTGAATCTGGTCGTGTGAGCTCTGATTGCGTGAGTCTGGTCCCGTGAGCTCTGATTGCGTGAATCTGGTCCCGTGAGCTCTGATTGCGCGAGTCTGGTCGTGTGAGCTCTGATTGTGTGAGTCTGGTCGCGTGAGCTCTGTTTGCGTGAGTCTGGTCCCGTGAGCTCTGTTTGCGTGAGTCTGGTCCCGTGAGCTCTGATTGCGTGAGTCTGGTCGTGTGAGCTCTGATTGCGTGAATCTGGTCGTGTGAGCTCTGTTTGCGTGAGTCTGGTCGTGTGAGCTCTGATTGCGTGAATCTGGTCGTGTGAGCTCTGATTGCGTGAGTCTGGTCGTGTGAGCTCTGATTGTGCGTGAATCTGGTCGTGTGAGCTCTGATTGCGTGAGTCTGGTCCCGTGAGCTCTGATTGCGTGAATCTGGTCCCGTGAGCTCTGATTGCGCGAGTCTGGTCGTGTGAGCTCTGATTGTGTGAGTCTGGTCGCGTGAGCTCTGATTGCGTGAGTCTGGTCGTGTGAGCTCTGATTGCGTGAGTCTGGTCGTGTGAGCTCTGATTGCGTGAGTCTGGTTGTGTGAGCTCTGATTGCGTGAGTCTGGTCGTGTGAGCTCTGATTGCGTGAATCTGGTCGTGTGAGCTCTGATTGCGTGAGTCTGGTCCCGTGAGCTCTGATTGCGTGAGTCTGGTCCCGTGAGCTCTGATTGCGTGAGTCTGGTCCCGTGAGCTCTGATTGCGCGAGTCTGGTCGTGTGAGCTCTGATTGCATGAGTCTGTGTGAGCTCTGATTGCGTGAGTCTGGTCGTGTGAGCTCTGATTGTGCGTGAATCTGGTCGTGTGAGCTCTGATTGTGCGTGAATCTGGTCGTGTGAGCTCTGATTGTGCGTGAATCTGGTCCCGTGAGCTCTGATTGCGTGAGTCTGGTCCCGTGAGCTCTGATTGCGTGAGTCTGGTCGTGTGAGCTCTTATTGTGCGTGAATCTGGTCGTGTGAGCTCTGATTGCGTGAATCTGGTCGTGTGAGCTCTGATTGCGTGAGTCTGGTCCCGTGAGCTCTGATTGCGTGAATCTGGTCCCGTGAGCTCTGATTGCGCGAGTCTGGTCGTGTGAGCTCTGATTGTGTGAGTCTGGTCGCGTGAGCTCTGTTTGCGTGAGTCTGGTCCCGTGAGCTCTGATTGCGTGAGTCTGGTCGTGTGAGCTCTGATTGCGTGAATCTGGTCGTGTGAGCTCTGATTGCGTGAGTCTGGTCCCGTGAGCTCTGTTTGCGTGAGTCTGGTCGTGTGAGCTCTGATTGCGTGAATCTGGTCGTGTGAGCTCTGATTGCGTGAGTCTGGTCGTGTGAGCTCTGATTGTGCGTGAATCTGGTCGTGTGAGCTCTGATTGCGTGAGTCTGGTCCCGTGAGCTCTGATTGCGTGAATCTGGTCCCGTGAGCTCTGATTGCGCGAGTCTGGTCGTGTGAGCTCTGATTGTGTGAGTCTGGTCGCGTGAGCTCTGATTGCGTGAGTCTGGTCCCGTGAGCACTGATTGCGCGAGTCTGGTCCCGTGAGCTCTGATTGCGTGAGTCTGGTCCCGTGAGCTCTGATTGCGCGAGTCTGGTCCCGTGAGCACTGATTGCGCGAGTCTGGTCCCGTGAGCTCTGATTGCGTGAGTCTGGTCCCGTGACCTCTGATTGCGCGAGTCTGGTCGTGTGAGCTCTGATTGTGTGAGTCTGGTCGCGTGAGCTCTGATTGCGTGAGTCTGGTCCCGTGAGCACTGATTGCGCGAGTCTGGTCCCGTGAGCTCTGATTGCGCGAGTCTGGTCCCGTGAGCTCTGATTGCGTGAGTCTGGTCCCGTGACCTCTGATTGCGCGAGTCTGGTCGTGTGAGCTCTGATTGTGTGAGTCTGGTCGCGTGAGCTCTGATTGCGTGAGTCTGGTCCCGTGAGCACTGATTGCGTGAGTCTGGTCCCGTGAGCACTGATTGCGCGAGTCTGGTCCCGTGAGCTCTGATTGCGTGAGTCTGGTCCCGTGACCTCTGATTGCGCGAGTCTGGTCGTGTGAGCTCTGATTGTGTGAGTCTGGTCGCGTGAGCTCTGATTGCGTGAGTCTGGTCCCGTGAGCACTGATTGCGCGAGTCTGGTCCCGTGAGCTCTGATTGCGTGAGTCTGGTCCCGTGAGCTCTGATTGCGCGAGTCTGGTCCCGTGAGCTCTGATTGCGTGAGTCTGGTCCCGTGAGCTCTGATTGCGTGAGTCTGGTCCCGTGAGCTCTGATTGCGCGAGTCTGGTCCCGTGAGCTCTGATTGCGTGAGTCTGGTCCCGTGAGCTCTGATTGCGTGAGTCTGGTCCCGTGAGCACTGATTGCGCGAGTCTGGTCCCGTGAGCTCTGATTGCGTGAGTCTGGTCCCGTGAGCTCTGATTGCGCGAGTCTGGTCCCGTGAGCTCTGATTGCGCGAGTCTGGTCCCGTGAGCTCTGATTGCGCGAGTCTGGTCCCGTGAGCTCTGATTGCGTGAGTCTGGTCCCGTGAGCTCTGATTGCGTGAGTCTGGTCCCGTGAGCTCTGATTGCGTGAATCTGGTCCCGTGAGCTCTGATTGCGTGAATCTGGTCCCGTGAGCTCTGATTGCGTGAGTCTGGTCGTGTGAGCTCTGATTGCGCGAGTCTGGTCGTGTGAGCTCTGATTGCGCGAGTCTGGTCGTGTGAGCTCTGATTGCGTGAATCTGGTCGTGTGAGCTCTGATTGTGTGTGAGTCTGGTCGTGTGAGCTCTGATTGCGTGAATCTGGTCGTGTGAGCTCTGATTGTGTGTGAGTCTGGTCCCGTGAGCTCTGATTGCGTGAGTCTGGTCCCGTGAGCTCTGATTGCGCGAGTCTGGTCGTGTGAGCTCTGATTGCGTGAATCTGGTCGTGTGAGCTCTGATTGTGTGTGAGTCTGGTCCCGTGAGCTCTGATTGCGCGAGTCTGGTCATGTGAGCTCTGATTGCGCGAGTCTGGTCGTGTGAGCTCTGATTGCGTGAATCTGGTCGTGTGAGCTCTGATTGTGTGTGAGTCTGGTCGTGTGAGCTCTGATTGCGTGAATCTGGTCGTGTGAGCTCTGATTGTGTGTGAGTCTGGTCCCGTGAGCTCTGATTGCGTGAGTCTGGTCCCGTGAGCTCTGATTGCGTGAGTCTGGTCGTGTGAGCTCTGATTGCGTGAGTCTGGTCCCGTGAGCTCTGATTGTGCGTGAATCTGGTCGTGTGAGCTCTGATTGCGTGAATCTGGTCGTGTGAGCTCTGATTGCGCGAGTCTGGTCCCGTGAGCTCTGATTGCGTGAGTCTGGTCGTGTGAGCTCTGATTGCGTGAATCTGGTCGTGTGAGCTCTGATTGCGCGAGTCTGGTCGTGTGAGCTCTGATTGCGTGAGTCTGGTCGTGTGAGCTCTGATTGCGTGAGTCTGGTCCCGTGACCTCTGATTGTGCGTGAGTCTGGTCGTGTGAGCTCTGATTGCGTGAATCTGGTCGTGTGAGCTCTGATTGCGTGAGTCTGGTCCCGTGAGCTCTGATTGCGTGAGTCTGGTCGTGTGAGCTCTGATTGCGTGAATCTGGTCCCGTGAGCTCTGATTGCGCGAGTCTGGTCGTGTGAGCTCTGATTGCGTGAGTCTGGTCGTGTGAGCTCTGATTGCGCGAGTCTGGTCGTGTGAGCTCTGATTGCGCGAGTCTGGTCGTGTGAGCTCTGATTGCGTGAGTCTGGTCCCGTGAGCTCTGATTGCGTGAGTCTGGTCCCGTGAGCTCTGATTGCGCGAGTCTGGTCGTGTGAGCTCTGATTGCGCGAGTCTGGTCGTGTGAGCTCTGATTGCGTGAGTCTGGTCGTGTGAGCTCTGATTGCGTGAATCTGGTCGTGTGAGCTCTGATTGTGCGTGAATCTGGTCGTGTGAGCTCTGATTGTGCGTGAATCTGGTCGTGTGAGCTCTGATTGCGTGAATCTGGTCCCGTGAGCTCTGATTGCGTGAGTCTGGTCCCGTGAGCTCTGATTGCGTGAGTCTGGTCGTGTGAGCTCTTATTGTGCGTGAATCTGGTCGTGTGAGCTCTGATTGCGTGAATCTGGTCGTGTGAGCTCTGATTGCGTGAATCTGGTCGTGTGAGCTCTGATTGCGTGAGTCTGGTCCCGTGAGCTCTGATTGCGTGAATCTGGTCCCGTGAGCTCTGATTGCGCGAGTCTGGTCGTGTGAGCTCTGATTGTGTGAGTCTGGTCGCGTGAGCTCTGTTTGCGTGAATCTGGTCGTGTGAGCTCTGATTGTGTGAGTCTGGTCGTGTGAGCTCTGATTGCGTGAGTCTGGTCGTGTGAGCTCTGATTGCGTGAGTCTGGTCGTGTGAGCTCTGATTGCGTGAGTCTGGTCGTGTGAGCTCTGATTGCGTGAATCTGGTCGTGTGAGCTCTGATTGCGTGAGTCTGGTCGTGTGAGCTCTGATTGTGTGAGTCTGGTCGCGTGAGCTCTGATTGCGCGAGTCTGGTCCCGTGAGCTCTGATTGCGCGAGTCTGGTCCCGTGAGCTCTGATTGCGCGAGTCTGGTCCCGTGAGCTCTGATTGCGCGAGTCTGGTCCCGTGAGCTCTGATTGCGTGAATCTGGTCCCGTGAGCTCTGATTGCGCGAGTCTGGTCCCGTGAGCTCTGATTGCGTGAGTCTGGTCCCGTGAGCTCTGATTGCGTGAGTCTGGTCCCGTGAGCTCTGATTGCGTGAGTCTGGTCCCGTGAGCTCTGATTGCGTGAATCTGGTCCCGTGAGCTCTGATTGCGTGAGTCTGGTCGTGTGAGCTCTGCGCGAGTCTGGTCGTGTGAGCTCTGCGCGAGTCTGGTCGTGTGAGCTCTGATTGCGTGAGTCTGGTCGTGTGAGCTCTGATTGCGCGAGTCTGGTCGTGTGAGCTCTGATTGCGCGAGTCTGGTCGTGTGAGCTCTGATTGCGTGAGTCTGGTCGTGTGAGCTCTGATTGCGCGAGTCTGGTCGTGTGAGCTCTGATTGCGCGAGTCTGGTCGTGTGAGCTCTGATTGCGCGAGTCTGGTCGTGTGAGCTCTGATTGCGTGAATCTGGTCGTGTGAGCTCTGATTGTGTGTGAGTCTGGTCGTGTGAGCTCTGATTGCGTGAATCTGGTCGTGTGAGCTCTGATTGTGTGTGAGTCTGGTCCCGTGAGCTCTGATTGTGTGTGAGTCTGGTCCCGTGAGCTCTGATTGCGTGAGTCTGGTCCCGTGAGCTCTGATTGCGCGAGTCTGGTCGTGTGAGCTCTGATTGCGTGAATCTGGTCGTGTGAGCTCTGATTGTGTGTGAGTCTGGTCGTGTGAGCTCTGATTGCGTGAATCTGGTCGTGTGAGCTCTGATTGCGTGAATCTGGTCGTGTGAGCTCTGATTGCGTGAGTCTGGTCCCGTGAGCTCTGATTGCGTGAGTCTGGTCGTGTGAGCTCTGATTGCGTGAATCTGGTCGTGTGAGCTCTGATTGCGTGAGTCTGGTCCCGTGAGCTCTGATTGTGCGTGAATCTGGTCGTGTGAGCTCTGATTGCGTGAGTCTGGTCGTGTGAGCTCTGATTGCGTGAGTGTGGTCGTGTGAGCTCTGATTGCGTGAATCTGGTCGTGTGAGCTCTGATTGCGTGAGTCTGGTCCCGTGACCTCTGATTGTGCGTGAGTCTGGTCGTGTGAGCTCTGATTGCGTGAGTCTGGTCGTGTGAGGTCTGATTGTGCGTGAGTCTGGTCGTGTGAGCTCTGATTGCGTGAGTCTGGTCGTGTGAGCTCTGATTGTGCGTGAGTCTGGTCGTGTGAGCTCTGATTGCGTGAGTCTGGTCGTGTGAGCTCTGATTGCGTGAGTCTGGTCGTGTGAGCTCTGATTGTGTGTGAGTCTGGTCCCGTGAGCTCTGATTGCGTGAGTCTGGTCCCGTGAGCTCTGATTGCGCGAGTCTGGTCGTGTGAGCTCTGATTGCGTGAATCTGGTCGTGTGAGCTCTGATTGCCTGAGTCTGGTCATGTGAGCTCTGATTGCGTGAGTCTGGTCTTGTGAGCTCTGATTGTGTGAATCTGGTCGCGTGAGCTCTGATTGCGTGAGTCTGGTCCCGTGAGCTCTGATTGCGCGAGTCTGGTCATGTGAGCTCTGATTGCGCGAGTCTGGTCCCGTGAGCTCTGATTGCGTGAGTCTGGTCATGTGAGCTCTGATTGCGTGAGTCTGGTCGTGTGAGCTCTGATTGCGTGAGTCTGGTCGTGTGAGCTCTGATTGCGTGAATCTGGTCGTGTGAGCTCTGATTGCGTGAATCTGGTCGTGTGAGCTCTGATTGCGTGAATCTGGTCGTGTGAGCTCTGATTGCGTGAATCTGGTCGTGTGAGCTCTGATTGCGTGAATCTGGTCGTGTGAGCTCTGATTGCGTGAGTCTGGTCGTGTGAGCTCTGATTGCGTGAGTCTGGTCGTGTGAGCTCTGATTGTGTGAGTCTGGTCGTGTGAGCTCTGATTGCGCGAGTCTGGTCGTGTGAGCTCTGATTGCGTGAGTCTGGTCCCGTGAGCTCTGATTGCGTGAGTCTGGTTGTGTGAGCTCTGATTGCGTGAATCTGGTCCCGTGAGCTCTGATTGCGTGAGTCTGGTCGTGTGAGCTCTGCGCGAGTCTGGTCGTGTGAGCTCTGCGCGAGTCTGGTCGTGTGAGCTCTGCGCGAGTCTGGTCGTGTGAGCTCTGATTGCGTGAGTCTGGTCGTGTGAGCTCTGATTGCGCGAGTCTGGTCGTGTGAGCTCTGATTGCGTGAGTCTGGTCGTGTGAGCTCTGATTGCGCGAGTCTGGTCGTGTGAGCTCTGATTGCGTGAATCTGGTCGTGTGAGCTCTGATTGTGTGTGAGTCTGGTCGTGTGAGCTCTGATTGCGTGAATCTGGTCGTGTGAGCTCTGATTGTGTGTGAGTCTGGTCCCGTGAGCTCTGATTGTGTGTGAGTCTGGTCCCGTGAGCTCTGATTGCGTGAGTCTGGTCCCGTGAGCTCTGATTGCGCGAGTCTGGTCGTGTGAGCTCTGATTGCGCGAATCTGGTCGTGTGAGCTCTGATTGTGTGTGAGTCTGGTCGTGTGAGCTCTGATTGCGTGAATCTGGTCGTGTGAGCTCTGATTGCGTGAATCTGGTCCCGTGAGCTCTGATTGCGTGAGTCTGGTCCCGTGAGCTCTGATTGCGTGAGTCTGGTCGTGTGAGCTCTGATTGCGTGAATCTGGTCGTGTGAGCTCTGATTGCGTGAGTCTGGTCCCGTGAGCTCTGATTGTGCGTGAATCTGGTCGTGTGAGCTCTGATTGCGTGAGTCTGGTCGTGTGAGCTCTGATTGCGTGAGTGTGGTCGTGTGAGCTCTGATTGCGTGAATCTGGTCGTGTGAGCTCTGATTGCGTGAGTCTGGTCCCGTGACCTCTGATTGTGCGTGAGTCTGGTCGTGTGAGGTCTGATTGTGCGTGAGTCTGGTCGTGTGAGGTCTGATTGTGCGTGAGTCTGGTCGTGTGAGCTCTGCGCGAGTCTGGTCGTGTGAGCTCTGCGCGAGTCTGGTCGTGTGAGCTCTGCGCGAGTCTGGTCGTGTGAGCTCTGCGCGAGTCTGGTCGTGTGAGCTCTGATTGCGTGAGTCTGGTCGTGTGAGCTCTGATTGCGCGAGTCTGGTCGTGTGAGCTCTGATTGCGTGAGTCTGGTCGTGTGAGCTCTGATTGCGCGAGTCTGGTCGTGTGAGCTCTGATTGCGTGAATCTGGTCGTGTGAGCTCTGATTGTGTGTGAGTCTGGTCGTGTGAGCTCTGATTGCGTGAATCTGGTCGTGTGAGCTCTGATTGTGTGTGAGTCTGGTCCCGTGAGCTCTGATTGTGTGTGAGTCTGGTCCCGTGAGCTCTGATTGCGTGAGTCTGGTCCCGTGAGCTCTGATTGCGCGAGTCTGGTCGTGTGAGCTCTGATTGCGCGAATCTGGTCGTGTGAGCTCTGATTGTGTGTGAGTCTGGTCGTGTGAGCTCTGATTGCGTGAATCTGGTCGTGTGAGCTCTGATTGCGTGAATCTGGTCCCGTGAGCTCTGATTGCGTGAGTCTGGTCCCGTGAGCTCTGATTGCGTGAGTCTGGTCGTGTGAGCTCTGATTGCGTGAATCTGGTCGTGTGAGCTCTGATTGCGTGAGTCTGGTCCCGTGAGCTCTGATTGTGCGTGAATCTGGTCGTGTGAGCTCTGATTGCGTGAGTCTGGTCGTGTGAGCTCTGATTGCGTGAGTGTGGTCGTGTGAGCTCTGATTGCGTGAATCTGGTCGTGTGAGCTCTGATTGCGTGAGTCTGGTCCCGTGACCTCTGATTGTGCGTGAGTCTGGTCGTGTGAGCTCCGATTGCGTGAGTCTGGTCGTGTGAGGTCTGATTGTGCGTGAGTCTGGTCGTGTGAGCTCTGATTGCGTGAGTCTGGTCGTGTGAGCTCTGATTGTGCGTGAGTCTGGTCGTGTGAGCTCTGATTGCGTGAGTCTGGTCGTGTGAGCTCTGATTGCGTGAGTCTGGTCGTGTGAGCTCTGATTGTGTGTGAGTCTGGTCCCGTGAGCTCTGATTGCGTGAGTCTGGTCCCGTGAGCTCTGATTGCGCGAGTCTGGTCGTGTGAGCTCTGATTGCGTGAATCTGGTCGTGTGAGCTCTGATTGCCTGAGTCTGGTCATGTGAGCTCTGATTGCGTGAGTCTGGTCTTGTGAGCTCTGATTGTGTGAATCTGGTCGCGTGAGCTCTGATTGCGTGAGTCTGGTCCCGTGAGCTCTGATTGCGCGAGTCTGGTCATGTGAGCTCTGATTGCGCGAGTCTGGTCCCGTGAGCTCTGATTGCGTGAGTCTGGTCCCGTGAGCTCTGATTGCGCGAGTCTGGTCGTGTGAGCTCTGATTGCGTGAGTCTGGTCGTGTGAGCTCTGATTGCGTGAGTCTGGTCGTGTGAGCTCTGATTGCGTGAGTCTGGTCATGTGAGCTCTGATTGCGTGAGTCTGGTTGTGTGAGCTCTGATTGCGTGAGTCTGGTCGTGGTGAGAGCTCTGATTGCGTGAGTCTGGTCGTGGTGAGAGCTCTGATTGCGTGAGTCTGGTCTTGTGAGCTCTGATTGTGTGTGAGTCTGGTCCCGTGAGCTCTGATTGCGTGAGTCTGGTCCCGTGAGCTCTGATTGCGCGAGTCTGGTCATGTGAGCTCTGATTGCGCGAGTCTGGTCCCGTGAGCTCTGATTGCGTGAGTCTGGTCATGTGAGCTCTGATTGCGCGAGTCTGGTCCCGTGAGCTCTGATTGCGTGAGTCTGGTCGTGTGAGCTCTGATTGCGTGAGTCTGGTCGTGTGAGCTCTGATTGCATGAATCTGGTCGTGTGAGCTCTGATTGCGTGAATCTGGTCGTGTGAGCTCTGATTGCGTGAGTCTGGTCGTGTGAGCTCTGATTGCGTGAGTCTGGTCGTGTGAGCTCTGATTGCATGAATCTGGTCGTGTGAGCTCTGATTGCGTGAATCTGGTCGTGTGAGCTCTGATTGCGTGAATCTGGTCGTGTGAGCTCTGATTGCGTGAATCTGGTCGTGTGAGCTCTGATTGCGTGAATCTGGTCGTGTGAGCTCTGATTGCGTGAATCTGGTCGTGTGAGCTCTGATTGCGTGAGTCTGGTCGTGTGAGCTCTGATTGCGTGAGTCTGGTCGTGTGAGCTCTGATTGTGTGAGTCTGGTCGTGTGAGCTCTGATTGCGCGAGTCTGGTCGTGTGAGCTCTGATTGCGTGAGTCTGGTCATGTGAGCTCTGATTGCGTGAGTCTGGTCGCGTGAGCTCTGATTGCGTGAGTCTGGTCGCGTGAGCTCTGATTGCTTGAGGCTGGTCGCGTGAGCTCTGATTGCGTGAGTCTGGTCGCGTGAGCTCTGATTGCGTGAGTCTGGTCGCGTGAGCTCTGATTGCGTGAGTCTGGTCGCGTGAGCTCTGATTGCGTGAGTCTGGTCGCGTGAGCTCTGATTGCGTGAGTCTGGTCCCGTGAGCTCTGATTGCGTGAGTCTGGTCCCGTGAGCTCTGATTGCGTGAGTCTGGTCGTGTGAGCTCTGATTGCGTGAGTCTGGTCGTGTGAGCTCTGATTGCGCGAGTCTGGTCGTGTGAGCTCTGATTGCGCGAGTCTGGTCGTGTGAGCTCTGATTGCGCGAGTCTGGTCCCGTGAGCTCTGATTGCGTGAGTCTGGTCGTGTGAGCTCTGATTGCGTGAGTCTGGTCGTGTGAGCTCTGATTGCGTGAGTCTGGTCGTGTGAGCTCTGATTGCGTGAGTCTGGTCGTGTGAGCTCTGATTGCGTGAGTCTGGTCCCGTGAGCTCTGATTGCGCGAGTCTGGTCCCGTGAGCTCTGATTGCGTGAGTCTGGTCCCGTGAGCTCTGATTGCGCGAGTCTGGTCGTGTGAGCTCTGATTGCGCGAGTCTGGTCCCGTGAGCTCTGATTGCGCGAGTCTGGTCCCGTGAGCTCTGATTGCGTGAGTCTGGTCATGTGAGCTCTGATTGCGCGAGTCTGGTCGTGTGAGCTCTGATTGCGCGAGTCTGGTCCCGTGAGCTCTGATTGCGTGAGTCTGGTCCCGTGAGCTCTGATTGCGTGAGTCTGGTCCCGTGAGCTCTGATTGCGTGAGTCTGGTCCCGTGAGCTCTGATTGCGTGAGTCTGGTCGTGTGAGCTCTGATTGTGTGAGTCTGGTCGCGTGAGCTCTGATTGCTTGAGGCTGGTCGCGTGAGCTCTGATTGCGTGAGTCTGGTCGCGTGAGCTCTGATTGCGTGAGTCTGGTCACGTGAGCTCTGATTGCGTGAGTCTGGTCGCGTGAGCTCTGATTGCGTGAGTCTGGTCGCGTGAGCTCTGATTGCGTGAGTCTGGTCCCGTGAGCTCTGATTGCGTGAGTCTGGTCCCGTGAGCTCTGATTGCGTGAGTCTGGTCGTGTGAGCTCTGATTGCGTGAGTCTGGTCGTGTGAGCTCTGATTGCGTGAGTCTGGTCGTGTGAGCTCTGATTGCGTGAGTCTGGTCGTGTGAGCTCTGATTGCGCGAGTCTGGTCGTGTGAGCTCTGATTGCGTGAGTCTGGTCGTGTGAGCTCTGATTGCGTGAGTCTGGTCCCGTGAGCTCTGATTGCGTGAGTCTGGTCGTGTGAGCTCTGATTGCGCGAATCTGGTCGTGTGAGCTCTGATTGCGCGAGTCTGGTCGTGTGAGCTCTGATTGCGTGAGTCTGGTCCCGTGAGCTCTGATTGCGTGAGTCTGGTCGTGTGAGCTCTGATTGCGTGAGTCTGGTCGTGTGAGCTCTGATTGCGTGAGTCTGGTCGTGTGAGCTCTGATTGCGTGAGTCTGGTCCCGTGAGCTCTGATTGCGTGAGTCTGGTCCCGTGAGCTCTGATTGCGCGAGTCTGGTCCCGTGAGCTCTGATTGCGCGAGTCTGGTCATGTGAGCTCTGATTGCGTGAGTCTGGTCATGTGAGCTCTGATTGCGCGAGTCTGGTCGTGTGAGCTCTGATTGCGCGAGTCTGGTCCCGTGAGCTCTGATTGCGTGAGTCTGGTCCCGTGAGCTCTGATTGCGTGAGTCTGGTCCCGTGAGCTCTGATTGCGTGAGTCTGGTCCCGTGAGCTCTGATTGTGTGAGTCTGGTCATGTGAGCTCTGATTGCGCGAGTCTGGTCGTGTGAGCTCTGATTGCGTGAGTCTGGTCCCGTGAGCTCTGATTGCGTGAGTCTGGTCATGTGAGCTCTGATTGCGTGAATCTGGTCCCGTGAGCTCTGATTGCGTGAGTCTGGTCCCGTGAGCTCTGATTGCGTGAGTCTGGTCCCGTGAGCTCTGATTGCGCGAGTCTGGTCCCGTGAGCTCTGATTGCGCGAGTCTGGTCGTGTGAGCTCTGATTGCGCGAGTCTGGTCCCGTGAGCTCTGATTGCGCGAGTCTGGTCCCGTGAGCTCTGATTGCGCGAGTCTGGTCGTGTGAGCTCCGATTGCGCGAGTCTGGTCCCGTGAGCTCCGATTGCGCGAGTCTGGTCCCGTGAGCTCTGATTGCGCGAGTCTGGTCCCGTGAGCTCTGATTGCGCGAGTCTGGTCCCGTGAGCTCTGATTGCGCGAGTCTGGTCGTGTGAGCTCTGATTGCGCGAGTCTGGTCCCGTGAGCTCTGATTGCGCGAGTCTGGTCCCGTGAGCTCTGATTGCGCGAGTCTGGTCCCGTGAGCTCTGATTGCGCGAGTCTGGTCCCGTGAGCTCTGATTGCGTGAGTCTGGTCGTGTGAGCTCTGATTGCGTGAGTCTGGTCTTGTGAGCTCTGATTGTGTGAATCTGGTCCCGTGAGCTCTGATTGCGTGAGTCTGGTCCCGTGAGCTCTGATTGCGCGAGTCTGGTCCCGTGAGCTCTGATTGCGCGAGTCTGGTCCCGTGAGCTCTGATTGCGTGAATCTGGTCGTGTGAGCTCTGATTGCGTGAATCTGGTCGTGTGAGCTCTGATTGCGCGAGTCTGGTCGTGTGAGCTCTGATTGCGTGAGTCTGGTCCCGTGAGCTCTGATTGCGTGAATCTGGTCCCGTGAGCTCTGATTGCGTGAGTCTGGTCCCGTGAGCTCTGATTGCGTGAATCTGGTCGTGTGAGCTCTGATTGCGTGAATCTGGTCGTGTGAGCTCTGATTGCGCGAGTCTGGTCGTGTGAGCTCTGATTGCGTGAGTCTGGTCCCGTGAGCTCTGATTGTGCGTGAATCTGGTCCCATGAGCTCTGATTGCGTGAGTCTGGTCCCGTGAGCTCTGATTGCGTGAGTCTGGTCCCGTGAGCTCTGATTGCGTGAGTCTGGTCCCGTGAGCTCTGATTGTGTGAGTCTGGTCATGTGAGCTCTGATTGCGCGAGTCTGGTCGTGTGAGCTCTGATTGCGTGAGTCTGGTCGCGTGAGCTCTGATTGCGTGAGTCTGGTCGCGTGAGCTCTGATTGCGTGAGTCTGGTCCCGTGAGCTCTGATTGCGTGAGTCTGGTCCCGTGAGCTCTGATTGCGTGAGTCTGGTCGTGTGAGCTCTGATTGCGTGAGTCTGGTCGTGTGAGCTCTGATTGCGCGAGTCTGGTCGTGTGAGCTCTGATTGCGCGAGTCTGGTCGTGTGAGCTCTGATTGCGCGAGTCTGGTCCCGTGAGCTCTGATTGCGTGAGTCTGGTCGTGTGAGCTCTGATTGCGTGAGTCTGGTCGTGTGAGCTCTGATTGCGTGAGTCTGGTCGTGTGAGCTCTGATTGCGTGAGTCTGGTCGTGTGAGCTCTGATTGCGTGAGTCTGGTCCCGTGAGCTCTGATTGCGCGAGTCTGGTCCCGTGAGCTCTGATTGCGTGAGTCTGGTCCCGTGAGCTCTGATTGCGCGAGTCTGGTCGTGTGAGCTCTGATTGCGCGAGTCTGGTCCCGTGAGCTCTGATTGCGCGAGTCTGGTCCCGTGAGCTCTGATTGCGTGAGTCTGGTCATGTGAGCTCTGATTGCGCGAGTCTGGTCGTGTGAGCTCTGATTGTGTGAGTCTGGTCGCGTGAGCTCTGATTGCTTGAGGCTGGTCGCGTGAGCTCTGATTGCGTGAGTCTGGTCGCGTGAGCTCTGATTGCGTGAGTCTGGTCACGTGAGCTCTGATTGCGTGAGTCTGGTCGCGTGAGCTCTGATTGCGTGAGTCTGGTCGCGTGAGCTCTGATTGCGTGAGTCTGGTCCCGTGAGCTCTGATTGCGTGAGTCTGGTCCCGTGAGCTCTGATTGCGTGAGTCTGGTCGTGTGAGCTCTGATTGCGTGAGTCTGGTCGTGTGAGCTCTGATTGCGTGAGTCTGGTCGTGTGAGCTCTGATTGCGTGAGTCTGGTCGTGTGAGCTCTGATTGCGCGAGTCTGGTCGTGTGAGCTCTGATTGCGTGAGTCTGGTCGTGTGAGCTCTGATTGCGTGAGTCTGGTCCCGTGAGCTCTGATTGCGTGAGTCTGGTCGTGTGAGCTCTGATTGCGCGAATCTGGTCGTGTGAGCTCTGATTGCGCGAGTCTGGTCGTGTGAGCTCTGATTGCGTGAGTCTGGTCCCGTGAGCTCTGATTGCGTGAGTCTGGTCGTGTGAGCTCTGATTGCGTGAGTCTGGTCGTGTGAGCTCTGATTGCGTGAGTCTGGTCGTGTGAGCTCTGATTGCGTGAGTCTGGTCCCGTGAGCTCTGATTGCGTGAGTCTGGTCCCGTGAGCTCTGATTGCGCGAGTCTGGTCCCGTGAGCTCTGATTGCGCGAGTCTGGTCATGTGAGCTCTGATTGCGTGAGTCTGGTCATGTGAGCTCTGATTGCGTGAGTCTGGTCCCGTGAGCTCTGATTGCGCGAGTCTGGTCCCGTGAGCTCTGATTGCGCGAGTCTGGTCATGTGAGCTCTGATTGCGTGAGTCTGGTCATGTGAGCTCTGATTGCGTGAGTCTGGTCATGTGAGCTCTGATTGCGCGAGTCTGGTCCCGTGAGCTCTGATTGCGCGAGTCTGGTCCCGTGAGCTCTGATTGCGCGAGTCTGGTCGTGTGAGCTCTGATTGCGTGAGTCTGGTCGTGTGAGCTCTGATTGCGTGAGTCTGGTCCCGTGAGCTCTGATTGCGTGAGTCTGGTCGTGTGAGCTCTGATTGCGCGAATCTGGTCGTGTGAGCTCTGATTGCGCGAGTCTGGTCGTGTGAGCTCTGATTGCGTGAGTCTGGTCCCGTGAGCTCTGATTGCGTGAGTCTGGTCGTGTGAGCTCTGATTGCGTGAGTCTGGTCGTGTGAGCTCTGATTGCGTGAGTCTGGTCGTGTGAGCTCTGATTGCGTGAGTCTGGTCCCGTGAGCTCTGATTGCGTGAGTCTGGTCCCGTGAGCTCTGATTGCGCGAGTCTGGTCCCGTGAGCTCTGATTGCGCGAGTCTGGTCATGTGAGCTCTGATTGCGTGAGTCTGGTCATGTGAGCTCTGATTGCGTGAGTCTGGTCCCGTGAGCTCTGATTGCGCGAGTCTGGTCCCGTGAGCTCTGATTGCGCGAGTCTGGTCATGTGAGCTCTGATTGCGTGAGTCTGGTCATGTGAGCTCTGATTGCGTGAGTCTGGTCATGTGAGCTCTGATTGCGCGAGTCTGGTCCCGTGAGCTCTGATTGCGCGAGTCTGGTCCCGTGAGCTCTGATTGCGTGAGTCTGGTCCCGTGAGCTCTGATTGCGTGAGTCTGGTCCCGTGAGCTCTGATTGCGTGAGTCTGGTCCCGTGAGCTCTGATTGCGTGAGTCTGGTCCCGTGAGCTCTGATTGCGTGAGTCTGGTCGTGTGAGCTCTGATGCGTGAGTCTGGTCCCGTGAGCTCTGATTGTGCGTGAATCTGGTCGTGTGAGCTCTGATTGCGTGAGTCTGGTCGTGTGAGCTCTGATGCGTGAGTCTGGTCCCGTGAGCTCTGATTGTGCGTGAATCTGGTCGTGTGAGCTCTGATTGCGTGAGTCTGGTCGTGTGAGCTCTGATGCGTGAGTCTGGTCCCGTGAGCTCTGATTGTGCGTGAATCTGGTCGTGTGAGCTCTGATTGCGTGAATCTGGTCGTGTGAGCTCTGATTGTGCGTGAATCTGGTCGTGTGAGCTCTGATTGTGCGTGAATCTGGTCGTGTGAGCTCTGATTGCGTGAGTCTGGTCGTGTGAGCTCTGATTGTGCGTGAATCTGGTCGTGTGAGCTCTGATTGCGTGAATCTGGTCGTGTGAGCTCTGATTGCGTGAATCTGGTCGTGTGAGCTCTGATTGCGTGAATCTGGTCGTGTGAGCTCTGATTGCGTGAATCTGGTCGTGTGAGCTCTGATTGCGTGAATCTGGTCGTGTGAGCTCTGATTGCGTGAATCTGGTCGTGTGAGCTCTGATTGCGTGAATCTGGTCCCGTGAGCTCTGATTGCGTGAATCTGGTCGTGTGAGCTCTGATTGTGCGTGAATCTGGTCGTGTGAGCTCTGATTGCGTGAGTCTGGTCGTGTGAGCTCTGATTGCGTGAGTCTGGTCCCGTGAGCTCTGATTGTGCGTGAATCTGGTCGTGTGAGCTCTGATTGCGTGAATCTGGTCGTGTGAGCTCTGATTGTGCGTGAATCTGGTCGTGTGAGCTCTGATTGTGCGTGAATCTGGTCGTGTGAGCTCTGATTGCGTGAGTCTGGTCGTGTGAGCTCTGATTGTGCGTGAATCTGGTCGTGTGAGCTCTGATTGCGTGAATCTGGTCCCGTGAGCTCTGATTGCGTGAATCTGGTCGTGTGAGCTCTGATTGCGTGAATCTGGTCGTGTGAGCTCTGATTGCGTGAATCTGGTCCCGTGAGCTCTGATTGCGTGAATCTGGTCCCGTGAGCTCTGATTGCGTGAGTCTGGTCCCGTGAGCTCTGATTGCGCGAGTCTGGTCGTGTGAGCTCTGATTGCGCGAGTCTGGTCGTGTGAGCTCTGATTGCGCGAGTCTGGTCGTGTGAGCTCTGATTGCGCGAGTCTGGTCGTGTGAGCTCTGATTGCGCGAGTCTGGTCGTGTGAGCTCTGATTGCGCGAGTCTGGTCGTGCGAGTCTGGTCGTGTGAGCTCTGATTGTGTGAGTCTGGTCCCGTGAGCTCTGATTGCGCGAGTCTGGTCGTGTGAGCTCTGATTGCGCGAGTCTGGTCGTGTGAGCTCTGATTGCGCGAGTCTGGTCGTGTGAGCTCTGATTGCGCGAGTCTGGTCGTGTGAGCTCTGATTGCGCGAGTCTGGTCGTGTGAGCTCTGATTGCGCGAGTCTGGTCGTGTGAGCTCTGATTGCGCGAGTCTGGTCGTGTGAGCTCTGATTGCGCGAGTCTGGTCCCGTGAGCTCTGATTGCGCGAGTCTGGTCCCGTGAGCTCTGATTGCGCGAGTCTGGTCCCGTGAGCTCTGATTGCGCGAGTCTGGTCCCGTGAGCTCTGATTGCGCGAGTCTGGTCCCGTGAGCTCTGATTGCGCGAGTCTGGTCCCGTGAGCTCTGATTGCGCGAGTCTGGTCCCGTGAGCTCTGATTGCGCGAGTCTGGTCCCGTGAGCTCTGATTGCGCGAGTCTGGTCGTGTGAGCTCTGATTGCGCGAGTCTGGTCGTGTGAGCTCTGATTGCGCGAGTCTGGTCCCGTGAGCTCTGATTGCGCGAGTCTGGTCCCGTGAGCTCTGATTGTGCGTGAATCTGGTCGTGTGAGCTCTGATTGCGTGAGTCTGGTCGTGTGAGCTCTGATTGCGTGAATCTGGTCGTGTGAGCTCTGATTGCGTGAATCTGGTCGTGTGAGCTCTGATTGTGCGTGAATCTGGTCGTGTGAGCTCTGATTGCGTGAATCTGGTCGTGTGAGCTCTGATTGTGTGAGTCTGGTCCCGTGAGCTCTGATTGCGCGAGTCTGGTCCCGTGAGCTCTGATTGTGCGTGAATCTGGTCGTGTGAGCTCTGATTGTGCGTGAATCTGGTCGTGTGAGCTCTGATTGTGTGTGAATCTGGTCGTGTGAGCTCTGATTGCGTGAATCTGGTCGTGTGAGCTCTGATTGTGCGTGAATCTGGTCGTGTGAGCTCTGATTGTGTGTGAATCTGGTCGTGTGAGCTCTGATTGCGTGAATCTGGTCGTGTGAGCTCTGATTGCGTGAGTCTGGTCACGGGAGCTCTGATAGCACTGGTCTGGCTGCGGGAGCTCTGATTGCACGCTCTCTGATCGGACATAGAGTTGGGGTTATGTATCTTATCCAGTGGAGTCCCAATGTTATGAACAGCAGCTTAACTGTCGTGTGCTGCACAGACAGCAGGTGAAACGGCTTTGGCTCAATAATGTGCTGGTAAGTGGTCACAGGTAGGAGGCATCCTGAATCCCCACTTTCCTCGCAGTGTGCGTCGCCTTCCTGGCCCCATCTGAATGACATGGCCCGGGAGTGCGCCTCACGGAGGCCATGGGTGTGGCCCCGAAACCAGGCATGGGGGTCCTCCAGAGAGGAGGAGTCCGGTCATGTGACCTCTGATGGTGCAGGTCCGGTCATGTGACCTCTGATGGTGCAGGTCCGGTCATGTGACCTCTGATGGTGCAGGTCCGGTCATGTGACCTCTGATGGTGCAGGTTAGTTGGTAAGTGGTCACAGGTAGGGAGCATCCTGAATACCCAGTTTCCTCGCAGTGTACGTCGTTCTCCTGGCCCCAACCTATCTGAATGACAGGGCCCGGGAGCGCGCCTCAGGAAGGCCACGGCTGTAGCCCCCAAATCTGGCGTTGGGGTCCTTCACAAAGGAGGAGTCCGGTCATGTGACCCCTGCTTGTGCTGGCCCGGTCATGTGACCTCTGATCAGACCTCAAGTTAGGGTTATGTATCTCGCGTGCTGCATAGACAGTAGGTGAAACAGTCTTGGCTCAGTAAAGTGCTGGTAAGTAAACCACTTACTAGTACCACACCGCTGCTGGAGGAGCCATAGAGCCAACACGACAAGCAAGGTGCTCAGTTGGGCTATTGGGGGGTGGTCCCGATGGGACAATTGTTAAATAAAGCCACGTCCTCTCATTGAGGGATGAATAGGAGATGGGATTTAATAGTTATAACAATAGAAACACTTTAAATAGGCAAATTAAGCATTTATTGCTGCAGATCTGCTTGTTACACCTCAAGGAGGAACAATATGTAAATGAAGCCACGCCCCCTCTTTGAGGGATGGAATAAGCCACACCCCTCATTGAGGGATGGATAGGATGTAATAAACAACAGAAACACTTTAAATGGGCAAATGAATTATTTATGAATGAATGAATGATGATTTATTGCTGCAGATCTGCATGTTACACCTCAAAGAGGTACAACTGAAAACAACAAGGGACAAGGGGACATGGACTCCAAAGAGGGACAGTCCCTCCAAATCAGGGACACTTGGGAGGTATAGTACTCGAAAGTCTTGGTTCGGCTCTTCTAACCAAGGTCGGACATATCTAATCACATGACCTACGGCATTATCTTGCTGGAAGATCCCATCCGCCCCAGAGAAGACCATCAGGTATGTGAGGGTGCACATGGCCGGCGGCACGGGTGGATTCACAGCCAAATCGGGTGCGAGTGGCTTCTACGTGGATGAGGAAATGCCACCACGACCTTCCACAGACCGTAACACCACCACCACCAGCTTGTGTTCCTCCAGTAACGGCCGCAGAGTCTGTTCTCTGATGTTTCTCTCCTGGCCACGCTTGTTCTATGAAGCAGAAAATGTGACTCTTGGCCAATCAGCGGAGGTCCAATTCTGATACTGCCGTGAAAAATAAAGCTTGTGATTGGTTAGCAGAGGTAGTGACCCTCCGCCTGATTTCCATATGTCCTAGCTGAACTGTGGCGTCGGACGCGCGTCTGGTTCAATTTGGAGTTGAAGCGATCCACTGTAGCGAGTAGCTCCGCCCTCACACTTCTACGCGCATTCACATTAATGGCTTTTACGTCGCCTATTCGTAGCCTGCTCCACCTGGACCAGAAGCAGGAAGTGCTCCTAATCATGTGACTTGACCATTTCTTGCTTAATAAATGAATTATTAAACGTGTGTTGTGTTTTTGGTGTGCTATGCTAAAATACCCCCGAACCCCCCAATAACAGGCACTATGCAGAATCACCCCATAACAGACACTGTGCAAAATCGCTCCATAAAAAAGAATCCCCCCCAACAGACAGTGTGCAGAACCCCCAGTCACCCCGTAACAGACAGTGTGCAGAATCCCCAGTCACCCCATAACAGACAGTGTGCAGAATCCCCAGTCACCCCATAACAGACAGTGTGCAGAATCCCCAGTTACCCCATAACAGACAGTGTGCAGAATCCCCGCCCAAACACCCCATAACAGACAGTGTGCAGAATCCCCAGTTACCCCATAACAGACAGTGTGCAGAACCCCCAGTCACCCCATAACAGACAGTGTGCAGAATCCCCAGTCACCCCATAACAGACAGTGTGCAGAATCCCCAGTCACCCCATAACAGACAGTGTGCAGAATCCCCAGTCACCCCATAACAGACAGTGTGCAGAATCCCCAGTCACCCCATAACAGACAGTGTGCAGAATCCCCAGTCACCCCGTAACAGACAGTGTGCAGAATCCCCAGTCACCCCGTAACAGACAGTGTGCAGAACCCCCAGTCACCCCATAACAGACAGTGTGCAGACTCCCCAGTCACCCCATAACAGACAGTGTGCAGACTCCCCAGTCACCCCATAACAGACAGTGTGCAGACTCCCCAGTCACCCCATAACAGACAATGTGCAGAATCCCCAGTCACCCCATAACAGACAGTGTGCAGAATCCCCAGTCACCCCATAACAGACAGTGTGCAGAATCCCCAGTCACCCCATAACAGACAGTGTGCAGAATCCCCAGTCACCCCATAACAGACAGTGTGCAGAATCCCCAGTCACCCCATAACAGTGTGCAGAATCCCCAGTCACCCCATAACAGACAGTGTGCAGAATCCCCCCCAAACACCCTATAACAGGCACTGTGCAAAATCACCCCATAAAAATAATCCCCCCAACAGGCAGTGTGCAGAAGCCCCCTCCCAAACACCCCATAACAGACAGTGTGCAGAATCCCCAGTCACCCCATAACATGCAGTGTGCAGAATCCCCCCCAATCACCCCATAACAGGCAATAGACAGAATCCAATTACCCCTTAACAGGCAGTGTGGATAATCTCCCCAATCACCCCATAACAGGCAGTGTGCAGAATCACCCCAATCACCATCGCCATTGAGGGGAGTTTACTGTGTGATCTGGAGAATTCCACCTGTTGGGGCATCGCTGATTGGCCGGCCAACAAAATGGAGTGTTCCTCTTTAACATGTCTGTTGTCCACTGATTATGAAGATTTTTCCTGTTGCAATTACAATATTAACCCGACCTTCACCATGATTAAATGAAAAGCCAAAACCCTTATAAAACGATTCCCAGCATCAAAAATTAATATATTTTAAGTTTTTAGTCACTTACTTATTATTCTTTCCCCCACTGGGCTGCAACTCTGTTCAGGGCTCTAGGATACGGGTGCAGCCATCTTGCCTCAGAAGCATCACATATACTGAGGAGAGGAGAGCGGGATAAAGTACAGGGAGGCGGAGTTATAGCTGTGCTTTGCACAGACAGAGCATAGCTGGGGTCAGGGAAAGGACACCAATCCCAGAATGCAGAGCGACACAGTCAGAAGACACTTCCTGTTTTCAGGCTGCCTGATGCTCCATGAGCCGCCATCTTCGATGTTTAAAGGCTCATAACATGCAGTAGATGCAGGTAGGATGATTTTTAATGGGAGCAATCTGTATGTACAGGGTGTGGGAACCATATAAGATAGATGCTTATTCAGAGTGAGGGTCCGGATTAATGTGGGCAATCTGTATGTACAGGGGGGGACATATAAGAAAGATTCTTATTCAGGGTGAAGGTCTGGATTAATGTGGGCAATCTGTATGTACAGAGGGGGGAACATATAAGATAGACTCTTATTCAGGGTGAAGGTCCGGATTAATGTGCGCAATCTGTATGTACGGGGGGGACATACAAGATAGGCTCTTATTCAGGGTGAAGGTCTGGATTAATGTGGGCAATCTGTATGTACAGGGTGTGGGAAACATATAAGATAGGCTCTTATTCAGGGTGAAGGTCTGGATTAATGTGGGCAATCTGTATGTACAGGGCGGGAACATATAAGATAGACTCTTATTCAGGGTGAGGGTCTGGATTAATGTGAGCAATCAGTATGTACAGGGGGAAACATATAAGATAGGCTCTTATTCAGGGTGAGGGTCCGGATTAATGTGGGCAATCTGTATGTACAGGGGGAAACATATAAGATAGGCTCTTATTCAGGGTGAGGGTCCGGATTAATGTGAGCAATCTGTATGTACAGGGGGAAACATACAAGATAGGCTCTTATTCAGGGTGAAGGTCTGCTTTAAGGAGCGCAACATATTTGCTGTTCATGCCGCCCTGGGGCACTCTTAGTGCTCGTGCCCCCCCCCCCTTATTTTTGGTCTCTCCTTTAAAGTGGACCAAAAAC
>CM051243.1:190329288-190681788 GCA_027917425.1 Gastrophryne carolinensis
CTCGGTTCCTCCTGTGTTGCTGTGCTTAGTGCTGCCCCTCGCTGGGCGATGTAGCGCTTAGTCTCTCCTGCCAGTGTCATGGCTGCCTGGCACCTAGCATTGCGATATGAAGTACTGCGGGGGCATTTTAAGGTACACACAAACTTTGTTTCTCTGTCTCTTTGCCCCATGCAATCCTTTCCCCCCAGATCTGTAGGTTCTGTGGGGCCCCAAAAAAAAGAAAAAGGTTCCTGTTTTTTCCCAGTGTCCAATCGGATTTTTGGGGTGGGGGCAAGCAGCCTTATTTAGTTTTGCCTGGGGAATCTATAACCTCTGCCCCAGTGTACTGACTTCTAATTATCCGCCCGCAACAACCCTCGGACCTTTAACCCTCACCAGATGCCTTTATATGGACGTTTACAAGAAATGGTTGAGTGCCCCTGATGTAAGCTGACTTTTTCTTACTGCAATCATGTTCCAGTAAAGCCAGTTCCTGTTACACCACAAATCTCTCCGTTGCACCCAGCACTCACACTCCGCAACAAAGGTTACCTTACCTGCCCTCCCAACAATACAGGATCCTAGGATCTTCTTCATCAGCTTCTACCTGCCAGAAATACCTGCTAGTGAGTGATGCTTTGTCTCCAGCCCCATCCTTTAGACTGTAAGCTCGCAAGGGCAGCGCACTCCCCCCTATTGTCTCCTGTGCTCACAACACTTGGTTTTAACCTGTGGCATGTAATTTTGTATTGTTCTCTGTACTATATGTTATACCCTGTCTGTAATCACACCATGTAAAGCGCTACGTAAGTTGATGGCGCTATATAAATAAACAATAATAATAATGCTAGCGCCACCCGCGCATGTGCTGTGGGCTCGGGGGAACGGTGAGAATCGGGGGGTTTCACAGTTTGGAATGCCCTGAGGGGTCGGGGTAAGCCTGTCCTAGAGTCTCATAGACTCCATAGACTTTAAAGTGGACCAAAACCGGGGATTTTGACTATTCTACATCTGGCTAAAAAAATAGCGTAATGCGGCCCGCGCTTGTGTTTTTGAATAGGTACATTTCACTGGGTATCTGGGGGGGGGGGGGGGGGGAGGGGTCATACAGTGGGGCATCCCACATTAGGATTCGTAAAGTAAACCAAAACCCAGGATTTTGACTATTCTGGGTTTTGATCATTGCCCCCGATCGGGGATGCCCCGCTGTGTGAAACTCCCCAAGGTCACCAAAGCCAACTTGCCTCTTCCCGGGCCTACGGCGCATGCGTGGCTGCTCGTCCAATCAGTGCGCTCGGACCTGCTGATGTCACGTCGTCTAAGCCTTTATCTAAGGCCAGAGGCTCTGAGCGCGCCCCTCGCCACCCTCTAACAGGGAGCGCGCCCACACCGGTCCTTTCACAAATGCCTGGCGCGGGCATGCGCTCTGTTAGAGGGACAGCGGGGATGCGGCCGCGGCTCACACATGCACTGTTGTACTGTGAAAGAAGGTAAATGTATGGGGCGACCTGGGGGGTATCACAGCAGGGTATCCCGATTTTTAATGTCCCGGGGGGAGGGAATCGATTGGCCTGGGAACCATATATTCGGTATGCCATATACCAACTTATCAGGATGGGAAATAGGGACATTTGTTAAATTAGGCAACACCCCCGCATTGAGGGATGGATGAAGCCACGCCCCATCACTGAGGGATGGATGAAGCCACGCCCCCTCATTGAGGGATGGATGAAGCCACGCCCCCTCATTAAGGGCTGGATGAAGCCACACACCCCTCATTGAGTGATGGATGAAGCCACGCCCCCTCATTGAGGGATGGATAGGAGATACATTGTAACAGTTACAACAATAGAAACACTTTGAATAGGCAAATTAATCATTTATTGCTGCAGATCTGCATGTTACACCTCAAAGAGGGCCATATGGAAATAAAGCCACGCCCCCTCATTGAGGGATGGATGAAGCCACGCCCACACATTGAGGGATGGGTGAAGCCACGCCCACACATTGAGGAATGGATAAGAGATACATTGTAACAGTTATAACAATAGAAACACTTTGAATAGGAAAATGAATCATTTATTGCTGCAGATCTGCATGTTACACCTCAAAGAGGGACAATATGTAAATGAAGCCACACCCCCATTGACGTATGGATGAAGCCACGCCCCCTCATTGAGGAATGAATGAAGTCACGCCCCTCGTTGAGGAATGAATGAAGCCACGCCCTCTCATTGAGGGATGGTGAAGCCACGCCCTCATTGAAGAATGAATGAAGCCACGCCCTCTCGTTGAGGTATGGATGAGGCCACGCCCCCTCGTTGCGGGATGAATTACGCCACGCCCCCTCATTGAGGGATGGATAGGAGATAGGATGTAACAGTTACAATAGAAACACTTTCATTAGGCAAATGAATCATTTATTGATCCAGATCTGCATGTTACACCTCAAAGAGGGACATATAAAAACAACAGGGATCAGGAGGACATGGACTCAATACAGGGACAGTCCCTCCAAATCAGGGACACTTGAGATGGATGTGACTATAATAAGGTAAGACGCTTGGGGGCAGCAGTGGCCCACAGTCAAGATGGCCGCCCGAACTTATTCCACAATCTCTTCCGGTTGCTAAGCAGCACAGAGCGGAGTTTGTTCGTTGTCAATAAAGTTTTATCGTGTCTGCCGCGGAGCACGTTGGGTAGGTCACAGTGTGGAGGACTCCATGTGTATCTGCCGGTGACAGGAGGAGTCGCTGCCATACAAACTCGCCGTCCAGCATGTTTCCCGCCGCCCGCTGCTGCCTGAGGAGCGCCGCCTCCGGCCTGAGCAGGTACTGCTGCCCTACAGCGCTGTGCTATATGTCAGCGCTATATAAATGTATAACAGCATGTGAGTGCGGGGGAGACATTAGAGTGTGAGCTCTGAGGGACAGGAGGTCATGTGACTGCTTCTATGTACAGCGCTGTGGTATATGTCAGCGCTATATAAATCTATAATAACAGTGGGGGAGACATTAGAGTGTGAGCTCTGAGGGACAGGAGGTCATGTGACTGCTTCTATGTACAGCGCTGTGGTATATGTCAGCGCTATATAATGTATAATAACAGTGTGTGAGTGTGGAGGAGACATTAGAGTGTGAGCTCTGAGGGACAGGAGGTCATGTGACTGCTTCTATGTACAGCGCTGTGCTATAGGTCGGCGCTATATAAATGTATAATAACAGTGTGTGAGCGTGGGGGAGACATTAGAGTGTGAGCTCTGAGGGACAGGAGGTCATGTGACTGCTTCTATGTACAGCGCTGTGGTATAGGTCAGCACTATATAATGTATAATAACAGCGTGTGAGTGTGGAGGAGACATTAGAGTGTGCGCTCTGAGGGACAGGAGGTCATGTGACTGCTTCTATGTACAGCGCTGTGCTATATGTCGGCGCTATATAAATGTATAATAACAGTGTGTGAGCGTGGGGGAGACATTAGAGTGTGAGCTCTGAGGAACAGGAGGTCATGTGACTGCTTCAATGTACAGCGCTGTGTTATATGTCGGCGCTATCTAAATATGTGGTGTGGGGGGGCATTAGAGTGTGAGCTCTGTGGGACAGGAGGTCATGTGACTGCTTCTATGTACAGCACTGTGGTATAGGTCAGCGCTATATAATGTATAATAACAGTGTGTGAGTGTGGGGGAGACATTAGTGTGAGCTCTGAGGGACAGGAGGTCATGTGACTGCTTCTATGTACAGCGCTGTGGTATAGGTCAGCACTATATAATGTATAATAACAGTGTGTGAGCTATAGATGGCGCTGTTGCTTGTCCTGATAATGATGATGAGCCTGTGTTGCCTAGGTTACAGGCAGTGAGGAGTTTACGGACGTCCAGCGCCCTCGGTAACCAGCCTCTGCCCTTGCCGCCATTGGACGATGCGCCCAGACAGTACCCACCAAAAATCCAGCAGCTGGTGGAGCAGATCGCATCGCTCACTGTGCTCGAGGTGTCTGACCTCAACGAGCTGCTGAAGGTAAGTCGCTCAAACGAACGCTCACCATACCCTGGGCAAGCCCCCAGGAGAGAGGTAAAGCAGGAGGGTTCAGAAACAGCTGCACACTGCTGACCTACCTGGGTTTTGGTCCGCTTTACATGCCTGGGCTCTCCTCCAGTCAAAACAGACTGCTAGGTGACGCAGCCAATCAGAATTGATCACGTCACCTGGTTCTGTATTGTGAATGAATGGAGTGCCAGGCGCCTCCTGCCGAGTGCTTTCCTCTAGCAGATGCCCTAGAGATAGAGAATCGTCTGGCCCTGGAAACCTTAACACTAAAGGGTTTTGTATACTGGGGAATTTACACACTACATGGGATGCCCCAGAGATAGAGAATCGTCTGGCCCTGGAAACCTTAAGACTAAAGGGTTTTGTATACTGGGGAATTTACACACTGCATGGGATGCCCCAGAGATAAAGAATCGTCTGGCCCTGGAAACCTTTAGACTAAAGGGTTTTGTATACTGGGGAATTTACACACTGCATGGGATGCCCCAGAGATAAAGAATCGTCTGGCCCTGGAAACCTTAAGACTAAAGGGTTTTGTATACTGGGGAATTTACACACTGCATGGGATGCCCCAGAGATAAAGAATCGTCTGGCCCTGGAAACCTTTAGACTAAAGGGTTTTGTATACTGGGGATTTTACACACTGCATGGAATGCCCGGAGATAGAGAATCGTCTGGCCCTGGAAACCTTAAGACTAAAGGGTTTTGTATACTGGGGATTTTACACACTGCATGGAATGCCCCAGAGATAGAGAATCGTCTGGCCCTGGAAACCTTAAGACTAAAGGGTTTTGTATACTGGGGATTTACACACTGCATGGGATGCACCAGAGATAGAGAGTCGTCTGGCCCTGGAAACCTTAAGACTAAAGGGTTTTGTATACTGGGGGATTTACACACTGCATGGGATGCCCCAGAGATAGAGAATCGTCTGGCCCTGGAAACCTTTAGACTAAAGGGTTTTGTATACTGGGGAATTTACACACTGCATGGGATGCCCCAGAGATAGAGAATCGTCTGGCCCTGGAAACCTTTAGATTAAAGGGTTTTGTATACTGGGGGATTTACACACTGCATGGGATGCCCTAGAGATAGAGAATCGTCTGGCCCTGGAAACCTTAAGACTAAAGGGTTTTGTATACTGGGGAATTTACACACTGCATGGGATGCCCCAGAGATAGAGAATCGTCTGGCCCTGGAAACCTTTAGACTAAAGGGTTTTGTATACTGGGGAATTTACACACTGCATGGAATGCCCCAGAGATAGAGAATCGTCTGGCCCTGGAAACCTTTAGACTAAAGGGTTTTGTATACTGGGGAATTTACACACTGCATGGGATGCCCTAGAGATAGAGAATCGTCTGGCCCTGGAAACCTTAACACTAAAGGGTTTTGTATACTGGGGAATTTACACACTGCATGGGATGCCCTAGAGATAGAGAATCGTCTGGCCCTGGAAACCTTAACACTAAAGGGTTTTGTATACTGGGGACTTTACACACTGCATGGGATGCCCCAGAGATAGAGAATCGTCTGGCCCTGGAAACCTTAAGAGTAAAGGGTTTTGTATACTGGGGAATTTACACACTGCATGGGATGCCCCAGAGATAGAGAATCGTCTGGCCCTGGAAACCTTTAGACTAAAGGGTTTTGTATACTGGGGAATTTACACACTGCATGGAATGCCCCAGAGATAGAGAATCATCTGGCCCTGGAAACCTTTAGACTAAAGGGTTTTGTATACTGGGGAATTTACACACTGCATGGAATGCCCCAGAGATAGAGAATCGTCTGGCCCTGGAAACCTTAACACTAAAGGGTTTTGTATACTGGGGAATTTACACACTGCATGGGATGCCCCAGAGATAGAGAATCGTCTGGCCCTGGAAACCTTAAGAGTAAAGGGTTTTGTATACTGGGGAATTTACACACTGCATGGGATGCCCCAGAGATAAAGAATCGTCTGGCCCTGGAAACCTTTAGACTAAAGGGTTTTGTATACTGGGGAATTTACACACTGCATGGGATGCCCTAGAGATAGAGAATCGTCTGGCCCTGGAAACCTTAACACTAAAGGGTTTTGTATACTGGGGAATTTACACACTGCATGGGATGCCCCAGAGATAGAGAATCGTCTGGCCCTGGAAACCTTTAGACTAAAGGGTTTCGTATACGGGGGGATTCGCACACTGCATGGAATGCCCCAGAGATAATCGTCTGGCCCTGGAAACCTTAAGACTAAAGGGTTTTGTATACTGGGGGATGTGCACACTGCATGGGATGCCCCAGAGATAGAGAATCGTCTGGCCCTGGAAACCTTAAGACTAAAGGGTTTTGTATACTGGGGACTTTACACACTGCATGGGATGCCCCAGAGATAGAGAATCGTCTGGCCCTGGAAACCTTTAGACTAAAGGGTTTTGTATACTGGGGAATTTACACACTGCATGGAATGCCCCAGAGATAGAGAATCGTCTGGCCCTGGAAACCTTTAGACTAAAGGGTTTTGTATACTGGGGAATTTACACACTGCATGGGAGGCCCCAGAGATAGAGAATCGTCTGGCCCTGGAAACCTTTAGACTAAAGGGTTTTGTATACTGGGGAATTTACACACTGCATGGGATGCCCCAGAGATAGAGAATCGTCTGGCCCTGGAAACCTTTAGACTAAAGGGTTTTGTATACTGGGGAATTTACACACTGCATGGGAGGCCCCAGAGATAGAGAATCATCTGGCCCTGGAAACCTTTAGACTAAAGGGTTTTGTATACTGGGGGATTTACACACTGCATGGGATGCCCCAGAGATAAAGAATCGTCTGGCCCTGGAAACCTTTAGACTAAAGGGTTTTGTATACTGGGGGATTTACACACTGCATGGGATGCCCCAGAGATAGAGAATCGTCTGGCCCTGGAAACCTTTAGACTAAAGGGTTTTGTATACTGGGGAATTTACACACTGCATGGAATGCCCGGAGATAGAGAATCGTCTGGCCCTGGAAACCTTTAGACTAAAGGGTTTTGTATACGGGGGAATTTACACCCTGCATGGAATGCCCCAGAGATAGAGAATCGTCTGGCCCTGGAAACCTTTAGACTAAAGGGTTTTGTATACTGGGGAATTTACACACTGCATGGGATGCCCCAGAGATAGAGAATCGTCTGGCCCTGGAAACCTTAAGACTAAAGGGTTTTGTATACTGGGGAATTTACACACTGCATGGGATGCCCCAGAGATAGAGAATCGTCTGGCCCTGGAAACCTTAAGACTAAAGGGTTTTGTATACTGGGGAACTTACACACTGCATGGGATGCCCCAGAGATAAAGAATCGTCTGGCCCTGGAAACCTTAAGACTAAAGGGTTTTGTATACTGGGGAATTTACACACTGCATGGAATGCCCCAGAGATAGAGAATCATCTGGCCCTGGAAACCTTTAGACTAAAGGGTTTTGTATACTGGGGAATTTACACACTGCATGGGATGCACCAGGGATAGAGAATCGCCTGGCATTCTGGGTCAGGCTCCGGGGGGTGGTTCCGGCCATTAGGTGGGCAGGAGGCGCTTCCTTCCCTTCCGGTCAGTGGCAGCGTAATGTCAGTCCGGGTCAGAGGTGGGGGTGCTGGGTGCCCAAAATGGCGCCAGAACACTGGAGGAAGGAGCACCGGGGGTTCTCTGCTGAGGACTAAGGAGGGAAAGGGGAAGCACAGCAGAGAAACGCGCAAAAGGAATGGCGGAAGCAGCGGCACCGGCCACAAGTCAACTACTATGCGGGGTGGTGATTCTCAGGACTCGGGAAGGGTTCCTTAGCCCGGGTGGATCCCGGTGCCGGGGGAGGGAGGGACCTAGTTATTCCCTTTCAGGCCAAGGAGGGAAAGGAGAAACTTGCCAAACCTAAAGATCCTAAAGAGGCCCAATGATAAATATCCATATAAATATGCTGGATGGCTGGAGGAGGGGTCACTTATACCTTCGTATGGGGAACAAGAGGAATAAGCGAACACCCCAAGCAAGGCTATACAGAAAGAAAAGTGATTTAATATAAGTGCTCAAGCCAGTCTATCTTTACTAGCGTCTGTACTGCGGCGCTAAGAGCGACCGCTAGTGGTCGCTGATCGGCCGCGAGTCGCTATTACAGAGCGCCTCAGTCGCCGTAGTAACATTGATGAATTTGATGTGTGAGTCGCTATAACACCAGTACAGAGCTATATGGGAGCGAACCGTAGCGACTGGTCATTGTGAGCGACTCAAACCATATTCTTCAAAAAAACAGCCTCACGCAGCGGCCGGCGCTCAAAATTGTGTTGCTGTAGCCCAGAGCGCCAGACGCTGTGTGATTAAAGTCTGTTTTTGAACATGTATCCACCAGTAACAAAGCGAAAACGCATGGAATTACATTTTTATTACATTGTGGGATTAACAGTTTAGTACTAAACCTGTAATGACAATTCTGCATTTAAAAAATCAAAAAGGGGGGGGCGTGCGTGGCTGACGGCCGAAGGAGATGGCCGCTCTTTAGTGCTGCTCTGCCTCACGGGGACACAGAGGCTGAGGGCGGACATCCAGCACACGCTCGTTTCAGCTTCCCAGCAACCCAGGCACCTTCCGCCCCAGCATGGACAAATCTGGAGTGAAGGCGAGGGGGGACGGCCAGGGGAAAGGCGGCGAGACCCCAGCGCGCCCGCCCCAGCAGAGAGGCAGCATGGCGGCAGTGGAGGAGGAGGGGCCCGCGCTTCACACACAGCATGACCTGCGGCGCCCGGTGCGTCGGGACTCAGATCACGGAGGAGAGGTAGGGGAAGCAGCTCCCCACAGACCACAGGGAGGGCAACTGCAGGACCCACCTCACATCCCCCTCAGACGCTACCTGCTATAATGGCGGCGGCTCCCCCTCACCCGCAGCTGTTTCAGCACTGGGACATAACAGCGAGGGGGGATCCCCCCACCACCATCACCAACATCCATTTCACCTCCCCCATTTTCTCCCCCTGGACGAGGGGACCAGTAATGAAAGGGGTTCATTGCCACAGCGACAGCGGGGGGGGCGCAGTCCCCGAGAGAAGCGTCCGCCACGTGGATGACTATTTGGGCATGGCTCCAGGAGGACTTAGAGAACTGGTCCAGGAGGGTCAATGTCCGTATTCGGGGTCTCCCTGAATCAATAGAGGATGTGCTCTGTTGCAGGAACTGATCCCCTCTATGCCTATAGAACGCCTGGAGCTGGATCGCGCCCACAGAGCATTGGGCCCTAAAAGATCGGATGGCCTCCCCAGGGACATTGTCAAGCCAACCTACTACCGCAATAAGGAAACGATCCTTACGGCCGCCAGAGAGAAGGGGGAACTCTCCTTTCAGGGTCACCGCTACCAGATCTTCCCGGATGTCGCCCCCCAAACACTACAGCGGATAAGAGCCATGAAGCCCGGTTTGGAGATACTTCATGTTGTGGCTCCTGAGTATCGCTGGGGATTCCCCTTCAAGCTGGCGTTCACACACGCAGGTCGCCAGTATGCAGTCAACTCCCCGGAGGACCTCCTGGGTACGCTGAGGGACCTGGGCTTGACCTCCACCGACTCCCCGACCCGCACGTCCGGTGTGGCCGCGCGGCAAACTTCGGGCATCCGACGCTCCAGCCCCTGTGGGAGAAGGTGCGCACACGCAAGAAGTGAGACCGGGCCGCTGGGCGCCTTCCGGAGACCGGCCCGAATCCGGGATGAGGACTCGGCTCGTCAGAGCGGTAACACGAATAGTATTTGGTATCCCCCTCTCCTTCCCGCTCGAAGGCGCACCCTAACACGCCTAACATAACAATCATCAGCTAATAGATGTGCAGACGACAGTGCCGGTACCATGGAGCCCCGCAGCCCGCACGGCTCCAAAAGAGAGCAGGGTGTGGGGTGGATTGTGCTAGCTGCATTGTATATGTTGTATGGCCATTGCTCTATCATTCTTGCATTTATACTGTGAATTGTCCAAACACGAGTATGGTTAACCTACTACTTTGTGTAATACAAACTGCTAGTTCTTATATTTTCTTATACCTCCCCTGCGAGGGATGGCAGTATTAGGCTACGTGTCATACAAATTGTATCGCTGACAACTCAATAAAAAAAATTGAAATAAAAAATCAAAAACATTTTCAAAAATGTATTTAAATAGGCCAGAGGTCACACAATGATTTGATACAAAACCAAAAAAAAATTATTAAAAGAAAACCCTGTTTAAAGAGAAAAAAATAAATGTCCATTGAAATGTATGGGAGAGCGTCAGGTAGCGACAGGTAATACCAGGCTCTTGAAGCCAGAGCGCCGCCGGGATCCGCTGAGCCGTTTGTGATGATGAATCGGTGTCGCTACGTGTCACTGTTAGAGGTGTCACCAGATTCGCCTTCATAAATGTGGTATTGCGTACAGCGCCCGCCGATCACCTGCCGCTACCTGTCACTTAAAAGGCTCTACCTGCCGCTATCCCTTGATGAATAAAGCCCTAAGTCACACCTTTGTGGGCTTGAGTTAGATTCAGTTCTTTCCTGTTCTTCGGAATTTCAATTAAAAGAAGGGCATTAGTGCCCCCTCAGAGGGTAGATAACAATAAACCAAGATAGCCTGAGCTAGAGATCAAAAGGCCTGAAATCAGAAAGCCTTGGCAGACCTCCAGGGGCAGGGGAAGAAATTCTCCCTCCGCATTTAACCCATCCGTGCAGTGATTGTACACATGCCCTAATTACGGGGAGCATTTGGGGGGGTTAGGTGCTCAAGATCACTTCAGTCATGTCCCAGGACCAGGATTCGAACCTGCAACCCTCAGTCACAAGTCCCTTATTTCTAGGCTACGACTATGGATCATGGATCCTTAGTCCATGGTCATCAATGTGACCCTAGAGGGGGACCTGGCATCGCATGAGAGCCAGAGTGTCCCTAGTAGGTGGAGTTACTGGCCACGAAAGCTCCAGTTCACAGACTTGTTCAGGAGGGAAGTGTTTTTAAGAAGAAACTTAATGATAGAACCAAGGGCCCAACCTGAAGATAGTCGGGGGGGAAGATCAGGAGCAATGTTAGAAAATATTATGTTACAGAAAGAGTAGCAGATGCTTGGAACAAACTTCCAGCAGAGGTAGTAAAATCAACAGTAAGTAAATTTAAACATGCCTGGGATAAGCCTCCATCTATCCTAAGATAAAGAGAACATACAGTATATACATAAGATACAGAGAACATACAGTATATACATAAGATACAGAGAACATACAGTATATACATAAGATACAGAGAACATACAGTATATACATAAGATACAGAGAACACACAGTATATACATAAGATACAGAGAACATACAGTATATACATAAGATACAGAGAACATACAGTATATACATAAGATACAGAGAACATACAGTATATACATAAGATACAGAGAACATACAGTATATACATAAGATACAGAGAACATACAGTATATACATAAGATACAGAGAACACACAGTATATACATAAGATACAGAGAACATACAGTATATACATAAGATACAGAGAACATACAGTATATACATAAGATAAAGAGAACATACAGTATATACATAAGATAAAGAGAACATACAGTATATACATAAGATAAAGAGAACATACAGTATATACATAAGATACAGAGAACATACAGTATATACATAAGATACAGAGAACACACAGTATATACATAAGATACAGAGAACACACAGTATATACATAAGATACAGAGAACACACAGTATATACATAAGATAAAGAGAACATACAGTATACACACACAATATACACACATAAGATACAGCGACCACACAATATATACACATAAGATATTATGTATCATTGTTTATATATCTGTGGGACCCAGGGTAATGGTGCATTTTGCAGGCTTCCTGGAGACCACATTTGAGATGCCCCGGAGGGGGGGGGGGGGGGATGACTAGCGGCCGGCCCTGGGGTCTTTTAGTCTCCAGGGCCAGCCCCCCCTTGGTTTTTGTTCTATGTTAAGGAGTGAGCCCGCCTGACGTTCTTTAATTTCTCCTCTCCACACAGAAAACACTGAGGATTACGGATGTCAGTATGATGCCGATGGGAGCCGCTATGCCCGGACCCGCAGCACCAGCACAGGTAACTGATTTGTTTCCTAAGATAATGCTTCCTGATTGGTAGACATGCCTCTTGATTGAGCAGCCTAACTCGTACTGTTAAAGGGGAAGGCTTAGCATCTCTGTGCAATAACCTAAATAAAACCTTACTGGGGGGGGGGGGGGTGAGCTTTCTGAAAGGCGGCTGATGCCGGGACCTTGAGTGACCGCTCGGTCACCTCATCTGTGGAGCAGTGTGACCGAGCTGAAAGCTTCCAGGACTGGGTGACTTGCCTGTCACTCAAATCCCAATGGAACACAACAAACAAGCAAACCCGGTTCCAGTACACCGCCAAAGGGATCTAAACCAGAACGGCACCACTCACCCTTCAACAATCATTCAATAATAACATTTATAGTCACAAAAAATCCTCTTTAATTCCTCAAGATATTAAAACCATAACAAACTTTACAATACAATCACATACATTTAAAAACCATACAAATCAGCCCCCAGCAGGAGTATCCTAGTTAATCACCAATTCCCATACCACATCTAAAAATAGTACCTTCCATCATAAATCCTAAACCTTCAAAAATTCAAGTGCTAATGTGCAACGACAAAGTGCTATAAGTGCCAAAAATATGATCTGCAATTTGAATGTGAGCAGAGCAACTATCTGAGATGAAATCGCTTCAGTGCAAATGAGAAAATATTCCCCTCCTGCTAGGTCCGATCAATGTTCTCACCACCCACGCGTTCCGTGACGATGATGTCACTTTCTCAAGGTGCCAAAGATTCCTCATTCATGAGGAACATTGGAGGCCCTGGATTCCCCAAGAGGCCATCCAAGTCCCATACCCTGGGGGAGTACAAAAAGGCTTTAAAGAAGAGCAAAAACCATGCTGCTCGGCCCTGGAATCTAAAAGATTTCAGTGCCAGTTGCTAGCCTTCCCCCAGGGCATCCTTCTATCGGAGGTTGGTGACTGGCCCTGAAATCTTTTAGATTGATAGGCTGTGTGAAACCACTGGGGTCGCCAGTATACTCGCCTTGTAAATAATGGGGCTTTATGGAAAATCAATATTGTTAATAATGTTGCATATATAAATATAGGAATATACAGCAAAATAGTTCATGGCATGACATCAGTGGGAAACTGCTTTGTTAAAAACCCTTAAAAATCCCCCCAAAAAATGACATGGGTCCCGCTTACCCGAAGTAACCAGCCCGGGACCAGCTATGCAGGGCTTGTAGAAACAGGGCGGAGGGGCCAGCTTTTGTGGCCCCTGGCCCTGCAGGCTACAAGCCTGCATAGCCCATGGCCACGGGCTCTTCTGCCCCCCCCCTTGGGGAGGCAGGTAATTAAGGCTTTGGGGAGGCAGGTAATTAAGGGTGCCGGGGGGTTAATGGCAAGTCACCCGCTAGCCGCAGGTGACTTGCCAGCCACCAGCCTTGTGAACTGGTATAGGGGTCCAGCTCACAAGGGGTTAAATGTAAAAAATAAGACACGGACACAAAGAGAAAAAAATGATCTTTATTTTTTTTACAAACCTCTGATCCTGCGTCCCTTGTCGCTGCCCCGCGCCGCTGTCATCTGTCACTGACAGATGCCAATAGTGATCGGTGCAGAGCGGGTGAGAGGCGAGGAGGCTCCGATCGGAGCCTCCTCTCCTCTCACCCGCTCTGCACCGCAACTACCGACAGTTGATCTGTCAAATGCCGGAGCTGGGGTGAGGGCTAAGAGGAGCAGGATGACGTCATCGCACAAAAGGCGGGGCTAGGGGCGACGGCCAGCACCGCCAGAAGAGGAGGTGAGGCCCCGGAAGAGGGTCCTCACCTGAAGCCTGCGGAGCCCAGGGGGGGGATCGGACCCCCCCCCTCCCCGGTGAAGAGAAGACGCGGTGGAGGGATCAGGCGAGGAGGTGAGTGAGGGGGTTTCAGGCCCCCTCCTGAAGACGGAAGACACCAGGGGAGGGATCGGATGCCCCCCAGAGGAAGAGGGGACCCCCAGCTTTCCATCAATACCAGAAGTGTTTATTTTTTTCTATTCTTTAACTAGCAGGGGGAAATGCCAAGCACGTAGTTTCTACGTGCTTGGCACTTAGCGGTAGGAGAAGCAACCATGTAGAAACTACGTGCTTGGCATTTAAAGGGTTAATCATTGGATATATGTATGCCAGTCTCAACTGTATTGTATTTTGTTGTAAGATTTGATTGCATTTTGTGTTATTTTATCAACAATATATCTGTTTATTTAATAAATGACCAAAATTAGTAACAATATAAATTTTTCATAAAGCCCCATTATTTACATCCTTTATTGGGCGGCTCCAGAAACGCTGCTATCATTGGCGTCGCATCTGAATGGGTGGGCAGAGGCACGCCAAGCGTGTAAGCCGGGGATGCGGTCAGCCGGCGTTTCGCATCGCCCTGCACCTTTGCGCGTCATCAGGCACCTTAGCTAATTGGCGCTGTCAAAAGGTGAAGTGGGGAAAAAAAATAGGTTTCGATCTGCTTTAAGGCGGGTGAGGTGCGATGAGTCGCCGTGATGTCATGACTTGCTCTCACTCTGGTTTTCTCTCAGGCAGCGGAGGAAGAGGCGGCACCAGCCAAGAAAGAGAAGACGCACTTCACCATCAAGCTGACGGAGGCCAGCGCTGTAGACAAGGTCAAGCTCATCAAGGAAGTGAAGAACTGCGTCTCCGGGGTGAACCTGGTGCAGGTGAGTTGTGGGCCTGGGGGGGGCGGGTTTCTATCCATCCAATCAGATTCCTGAATTTTAAATTGCTCACACAGGGAAGACAAATTGGATAAAATAGTCTTCGGTTCCCTTTTGGCTCCATAACAAATCAATTGAAGTCAAGTTCCAGTAACTGCAGTGTGTATGGCCTGTGAGAAGTGATGTCATTGTGATGTCACTGCAAACCCCGCAAGTCAAGTGATCACACGGGGAAGACAAATTGGATAAAATAGTCTTCGGTTCTCTTTTGGCTCCATAACAAATCAATTGAAGTCAGATGCCAGTAACTGCCGTGTGTATGGCCTGTGAGAAGTGATGTCATTGTGATGTCACTGCAAACCCCGCAAGTCATGACAGCCAACCTAGAGGCCTGTACTGAGGAACGGGTACGTTTCTGAGCACTAAACCGGGAGGATGCTGCTGCAGCGGAACTTTTATAGTTCCTTTTTAAAGAAGTCTGGGCAAAAATAACCAGACTCCTTCTTTAAACTGGACCAAAACCCTCACCGATCGGCCAGGGATCGGGCCAATCGATACCCTGACATCCAGAATCTGGATGCCCCACTGTGTGAAACTCCCCAGGTCGCACCGTACACTTAACTTGTTTCCCGGTCTAACGGTACATGCACAGGCTGCGGCCGCATCCCCGCTATCCCTCTTGCAGGGCACGTGCCCGTATCAGGCATTTGTGAATGGCCGGGGAAGCGTGGGGTGCGCTCTGAGCCGCTGGCCTTAGACTAAGGCTTAGATGATGTGACGTCAGCTATTCAGAGCGCGCTGATTGGACGAGCGCACATGGGCCGTAGGATTGTGAAGAGTTGAGTTGGCTTCGCCGATCTGGAGGGTTTCACACAGAGGGGCATCCCCGATTGGGGGAGAGGACCAAAACCCAGGATAGCCATAATCCTGGGTTTTGGTCCACTTAAAGTGCACTAACACCCAACTGAGAACTCCAGGGCAAGCTTACTCCCTCCCCCCTGGTTGCCGGCAGCTACTAATACCCACACTGCGGAGGGAGTTGGTCCGCTTTAACATAAAGCAGAGGAGCAGCCTGGATCAGGCTTCTCTGCTGTGTATTGGTGCCACTAAGTAAATAAATGGCCCCATCCTTTGGTTTCGCACAGCGATCCATGCTAAATTCTGGCTTGCTGGCCCATGAGTCAGCTGCTGGCTTTCGCCTGGGACATCCCAAATTGGGATACCCCGCTGTGTGAAGCCTCCCTGGGTTGCCCCAAAACCAGTCATTCAGACAGGCTGAGGGGCAGGAGCATGGCTGGGGGGCAGAAGAGCCCGTGGCCATTTGGCTATGCTGGCTTGTAGCGCTGATGGGACATTCCAAATTGGGATACCCCCCCTGTGTGAAGCCTCCCTGGGTTGCCCCAAAACCAGTCATTCAGATAGGCTGGGGGAAGGAGCATGACCTAATCTGCCTGCCCAAAGCCCGGGAAGGGCAGAAGAGCCCCTAGCCATTTGGCTATGCCGGCTTGTAGCGCTGCTGGCTTTCGTCTGGTACATCCCAAATTGGGATACCCCGCTGTGTGAAGCCTCCCTGGGTTGCCCCAAAACCAGTCATTCAGACAGGCTGAGGGGCAGGAGCATGGCTGGGGGGCAGAAGAGCCCATGGCCATTTGGCTATGCTGGCTTGTAGCGCTGCTGGGACATTCCAAATTGGGATACCCCCCTGTGTGAAGCCTCCCTGGGTTGCCCCAAAACCAGTCATTCAGATAGGCTGGGGGAAGGAGCATGGCCTAATCTGCCTGCCCAAAGCCCGGGAAGGAGGGGGGAAGGCAGAAGAGCCCGTGGCCATTTGGCTATGCCGGCTTGTAGCACTGCTGGCATTCGTCTGGTACATCCCAAATTGGGATGCCGCCCTGTGTGAAGACTCCCTGGGTTGCCCCAAAACCAGTCATTCAGATGGGCTGGGGGGGCAGGAGCATGGCCCAATCTGCCTGCCCAAAGCCCGGAAAGGGGGGGGGGGCAGAAGAGCCCCTGGCCATTTGGCTATGCCGGCTTGTAGCGCTGCTGGCTTTCGTCTGGTACATCCCAAATTGGGATACCCCCCTGTGTGAAGACTCCCTGGGTTGCCCCAAAACCAGTCATTCAGATAGGCTGGGGGGGCAGGAGCATGGCCCAATCTGCCTCCCCAAAGCCCGGGAAGGGGGGGGGGCAGAAGAGCCCGTGGCCATTAGGCTATACTGGCTTGTAGCCTGCAGGGCCAGGGGCCACCACAGCTGACCGCTGCACCCTGTTCTACAAGCCCCCATAGCTGGTATGGGCTGGGTAAGGGGGACCTCATGCAATTTTTTTGGGGGGATTTTTAAGGGTTTTTAACCCCTAAAATTCCCCCGGGAAGGGGTGCCCTATGTCATTTTTATATTTAAAAATAAAATTTAAATATAAAAAAATCCCAATTTGAGATGGAATCGGCATATACCATCAGGATATATTGTATCGTCATACGTGTATGTTATACGCACAAATATTTGAAAGGGTGGCACCAACCCAAAAATACACAATTTGTGGTGCACTGCCCCGTGGACCCCTTCTTACAAATTATATAAATGCACACTAGAGGTTGCCTCTACAAACCCCTGTTAATGGGCCCATAGTCTAACAATTGCACTCGCCACATCACTAAAGTTAAATCAAATATTAAAGTTTATTGTAGCCATTAAAAACCATGTAACATGCCATCAGCGTTATTCGCCACAGGGGGGTGCCGTCTCCCTAGTTAATTATCTTTAATCACTGTGCTTTGTATAAAAAGAATTATAAATAATCATATATACCTGTGCAAATTACAATATAATCAAAAGTGCGCGTGCTATTAAGTGCATTCATTTAGTACTTTTCCTTGAGAAAGAGACCTGGGAGGTCTCGAAACGCGTGGGCTCTGCCGTGGAGGGGGGCGCTGCCAGTACACTTGGATCTGTAAAACTTATTGGATAATATGTGTCTTGTGACCTTCTTTTGCTTGCACTTTATTCCTGGATTTGGAAGCTTTTGCACATGATCTATTGGGAATTAATGCACTTAATAGCACTAGCACTTTTGATTTTATGGTAATTTGCACAGGTATATATGATTATTTATAATCATACAGTGATTAAAGATAATGAACTAGGGAGACGGCACCCCCCTGTGGCGAATAACGCTGAGGCATGTTACATGGTTTTTAATTGTTTTTAATGGCTACAATAAAATGTAATATTGATTTAACTTCAGTGATGTGGTGAGTGCAATTGTTAGAGTCTGTGGGCCCATTAACAGGGGTTTGTAGAGGAAACCTCTAGTGTGTATTTATATAACTCGTCATTCGTGTATCGCAATACGTATCCTATCGCCAGATTCTTGACAATTCACACCCCTTACTACAAGGCGTGGGTGTGCGAACGTGTCACGGGATCCGCTCTCCCTTGTTTTGGCACTGGTCTCCTAGGAAGCTGCTGGGGGGAGGCGAGCATCGACTTTTTATTGTATTTAAACTATCACCCGCTGGATCCGTTCCCGGCTTCTGGGTGGGGGAAGGTTCTGTGATTTTCCCTGCTCATGTGATCCCGATGCGTAGCAGCCGTAAACATCCTGCTTCATCGGGGGCGTTTGATCATTTAGCCAATGGCAGAGTGCCCTGTGACGTAACCTGCACCCGATGGCCCCTGGACTTGCGTCACTGAGAGCATGCCATACGTTTTAATACAGCTCCGGTGACCCCTTCACCCAGAAACAGCCCGTAATTACTCACCAGATCTATTAGATACAAGCCGGGGTTTATATATCTGGCCAGAAGCCAGCCCCGGTAGCGTATAATATAATCAAGGTTATAACACACAGACGATGGGTTTGGAGTCAAGGGCCTCGATTCAATAAAGGTAGAAAAAAAATTCTCATGGTAGTAAAAGATTCAATTCATGAGAAAAAAGCCTGAGAATGTCACTGTTACTGAATCACCAGATAAAAAGACAATGAAAGTCAATGGCACTTTTTTACTCCTAAGAAAAGTAAAGAACACTGTAGTAAAAGCTGCCATTGACTTTCATTGTCTTTTTATCTGGTGATTCAGTAACAGTGACATTCTCGGGCTTTTTTTCTCATGAATTGAATTTTTTACTACCATGAGAATTTTTTTCTACCTTTATTGAATCGAGGCCAAGATAACAGAGCAGCCCAAGAATAAAGTCATATATCAGGAAGGGTAATCTTTAGCCCATTGCATCGGGTTTTCTGTTTTTAAATTGAAGAAGAAATGGCAGAGATATCAGTTTCGCCTAATTTTTATTCTGGAACAAGTGGGCGTGGCCCTAGGAGCTGTGATGCTGCATAATGGGCGGGGTCTGCAGCTGCCCCAGAACCTGCTTCAAGCACCCTGGCTGTGCTCCTTCTTTCTCTTCCTGTTGCTAGGCGACACTGGATGCCTAGACCTGCACCTGCAGGGCTCCCATACATACATGCATGCCAGTGCTTCCATACATGCTCCCATACATACATACATACATGCCTGCACTCCCATACATGCATACCTGCACTCCTATACATGCTCCCACCCATACATGCATGCGTGACAGCGCTCCCATACATGCTCCCATACATACTTGCATGCCTGAGCTCCCATACATACATACATGCATGCCAGCACTCCCATACATGCTCCCATACATACTTGCATGCCTGAGCTCCCATACATACATACATACATGCATGCCTGAGCTCCCATACATACATGCATGCCTGAGCTCCCATACATACATGCATGCCTGAGCTCCCATACATACATGCATGCCTGAGCTCCCATACATACATGCATGCCTGAGCTCCCATACATACATGCATGCCTGAGCTCCCATACATACATACATACATACATACATGCATGCCTGAGCTCCCATACATACATACATACATACATACATACATGCATGCCTGAGCTCCCATACATACATGCATGCCTGAGCTCCCATACATACATACATGCCTGCCTGAGCTCCCATACATACATGCCTGCCTGAGCTCCCATACATACATGCCTGCCTGAGCTCCCATACATACATACATACATACATGCATGCCTGAGCTCCCATACATACATACATACATGCATGCCTGAGCTCCCATACATACATACATACATGCATGCCTGAGCTCCCATACATACATACATGCCTGCCTGAGCTCCCATACATACATACATACATGCCTGCCTGAGCTCCCATACATACATACATGCCTGCCTGAGCTCCCATACATACATACATGCCTGCCTGAGCTCCCATACATACATACATACATACATGCCTGCCTGAGCTCCCATACATACATACATACATGCATGCCTGAGCTCCCATACATACATACATACATATATGCATGCCTGAGCTCCCATACATACATGCCTGCCTGAGCTCCCATACATACATACATGCCTGCCTGAGCTCCCATACATACATACATGCCTGCCTGAGCTCCCATACATACATACATGCCTGCCTGAGCTCCCATACATACATACATACATACATGCCTGAGCTCCCATACATACATACATACATGCATGCCTGAGCTCCCATACATACATACATGCATGCATGCCTGAGCTCCCATACATACATGCATGCATGCCTGAGCTCCCATACATACATACATGCCTGCCTGAGCTCCCATACATACATACATACATACATGCCTGAGCTCCCATACATACATACATACATGCATGCCTGAGCTCCCATACATACATACATGCATGCCTGAGCTCCCATACATACATACATGCATGCATGCCTGAGCTCCCATACATACATACATGCCTGCCTGAGCTCCCATACATACATACATGCCTTCCTGAGCTCCTATACATACATACATGCCTGCCTGAGCTCCCATACATACATACATACATACATGCCTGAGCTCCCATACATACATACATACATGCATGCCTGAGCTCCCATACATACATACATGCATGCATGCCTGAGCTCCCATACATACATGCATGCATGCCTGAGCTCCCATACATACATGCATGCATGCCTGAGCTCCCATACATACATGCATGCATGCCTGAGCTCCCATACATACATGCATGCATGCCTGAGCTCCCATACATACATGCATGCATGCCTGAGCTCCCATACATACATGCATGCATGCCTGAGCTCCCATACATACATGCATGCATGCCTGAGCTCCCATACATACATACATACATGCATGCCTGAGCTCCCATACATACATACATGCCTGCCTGAGCTCCCATACATACATGCATGCATGCCTGAGCTCCCATACATACATGCATGCCTGAGCTCCCATACATACATACATGCATGCCTGAGCTCCCATACATACATGCATGCCTGAGCTCCCATACATACATGCATGCATGCCTGAGCTCCCATACATACATGCATGCATGCCTGAGCTCCCATACATACATGCATGCATGCCTGAGCTCCCATACATACATGCATGCATGCCTGAGCTCCCATACATACATGCACGCATGCCTGAGCTCCCATACATACATGCACGCATGCCTGAGCTCCCATACATACATACATACATACATGCATGCATGCATGCCTGAGCTCCCATACATGCATGCATGCATGCCTGAGCTCCCATACATACATGCATGCATGCCTGAGCTCCCATACATACATGCATGCATGCCTGAGCTCCCATACATACATGCATGCATGCCTGAGCTCCCATACATACATACATACATACATACATAGATAAAGTACAGGGGGGCAGGTTATAGCTGTGCTTTGCTCAGACAGAGCAGAGCTGGGGTCAGGAAAAGGACAGCAATCCCAGAATGCAGAGCGGCACAGTCAGAAGACACTTCCTGTTTGCAGGCAGCCTGATGTTCCACGAGCCACCATCTTGGATGTTTAAAGGCTCATAACATGCAGTAGATGTAGGTAGGATGATTTTTAATGTGAGCAATCTGTATGTACAGGGTGTGGGAAACATATAAGATAGGCTCTTATTCAGGGTGAGGGTCCGGATTAATGTGGGCAATCTGTATGTACAGGGGGGGAAACATATAAGATAGGCTCTTATTCAGGGTGAAGGTCTGGATTAATGTGAGCAATCTGTATGTACAGGGTGTGGGAAACATACAAGATAGGCTCTTATTCAGGGTGAAGGTCCGGATTAATGTGGGCAATCTGTATGTACAGGGTGTGGGGAAACATATAAGATATGCTCTTATTCAAGGTGAAGGTCCGGATTAATGTGGACAATCTGTATGTACAGGGGGGGGAAACATATAAGATAGGCTCTTATACAGGGTGAAGGACTGTTAAATAAATCGCACTTGGCAGTGGCTCGGTTTTCTAACTGACCCTTGTTCTCCCGCAGGCCAAGAAGATGGTGGAGTCCCTCCCGCAGGAGATCAAGGCCAACGTGGCCAAGGAGGAGGCCGAGAAGATCAAGGCGGCCCTGGAGGCCGCCGGCGGGAAGGTGGTGCTGGAGTGAGGCGTCCGCGATTGTTACGGAACATTGAGCCTTTGGCTCACTTCACAATCGGACGCGGGCGGGCGGGTGTAAGCCACGGAGACCCACAGGTGACCCACAGGCGAGCCATCGACCTGCTCCTCCCATGGGATGCCGCAGACTGGGTGTGGTCTGTACCTTGGCCTCCGCAGCACTTCACCGCGTTATCGATTGGCTTAATGTCTCCTCATCTAATCTCATTTTCTACATTAAACTCACATTAACTGTGTAATGCGTAGCACTCACATGGCAGTGGCGCAGCCGCTGAGCAGAGCAGCCTCCTACCTTTATGGTCAGCTTCACAACTAGAGCAGACACTATGGCTGTGCCCATTGCTGGTCCATGATGTGTCTGATGCCACCGCATGTCCCATGATTCCGCTGGTGCAGCTTCCTGCTGCAGGTACCCGACTCCCTGCTGTGTAATGCATAGCGCTCACACGGCGGTGGCGCAGCTGCTGAGCAGAGCAGCTTCCTACAGTGATGGTCAGCGTCACATCTGTGCCTATTGCTGGTCCATGATGTGTCCCATACCACCGGCTGTCCCATGATTCCGCTGGTGCAGCTTCCTGCTACAGGTACCCGACTCCTTACGGTGTAATGTATAGCGCTCACACGGCGGTGGCGCAGCTGCTGAACAGAGCAGCTTACTTCACATCTAAAACAGCCACCATGGCTGTGCCCATTGCTGCTCCATGATGTGTCTGATGCTACCACATGTCCCATGATTCTGCTGGTGCAGCTTCCTGCTGCAGGTACCCGACTCCCTGCTGTGTAATGCGTAGCGCTCACACGGCAGTGGCGCAGCCGCTGAGCAGAGCAGCCTCCTACATTAATGGTCAGCGTCACACCTGTGCCCATTGCTGCTCCATGATGTCTGATGCCACCGGCTGTCCCATGATTCTGCTGGTGCAGCTTCCTGCTGCAGGTACCCGACTGCTGCTGTGTAATGCGTAGCGCTCACACGGCAGTGGCGCAGCCGCTGAGCAGAGCAGCTTCCTACAGTGATGGTCAGCGTCACATCTGTGGCCATTGCTGGTCCATGATGTGTCCCATGCCACCGCATATCCCATGATTCCGCTGGTGCAGCTTCCTGCTGCAGGTACCCAACTCCTTACTGTGTAATGCGTAGCGCTCACACGGCAGTGGTGCAGCCACTGAGCAGAGCAGCTTACTACATTAATGGTCAGCGTCACACCTGTGCCCATTGCTGCTCCATGATGTCTGATGCCACCGCATGTCCCATAATTCCGCTGGTGCAGCTTCCTGCTGCAGGTACCAGTCTCCCTGCTGTGTAATACATAGCGCTCATATGTCGGTGGTGCGGCCGCTGAGCAGAGCGGCATCCTACATTAATGGTCAGCATCACACCTGTGCCCATTGCTGCTCCATGATGTGTCCAATGACACCGGCTGTCCCATGATTCTGCTGGTGCAGCTCCCTGCTGCAGGTACCCGACTCACACGGCAGTGGCGCGGCCGCTGAACAGAGCAGCTTCCTACATTAATGGTCAGTGTCACACCTGTGCCCGTTACTGGTCCATGATGTGTCTGATGCCACCGCATATCCCATGATTCCGCTGGTGCAGCTTCCTGCTGCAGGTACCCGACTCCCTGCTGTGTAATGCATGGCGCTCACACGGCAGTGGCGCGGCCGCTGAGCAGAGCGGCATCCTACATTAATGGTCAGCATCACACCTGTGCCCATTGCTGCTCCATGATGTGTCCGATGACACCGGCTGTCCCATGATTCTGCTGGTGCAGCTCCCTGCTGCAGGTACCCGACTGCTGCTGTGTAATGCATAGCGCTCACACAGCGGTGGCGCTCACATGGCGCAGCCGCTGAGCAGAACGGCCTCCTACATTAATGGTCAGCGTCACACCTGTGCCCATTGCTGCTCCATGTGTCCGATGCCACCGCATGTCCCCTAATTCCGCTGGTGCTGCTCCCTGCTGCAGGTACCCGACTGCTGCTATGTAATGCATAGCGCTCACACGGCAGTGGCGCAGCTGCTGAACAGAGCAGCTTCCTACAGTGATGGTCAGCTTCACACCTGTGCCCAGTGCTGCTCCATATGTCTGATGCCACCGGCTGTCCCATGATTCCCCTGGTGCAGCTTCCTGCTGCAGGTACCTGACTCCGGTGTGTAATGCGTAGCGCTCACACAGCAGTGGCGTAGCTGCTGAGCAGAGCAGCTTCCTACATTAATGGTCAGCATCGCACCTGTGCCCATTGCTGATTGGTCCATGATATGCCTAATGTACCTACTGTTAGCTGTCCCATGATTCCACACAACCACATATCTGTAGTAATAAATCAAGGCAACTGGACTTGCTGTATTCTTAGTATACAGTACGTCCTGCTCCAGATATAATACTTACACTTGGGTTATCCTCCGCCAGATGGTGCTGCACTGCAGACATGCAAAACGGGCTCCTCCCGGCCCCTCAAATACCCGGGGACCTCCTACAAATCCCCAGATTTCTCTGCAGTGCTGACTGCGAAGACATGAAGTATCACTCTCTCGCAGGTGAGCGGGGCTATTACAGCCTGCGGCCCTGTTGGACTATTCCCACCCGTCCTCCTTGTGATGTGCCTCCCAGCCTGGGCTGCGCTGGTCGGGTGAAGGTAGGCAGCACCATGCGTGCTTATGGAGCCATGCTCCACCGCAGTCCCCCACCTAAGGGTAGGCGGTTTAGGCTGATGGTGAGCCTCTAGTGGATGCCCCTCCCGCATTATTGCACCGTGCCCCGTGTAGCGGTGGGCCCTGTACGAAGGGTCGCCATCCTCCCTCGTTCCCCCCCCCCGTAGCTCGGGGGGGAAAGAAATGGAGGGGGGGGGGGTGTGGCGGTCTCAAGTGTACTGTGATTACACGCTTATGGCCTTAGTATTGCCCTTGACTAGTAACTTGGTGTCAGAGCCGCGCTGTTTGCTTTTTTTATTGTGTATCTGCCGCCGCCGCGCTCGTCTCTTTCCTTTATTGGATGTGCTGCGCCAGGGAGGCGGCGTCACCCCAGACGCTGCGGCGTCTCCATTGGCAAATCATCTATTCTATGTGTGTCATACACCTTGCTTCTCTTGACTACTGTCTTCGAGCTTCGCATTCTTCGGGGGGGGGGCGGGGACCTGGTTTGGCGCGCTCCGCGTCACGGCCCGCTCTGGCCTACCCTTCGAGGTTCGCTTGGCACCATTTTGATGCTAGTCGCGTGCGTGGTAACGGCCCTCCTCCTCCCTTGGTCTGTAAGTGCCCTCGCGGGTGATTTTCATGATTCTTTATTACTGCGCATGGCTCTGACACTCTTTATTCCCATTATGTCTTTCAGACGGTTGAACCCAGTGGCTTCTCCCGGCCCGGTTTAAATTATAGCGGGCCTTGTAAAATTCTCCCACCTTCCTAGCGGGTCTTTGGGGCATCCAGGGTTGCCTATAGCGTAAATCCCTGCTGGCATATTGTGCCTAGATAATCACCATATGGAGGCATCTCAGAATTATGTGACCGGGGTCCCTCTGGGACAAGACCGGCTGTGTATAGCGTGTGGTCAACCCCATGCTGACGCTGACAGGGCGCAGGTCTGCGGACCCTGTGCCGAGCAAACACTGGCCCTGTAATCAGGCTTGCCAGTGGCTGCACCTCGTTTCAATACACCTATTTCCCCATGCTTAAATCTCACTCCTGCTGAGTCGCATACAAGTGGGGACTTGCAGCCTGCTGTGTCTTCCAGACTGCCTACGGCTGATCAGATTATTGCGAGGTTGTCAGAGCGCAGGGGCCCTGGTAAGAAGCGGCCCTTGACGTCTCCTGTTTCTGTTTTTCCTATGGGAACCGAGGAGTTTACTACTCCGTGTGCCTATACCCCTTCTGATGAAGGAGAGCTGTTCTCTGACTCAGGCACAGCTGATGAGAGGCCGAGGAGTCATGACGATTCTGGCCCTGAGTACTGGGGCCAGTGTGACACTGACGATTTGTTGATCAAGGTCTCGGCTCCCAAGCCGAGAGGGGAGTGTTTCCATACAGCGACAGCGCGCTTGGAATTTCTAGAGCAGGCTCACTTCCATGCTCTTGTACTCCAGGAATGGGAATGCCCCAGTAAACTTCCAGGGGTCCCAGGGGACTGGGATAGGAAATACCCTTTTCCCCCTGAGGTGGCTAATTGTTGGTCATCACCCCCCGTGGTGGATGCACCGATCATAGGAGTTCCTAACCCCCCCCCTTTATCACAGCCCCTGCTTATAGTACCCTTCGGGATGCTGAGGACCGGCGCATTGATAGGCTGGCCTTCCATGCCTTTTCTTGTGCAGGAACGGCGCTACGCCCGGTCTGTGCCGCGGCCATCACTGCAGTGCCGCTAGAACCCTCATCAGAAAGATGCTTGATCATCACCCTGAGGATCTCCCCTGGGATGTGTTTAATGCACTCTCCAGTTGTGATGTATTTGTAAAATTTATCCTTTTAGCGCTGGATGACACCATTACAATGTGTGCAAGGACCTCTGCCCTTGTGGTGGCTATACGTCGCTTGGTCTGGCTGCGACAGTGGGGTGCTGACGATGCTGCTAAAAGGACTCTGACTGGGCTTCCCTTTAGAGGGCAACGCCTGTTTGGGGCCCATCTGGACCTGTTTGGAAAAAAGGGCAAATCACCCCAACGCAGGCGGCCGTCTCGGCCCCCTCGGGGCAGGGGCACCCCTCCCCTTCCTACCATAGTGTTAAACAAGAACCAGGGGTGTCCTTCCTGGGGGCTCGTGCAGACTCCTGCCCCAGGAGCGGCAGACAACGTCCTGGCCGCTCCGGTGGGGCTAAGCCTAAATCTTCCACCAAACCCCCTCAAGCATGATGGCGCGCCCTCGCCCGTCTGGGTGAGGGGATGGCTGCAGCACCTTGCTCTTGCCAGGAGGCATCATGCCTCATTCTGGTGGTTTTAGGGGGTAGTGTCCCCCGGATACAATTAAGGATAGAGTTTGCCAGGGTACTCCGGGTCCCTGCCTCTGTTCAGGTGCTGGTGTAGGCCATGCAAGGCCTGTGGGGTCTGGGGGTCACTTGCAGATTGCCCTTCACAGGCAGAGGCAGGGGCCGCTACACCAACCTTTCCACAGTTCCCCAAAAGGATGGGTCGGTCTGGCCCATTCTGGATTCACAGATTTCGGCAACTCGTCAGTTACAGGCAGTTCCTTCATGGAGGCTCTTAGCGGGGCCATCAGCTCCCTACGCCATGGGGCTTCTTGCCGTCTGTGGAGATCAAAGATGATTATTTTCGCATCCCTGTGTCTTTTGGATACCGAGGCTTCAGGTTCGCGTTGGAAGTCCAACACTGATGATTTGTGGCCTTGTTATCTGGCCTCTCTTCAGCTCCCAGAGTGCTCACCAAGGTGCTGATGGGGGTAATGTCTCTGATGGGACCAAGGGGCGTCCGCGCGTTGACCTACATGGACGTCCTTCTCCCTTTTATAGTCTCTACGTCAGGCTAAGTTGGATACTAGACTGGTGGTGTCCATTGGGAGTCACTTGGATGGGTGATTAATCACCCCAAGTCCTCATTGTCCTCCTAATTGGTAACTCCATTCCTAGGAATGAATTTGGATACGGTTCAGGCGACAATCTTATTTCCTCAGCAACAAATTGGACAACCTGGTTGCTTGGGCTCAGTCCCTCATAGCTGTCCCCGTCCCTTCACCAGGCGGGGATGCAGCTGGTAGGCCGTTGGTGGCTTGCTCAGAAGAGGTCCCTTATGCTCAGTCCCCCTCGGGCCCTTCTGCAACTTCTATTGTTTGTACAGGACAGGGATCCAGCACCCCTGGAGCAGGGTCTGTGTGCCTCCCCCCCCCCGGTAAGGAGGTCCCTCTTGGAGCGGTTGAGCTCAAGGAACCTGTCTGGGGGCAGCCCCCTTCTTGCCCCTTCCCGAAGACGGTCACCATGAATGCCAATCTTTCAGGTTGATGGGGGGGGGGGGGGTTTCTTCTGAAACCCCCTGCGGTTCCGGGGGAGGTGGGGCCCTTAGGAGGTCCATACACCTATCAGTTTTTTGAAACGGTGAGCTTTCAGGTTGGTTCTCTCGCTTGACTACTCCTCTTCAGGGCCTGCCTGTTTGGGGGCGCTCGGTCTGTCTGACGACCGTTGCCTACATTAATCATCTGTGTGGGACCTGGAGCAGGATGGTCCTCCAGGAAGGTATCTGATCCTGATCCGGGTGGAGGACAATGTTCCCTGCATATCAGTGGTATTCGCTCCGGTGGAGGTCCCTCTGCGACAGGATGTGCTAATCCTTGTGTCACTATGAGGTCCAATCAGTGTGGATCTGTTTGTGCCCCGTCACTATCACAAGCTCTCGGCCCTTGTTTCCCTGTCCCAGGATCCTCTGGCCGTGGTCATGATGCTTTAGTAATGGTATGGCAGGACATCCTGTACTGTATGTCTTTTCTCCATTCCCCCTGCTAGGCAGGGTTCTGCGCAAAATTGCTCTGGAAGGGGGGACCAGTGATTCTGGTGGCCTAGTGGAGTGTGGTTCGCAGCTGTGGTACTGAGGGCAGTAGATCTGTACGTTCTGCCAGGAGTGCCAGCTCTGCTCACTCAGGGCCCCCTTTACGTCACCCCGATCTACAGACTCTGGCCTAGACGGCCTGACTTCTGAAACATCCATCTTGATGGAGACAGGCTTATCTGTCTCGGTGATTGAGACTATGGGAAGACTAGGAGCAAGCTTCTTCTTCTTCTTCCATCTATTATAGGGTATGGCGTACCCATATTGATTGGTGTGAGTCTAGGTCTCTTCCCTGTCGGGTGTTCTCTGTTCCCAGGGTTCTAAAGTTATTACAGCATGGGTTGGAATTGGAATTCTCCAACTCGGTACTCTGAAGGGTCAGGTTCTGCCCTGTCCGCCTTCCTGTAGAAGTCTTTTGCTCAGTTTTCCTTGGTTATGACTTCTTTCAGGGGGTTACTTATGTGCGTCCCCTTCGTAATCCTATGGTCCCTGTTGGACCTATTCAGGATGCTGTCTGGCTGTTCTTACCCTCAAGGTTGTCCTTCTGGTGGCTGTTACTTTAGTCAGACGTGTGTCTGAGCGGGCGGCTCTGTCTATCTAGTCCCCGTTCTTTGAGATACACCAGGATAAGGTGGTGTTCCGCTTTGAGCCGGACTTTCTGCCTAAGGTGGTGTCTTATGTTCATTTATTCAAGATATTGTTCTTCCTTGTGTGCCTTATTCCTAGCAACGCTGAGGAAAGGGTTCTGCATTCCTTGAACAGGTGTGGGAAGTGTTTCCTTGGTAGTCACTGTGACCTTTAGGAGAACTGATGCTCCTTTGGGTCTACGGCCAACTCCATCCTGTTTGTGCCCGATCTCTTCTGCTCTCGGGGGGGTTAGGCGGCCTTGGGCCTGGTCATTACTTGGATGGGATGGTTCCTGCTGGTCCTAGGTAAGGTTTTGGCTTCTGCCAAGGCTACTGTTAGCATTTGGACTTGTCAGGCTGTTACTCAGGCCTATTCCACTAAGGGAAAGAATCTTCTTTCTCGCTTCACTTCTTATTCTACTCGTGCTTTTGGTGCCTTTTTTGGGCTTTTCAGCACCAGGCTTTTGTTGAACAAAGTTTGCTAGACCGCTACTTGGTCTTCTGTTCATACCTTTTCAAAAGTTTTACAAGGTTGATGTTAGAGCCTCAGCTCATGCTGTCTTGGCCGCAAGGTTTTGCAGGTGACAGTGCTTTAATCTGTCTGCTGTTGCCTTTTTTGTTGGGGATCCCACCCTACTTTATGGACACTGCTATTGAATGTCCCAAGTGTAAGTATTATACCTAGAGCAGGACGTACTGTATACTAAGAATAATACAATTCTGTGAAATACTCACCTGTAGAATTGGTATTATGAGTATACAGTACATCCTGCTCCACCCCACCCTGGTTTTTGCATTATTCTGGATCCCCTGTATGGTGATTGTTACTAATGTTATAGTTACCAGTTTGGGTGGTTAAATTCTCCCGGCTTCTTGTTCACTGCTTTTCAATGCTGGGGATTTGTGGGAGGTCCCCGGGTATTTGAGGGGCCGGGAGGAGCCTGTTTTACATGTCTCTGCAGTGCAGCGCCATCTGGCGGAGGATAACCCAAGTGTAAGTAATCTATCTAGAGCAGGACGTACTGTATACAAATAATATCAATTCTACAGGTGAGTATTTCACAGAATTGTATTTTTCGCTTGGCTAGTCATCTGACTGGCTTTCTCAACTCAGATTGAGAATTAATGTCTGAATTGAGAAAGCCAATCCGATGACTAACCAAACGGGCTCCCAGAAAATTAAATGGCAAGTCCAGTTGCCTTGATGTATGGTTATGGCTATACCATGACCTGAATGAATAAGGACCTTACCAGACCTAACACATCTGATTGGTCCATGATGTGACCAATGTATGTAATTGTATTTAGTTAGCTGTCCCATGATTCCACAGGTGCCACACTGCAGCTCTACCCTCCAATCCGTGGCATCCTATCTGCAGTAATAAATCAAGGCAACCGGACTTGCTGTTTTTTTTCTTGAAGGCGTTTCGCTAGTCATCCGTTTGGCTTTTTCAATTCAGATTGATAATTCAACTCAATTCTTATTGGAGGATGCCAATCGTATGACTAGCGAAACCCCCTTTAAAAACAGCAAGTCTGGCTGCCTTGATTTATTACTACAGTTATACTATGACCTGGGTGAATAACAGATCCACCCGTATTAATGGCTGGGCAGCCGACGCGTCGGATTGGTCCATGATGTGCCTAATGTACCTACTGTTAGCTGTCCCATGATTCCACACAACCACATATCTGTAGTAATAAATCAAGGCAACTGGACTTGCTGTTTTCACTTTGCTAGTCATCTGACTGGTTTTCTCAACTCAGATTGAGAATTAATTTCTGAATTGAGAAGGCCAATACGATGACTAGCCAAACTGGCTCCCAAGAAAATACAACGGCAAGTCCAGTTGCCTTGACTTATGCCTATACCATGACCTGAATGACTGAGGACCTTACCAGGCCAGATCTGAGTGGTCCATTATTTGACCAATGTATGTGTATGTAGTTAGCTGTCCCATGATTCCACAGGTGCCACACTGCAGCTCTACCCTCCACTCCATGGCGTCCTATCTGCAGTAATAAATCAAGGCAACTGGACTTGCTGTTTTATTTTCTTGAATGCATTTCGCTAGCCACCCGTCTGGCTATCTCAGTTCAGATTGATAATTCAACTCAATTCTTATTGGAGGATGTCACGTCAGATGACTAGTGAAACCACCTTTAAGAAAATAAGTCTGGATGCCTTGATTTATTACTACAGTTATACCATGACCTGGAGGAATAACAGACCAACAGCATCATAAGCTGGGCATCCGACACAACTGATTGGTCCACAGCTGTCACATGATTCCACAGTGCTCCAGTACAGCTCCTCCTCCACTCCACTGCATCATATCTGTAGTAATAAATCAAGGCGATTCCCGGTCCTACGGTGCATGCGCGACCGCTCGTCCAATCAGCACGCTCGGAGCCGCTGAGCTATGCACGTCTGAGCGACGTCTTAGCACAGCGGATCTGAGCGCGCTGGCGGCCGCATCACACGCTTCCCTCATTCACAAATGGCCGGTGCGGGCACGCGCCCTGCTAGAGGGATAGCGGGGGATGCAGCCGCGGCCCATGCATGCGTCGTTGGACCGGGTGGTAAGGCAAGTGTATGGGGCGACCTGGGGGGTTTCACACAGCGGGACATCCCCCGGGGGGAGGGAATGGATCGGCCCCGGGAATCTTATAGATTCCAGGGCCGATCGGGGCGTTTGGTTTCAGTCCACTTTAAGAAAATAAAACCGCAAGCCCGGTTGCCTTGATGCATTCCTAGAGACATAGCATGACCTGGATGGATAAGAACCTTCACAGACTCGCAGCATCATAGGCTGGGTAGCCGACGCATCTGATTGGTCCATGATGCACACCTTCCAACTTTTCAGGCCACACCCCCTCATTGAGGGATACATCAGAGATATTTACCTTTTAAAATAGGCTAATGAATCATTATTGATGCAGATCTGCTGGTTACACACAGGGACAAATGAGAATAAGGAGGAACAGGAGGACATGGATTTAAAAGAGGGACAGTTGGGAGGTATGCATCATGTGATTAATGTACCAGCTGTTAAAGTGGACCAACACCCAGGATTTTGACTATCCTGGGTTTTGGTCCACTTCAGTGGGGCGCCCCGATCTGTGTGAAACCCCCCAGAAAGCCCCGAAAACTCACCTCACCCCGCTTCCACGTGACCGCTGCATCCAATCCCCGCCGACGGACAAGCAGAGCGCATCCGCTGCCGCCTCCCGCGCGTCACTCTTACCGGGAGCGCGGCGGGCCATTCACGAACGGCCAGCGCGGGAGCGCGCCCTGATAGAGGGACACGCGGGAGGCGGCGGACGCGCATGCGCCGCTGGAACGGGGAGAAGGTAGGATTGTGGGCTTCCTGGGGGGTTTTACCCCTGCGGGACATCCCAATTTCGGATGCACCGCGGGGAGGGATCAGATCGGCCCGGGAATCTTATAGATTCCCGTGCCGATCCCCCCTGGGTGTTGGTCCACTTTAAAGCGGACCAAAACCCACTGCACTTGTGAAATACATTTGGCCAAAGCCCCTGTAGAACTAGAAATGGATATTTTCGTTCTTTTAATCATTTTTTTGTTGTTGTCCCTCTCTGTAAGATGGCAGAGGATCAGTCAATGCTTAGGTGTGGCTGTGACATCATCGCCACACACATCAATGGCAATGAATGGAGGAGGCGGAGCTTTACAGCTAAAACAGGCGCCATTATCTGGGATTAGAGTGAAGCAGGAGCAGTGAATAACGGTTCTCTTCATAGGGGGAGCAATTTAGGGGATGCCATGTAAAAATTTGGTCGGCTTATTCCTCTAGTCGGCCCCCCTCTGTGTAATGCATGGCAGTGGCGCAGCTGCTGAGCACCCCGCTATCTGCTGCATGGCAGAGCCCCACAATGATGGTAAGCTTCACGTCCTCAGCAGCCGACATGGCTGCGCCCGTTACTGCTCCATGATGTGTCTGATACGGCTGTCCCATGATTCCACAGGTGCCCCAGTGCGGCTCCTCCCCCTAGTTCATCGCATCACATCTGTAGGAAAAAAAAAATCAAGTCAACTAGACTTGCTGTATTATTTTCTTGTCATCCACTGGCTTTCTCGATTCGGATTGAGAATCGAATTCCATTCTAAACTGAGAAAGCCTATTGGATGACTAGCAATACCCCCTTTAAAGTGGACCAACACCCAGGATTTTCACTATCCTGGGTTTTGGTCCACTTCCGATCAGGGGGTGCCCCGCTGCGTGAAACCCCCCCGATCGCCCTAAATAACTCACCTCACCACGCTCCTACACGAGCGCTCGTCCAATCAGAGCGCTCAGAGCCGCTGTGGTATGTACAGACAAGCGACGGACAACCACAGCTCTGAGCGCGCTGGAGGCCGCGTCTCGCGCTTCCTTCTAACAGGGAGCGCGCCCGCGCCGGCCATTCACAAACGCCCGCCCTGCTAGAGGGAAGCGCGAGAGGCGGCCCGCGCATGCGCTGTTGGAACGGGGATAAGGTAAGGTTTCTGGGCGTCCTGGGGGGTTTCACACAGCAGGGCATCCTGATTTCGGATGCCCCCTGGGGAGGGATCTGATCGGCCCGCGAATCTTATAGATCCCCCCGGGTGTTGGTCCACTTTAAGGAAACAATAATGCGTGGACGTGAACCTTGATCGCACCTACCTCACAATGAAGAGCACCAATCACAAATAAAGATTAAACATTTTTATTACAAGATAATGCTCACAAAAAATATAAACAACATTAAACACGAGACAAAATAAAAACAACTGAAACCTCCCTATACTCCCTAAACAATGGAATGATTATCAAAAAGATTGAAAATGGGTCCAACTTAGGGACCTAAACAAAAGTGTATACACAGTCCCATAAGCCAAAAGGTCTATAATCTTGTGGGAACACTCTCAAAATTATCTATATTGTTTGTGCCGGCACAAAAAACCTCAATATACCGGTAAATCTAAAGTGCGTTTATGATCAAAAAAATGTGCAAAGTAGCAAAAGAAATGCCCAACAGGCAAAAAAAGACCAATGTCAAAAAGGTTTTTCCTGAAAGTGAATAATGTAAAGCGACCAAGTGCTAATTCATACAAAAAATATGATGTCACTGAAAAGCCATGGGTGTCCCTGTCGCTCAGGAGTACAAACTAGCCAGTGGCACCCATAGCTTTTTATTGGAGAGGCTCTCTGATGTCACTGAAAAGCCATGGGTGTCCCTGTCGCTCAGGAGTACAAACTAGCCAGTGGCACCCATGGCTTTTTATTGGAGAGGCTCTCTGATGTCACTGAAAAGCCATGGGTGTCCCTGTCGCTCAGGAGTACAAACTAGCCAGTGGCACCCATAGCTTTTTGTTGGAGAGGCTCTCTGATGTCACTGAAAAGCCATGGGTGTCCCTGTCGCTCAGGAGTACAAACTAGCCAGTGGCATCCATGGCTTTTTGTTGGAGAGGCTCTCTGATGTCACTGAAAAGCCATGGGTGTCCCTGTCGCTCAGGAGTACAAACTAGCCAGTGGCACCCATGGCTTTTTGTTGGAGAGGCTCTCTGATGTCACTGAAAAGCCATGGGTGTCCCTGTCGCTCAGGAGCGCAAACTAGCCAGTGGCACCCAATGGCTTATTCCAAGTATGTCACACACCCCGCTTCCACTATTCATGACATATGGGTTATGGTCCAGTAGAGGGCGAAGTTCTGCAGAGATGAAAGCAAAAAATAAGCCCCTCCCGGTCCATAAATACCTGGGACCTCCCACACATTCTCCAGTTGCTTCTCTGCAGGAGGGCGAGCAAGTCAGAAGACGTATGCTGCTCTTCCTTGCAGGTAACCTGGGCTTACACCCGGCCATTCTTTGCCCTATTTCTGCCCGGACCTTTTACATTAAGCCCAATACCAGCCTCCCAGCCTTGGCTGCAGGTCCGGGTGAGGGTGGGCATCACCTTAATAGGTGTTTAGGGAGCCATGCACCCTCGTGAGACCCCATACAAGGGGGTAGGCGGTATCCTGGTTGGTGATCCTGGTTTGGGATGCCCTGTCCCTATTGCTATGTCCCTTACACCCATGGTGTGGGATTTCCCCCCTTCCGGGCCCCTCTGTTAACCCTCCAAGGGGGGGGGGAGAATGTGCTTTATCCTCCTTCCTTTCGTGTGTGTGTGTGTGTTATGTGTGCTTGCGGTGCTACACGTTACAGGACGCCATTTCTCTTTTCTGATCATATCTGCTGAGGGGAGCTTCTTCCCCTCGGGCTGCGTTGGTGAGGGGCGGGGCCGGGCGCTCGCGCGTTGCCGTGGCCAGCCCCCTCCTGCCTTGTTGCCATTGCGGAGCCCAGCTGGGAACCGCGTTGCTGGTTCCTCTCAGACAGCTGACTGGGCTGGACGCCATTTTTGGAGTGTGTGAGTGCCCTTATGGGCTCCCCCCGTGTACTCGTGCCCCAGTCTTTGCATGGGGGCAGCGCTGGCTCCCTTTGCATTTGCTTCTTATATTTATATCTAGTTTTATATGTATGAATATATATATATAGTGCGTGCATGTGCTTATGGGCCCACTTCTCTTGTGAGAACTCCCTGTGCCTTGCTAAAAAGGGGGTTCTCCCGGTCCTAGGGTCCCTAGCAGTAAATTGGGCACCTACAAATCCTCCCATGTGGGACTTAAAGGGGCATCCCGGGTTGCTTATCAACGTAATTCCCTCTGGTCATTGTGACTACCTTAAAATCACCATATGGAGGCTCCACAGGATACCGGGCTCGGGCTCCCTTCGGGACAATCCCGGCTATGTGTGGGTTGTGGGGTATCCCTTACAGGGGAGAATGTACTGATTTGCATACCATGTGCGCAACAGGCCATAACGCGGCAGTGGGGATCCCAGGCGTCTGGGTCAGTGCCGCCAGTCTCATCTCCTACCCCTCCCCGCATTATCCATACCCCTAGTGATACCGTCATTAGCGGGGAGTTGCACTCTGATGTATGTGCCAGGCTGGCCAACATCGAGAACATTATTTCTAGCTCAGTGGGCAGACAGGCCCCTGCTAAGAAAAGGCATCTGTCACCGGCTGCGCCGGTACTTGATTTTGATGATTATGACTCTCTTGACTGGTCTGATTATTCCCCGGGGGGAATAATGAGGCGGGGGAATTGTTTGCTGAATCTGAGACTGAAGAACTGCAGTTATTTGATTCTGAAGCCGGGCAGGCACTGGGGGATGCTGTGGATACCTGGATATTGCCCTGCCAGTGGAGGCCCCTCCGAAGAAGGGGGAATTCTCTGGGTTCTCTAAGCCCCGCTTGGAGCTTCCAAATCAGGATCATTTTGACCGCATGATTCTTAGAGAATGCAAGAAGCCAAGTCGTCTTCCCGGCGTTCCTCAGGGATGGGATAGGAAGTATCCCTTTCCGGTGGACGCGGTGAAGCGCTGGTCTTCCCCTCCCGAGGTTGACGCGCCCGTCCTAGGATTGTTCAACACCTCCGTTGTACACACTCCGGACGCCACTACCCTTAAAGATGGCGAGGACAAGCGCATTGATCTGATGGCATGCCATGCCTTTGCCAGTGTGGGTTCAGCCTTACGGCCTGTCTGTGCATCGGCAGTCGTGGCTGTGGCTACCAGGTCTGAGATTAGGGACATGTTAAATGGGTCCCAGCTCAACCCGGCCAGCGTTGAATTCACAGCCCTTAAGAGGTGTGAAATGTTCATGAATTTTGTTTTGTCGGCTATGGATGACACTATTACCATGTGTAGTAGAACTTTGGCTCTGTTGCCATGCGCCGATCAGTCTGGCTGTGCCAGTGGGTGGCTGACATTGCGGCCAAGAAATCACTTACAGCTCTGCCCTTCCTGGGTACGCGGCTGTTTGGAGACAAATTGGATTCTGTGGTGATTCCTTGAACAGAGGCAGAGGACGTGCCCGTCCAGCCTCTACCTGGGGTTCCAAGCCCGCTGCCATGCCAGCTCAGCAATGAGAAGGCGCCCTCACCCCTATGGGTGGGGGGACGGCTGCGGCTCTTCTTCCAGGTCTGGGCCCAGGAGGTCAGACAAGTGGATTTTGGAAGTGGTATCATCCAGGTACAAACTGGAGTTCGAGTACCGGCCTCCCCCCAGATTCTAAGGTCTCAGGTGCCCTCGGATCCCCGGGCTGCGCAGGGGCTCCTGTTGGCTGTGTGGAATCTCCTGGACATGGGGGTCATATGCCCAGTGCCTTTCTCAGAGAGAGGCCGGGGCTACTATTCCAACCTCTTCACAGTTCCCAAAAAGGATGGCTCCATAAGACCCATTCTGGATTTGAAGCTTTTCAACAGGTTTATCAGAACCAAGAAGTTCCGCATGGAGTCTCTGCGCTCAGCCATCAGTTCCCTTCGTCAAGGGGACTTCATGACGTCCATAGACATCAAGGATGCTTATCTCCATATACAGATCTTCCCAGCGCACCAGAGATTTCTCAGGTTTGTGGTGGGAGATCAGCATTTTCAGTTTGTGGCTCTCCCATTCGGGCTGACCTCGGCACCGAGGGTGTTTACCAAGGTTCTGGCGGGCATAATGGCCCTGCTCAGAGCTCAGGGCATTCGCATTGTGCCGTATCTGGACGACCTGCTCATTACAGCTTCTTCCCTAAGCCAGGCGGGGCTGGACACCAGGGTGGTGGAGACGAAGCTGGAAGGGTACGGATGGGTGATCAACCACCCCAAATCTTCTCTCTCCCCATCACGGGAGATCTCTTTTCTGGGCATGATTCTGGATACCAGTCAGGCCAGAGTGTTCCTACCTCAGCCAAAGGTGCAGAGGGTTCAGGATCTGATTCGTATTCTCCTGACCAATCCTCAATGTCTCCCAGGGTTCGGCAGTCCCTTCAGTGGTGGCTGGAACCAAGCAATCTGATGAGGGGCAGATCTTTTCTGGCCCCTTGTTGGGAGACGGTTACCACGGATGCCAGCCTGTCGGGCTGGGGAGGTTTCTGAAAGGATCATCAGTTCCAGGGGTTGTGGGGTCCTCAGGAGGCTCACACCCCCATCAATGTCTTGGAGCTCAGAGCTATCCGTTTGGTTCTGTCACGTCTGACACTTCACCTCCAGGGCTTACCGGTTCAGGTTCGATCAGACAATCGAAATGCGGTAGCTTACATCAATCACCAGGGAGGGACTCGCAGCAGGAGTGCCCTCAGGGAAGTCTCTCTGATTCTAACATGGGCGGAGAGCAGTGTTCCTTGCATCTCGGCAGTGTACATTCCGGGAGTGGAGAACACGGAGGCGGACTCCCTGAGCAGGGGGTTTTCTCGCCGAGGGGAATGGTCTCTCAACCACAGGGTATTTCGGGCACTGTGTCACAAGTGGGGGACTCAGGAGGTGGATCTCTTTGCCTCTCGGGACAATCACAAGCTTCCATCCTTTGTATCTCTGTCTCAGGATCCTCTGGCCCTGGCAGTGGATGCCTTGTCCCTTGCCTGGAGGGATCTGGGGTTTCTGTACCTGTTTCCCCCTTTCTCCATGGTAGGCAAGGTAGTGCGCAGGCTCTAGAGGGGGCACCCTCGCTTTAAACCAGATTTCCTTCCTAAGGTGGTTTCTGCTTTCCATCTCAATCAGGATGTAGTTCTCCTTTCCTTGTGTCCTAAGCCCAGCAATGACAAGGAGAGGGTTTTGCATTCTTTGGATGTGGTTCGTTGTGTGAAGTACTATTTGGTTGCTACTTCTCCTTTTCGTAAGACGAACGCCTTGTTCGTGGTGCCCTCCGGGCCCAGGAAAGGTTTGGCGCCAGCCAAGTCTACCATTAGTAAATGGATACGTCAGGCCGTTGTTGGGGCCTATTCCGCTAAGGAGAGGGTTCCTCTTTTTAAGATCACTGCTCATTCTACTCGTGCTGTTGGGGCTTCCTGAGCCTTTCAGCACCAGGTTTCTGTTGAACAAGTTTGTAAGGCTGCTACTTGGTCTTCTGTTCATACTTTTTCCAAGTTTTATAAGGTTGATGTGCGGGCCTCAGCGGATGCTGTTTTTGGCCACAAGGTTCTGCAAGCTGCAGTGGTTTAAATTTGTGCATTTTTTTGCTGTATTTGGATCCCCACCCATGACGGACACTGCTATTGGATGTCCCATATGTCATGAATAGTGGAAGCGGGGTGTGTGACATACTTGGAATAATACCATTTTATGATTACTCACCTGTAAAATGGGTATTATAAGTATGTCACACACCCCGCTTCATCCCGCCCTTTGGTATTCTGGATCCTTTATATGGTGAACCTTTTATTGTTAAGAATGTTTTATTGTCTCTTCCTGGTCCCCTTACTGCTGTCATATACTGGGGAATGTGTGGGAGGTCCCAGGTATTTATGGACTGGGAGGGGCTTATTTTTTGCTTTCATCTCTGCAGAAGTTCGCCCGCTACTGGACCATAACCCATATGTCATGAATAGTGGAAGCGGGTTGTGTGACATACTTATAATTACCCATTTTACAGGTGAGTAATCACAAAATGGTATTTTTATTGGAGAGGCTCTCTGATGTCACTGAAAAGCCATGGGTGTCCCTGTCACTCAGGAGCGCAAACAAGCCAGTGGCACCCATGGCTTTTTGTTGGAGAGGCTTCCTGCTGCTTGCCACAGATGAGAACTGAAGGTACAACTCTGCATCAGAAATCCACCATCGCCGGCCCTGGCCATCGCCTTCCTCTGCCTGTAAGACCTAAGCCAAGCGGCCACACACCTGTCAATCTCCATACAAGTCCGATCATTTTGTAGCTTTGATTAGGTTCCTTTTGAACATTTTGCAGTTGGAAGGTGAATGTCATCCTTCAAGGAGCCTTCTAAAAGATCGCAATGTCCCTGGCAGGAGAAGCCTTAGACTGTGCTAGTCTGATATAAGCAAATTCCCTGCTGACTTTCAGGCTGATTCATTACTAACGCCAGGTAGCGACAGATGAGTGTCTGTAGAGCGGACTTCAGAGCGACCGCTAGTAGTCGCTGTGCTCGGCCGTGGATCATTGTTTCAGAGCGCTTCAGTCGCTGGCCGGCATTGATGAACATAGTCGCTGTACTATGTTGTATGGGACCAAATGGTAGCACCAGCTCAGTGCGACTGACTCACACCACATTCATAAAAAAAAAACAGCCTCACACAGTTCCGGTGCTCAAAATCATGTAATTGTAGCCCATAGCGCCAGAGGCTGTGTGATTAAAGTCTGTTTTTGAACATGTATCCACTAGTAACAAAGCGAAAACACATGGAATGACATTGTTATTACATTGTAACAGTAACACTTTAATACCAGACCTGTAAGGACAATTCTGCATAAAAATATTATTAATCCAAAAAATTTTCAGAAATGTCACTTTCTTGCCCAGGATACATGTCAGACGTTTTGAAATTTTTTAATGAAAAAAAAATAAAAATTGGGATCGGGAAAGGGATTTAAGGATCGTTCATAGAAATGTATGGGAGAGCGTCAGGTAGCGACAGGTAAGACGTGGCGCTCTGCTAGGCTGAACGCCGGCGCTGTACGCTGAGCCTGGGATAATGATGAATCGGATGCTACATGGAGTTGTTCTAGTCGCTCACCAGAATCGGCTTCATAAATGTGTAATTGCTGCCGTGTTCGGCGTTCACCTGATGCTACCTGGCGCTGTACAGGCACTACCTGGCACTAGAGCTTCATGAATAAGGCCCTAAGAATGTTGGCTGTGACTTGCTAGAAGCTTTGTGAATGGTGACGTATCCAGTTATAGATCCTGTATCCTGCGGGGAGCGGTAGCCCAGCTGCAGCAATATCTTTGGAGAAGACGCAATAGACTTCATGTCTACTCCAACCCCTGAATTACCGACTATAAGAACCGAGGATGTGGCGTCTGTACCTACACCACCCCTACCACGTGATCGTTCGTTGGTTGGATACAACAGAGACTGACCGAGACAAACCGAGAGTTTCAAGATTAAGTGGATTTCAGTAGACCATCGGGGTCGGGAGCCCTCTAAGAACAACCGAATGGTCCAGCCTAGATGGACCATTGGGTTGGGTCCAGCCTAGATGGACCATTGGGTTGGGTCCAGCCTAGATGGACCATTGGGTTGGGTCCAGCCTAGATGGACCATTGGGTTGGGTCCAGCCTAGTTGGACCATTGGGTTGGGTCCAGCCTAGTTGGATCATTGGGTTGGGTCCAGCCTAGTTGGATCATTGGGTTGGGTCCAGCCTAGTTGGATCATTGGGTTGGGTCCAGCCTAGTTGGATCATTGGGTTGGGTCCAGCCTAGATGGACCATTGGGTTGGGTCTAGCCTAGTTGGATCATTGGGTTGGGTCCAGCCTAGTTGGATCATTGGGTTGGGTCTAGCCTAGTTGGATCATTGGCTTGGGTCCAGCCTAGATGGACCATTGGCTTGGGTCCAGTCTAGATAGACCATTGAGTTTGGTCCAGCCTAGATGGACCATTAGGTTGGGTCCAGCCTAGATGGATCACTGGGTTGGGTCGGCCCTAGTTGGATCATTGGGTTGGCTCCAGCCTAGTTGGATCCTTGGGTTGGGTCCAGCCTAGATGGACCATTGGGTTGGGGCAAGCCTAGATGGATCATTTGGTTGGGTCCAGCCTAGATGGACCATTGGGTTGGGTCCAGCCTAGATGGACCATTGCGTTGGGTCCATCCTAGATGAACCATTGGGTTGGATCCAGCCTAGATGGATCACTGGGTTGGGTCCAGCCTAATTGGACCATTGGGTTGGGTCCAGCCTAATTGGACCATTGGGTTGGGTCCAGCCTAAATGGACCATTGGGTTGGGTCCAGCCTAGATGGACCATTGCAGTTCTTCCTGCTGGTGACTAGATGGTCACCAGCGAGTAGAGAGCTTGAGGTACTTACCTAGAGTTGGGGGATCTCCCACCCAAGCTCTAGGCATGATGGGTAACGGCCTTCCGACACCTTGGCAGAGTTGCAATGGCGATAAGCCATTACTTGACCAGACAGAGCAACTTTCATGACCAAGTTAATATTCCAAGTATACAGCACGTCCTGTTCCAGAATATTCCTTACACATGGGTTATACATCCACAAGATGGCGCTGGACTGCAGAAAAAGACTTGTGGCCACCCCCGGCCCCTTAAATAGCCAGGAACCTCCCACTAATTCCCAGTTCTTATCTGCAGTCTGGACTGCGAAGATAGAAGATGGCTCTCTACTCTGCGCAGGTGAGCTGGGCTTATTAGCCTGCGGCCCTGCAGGACTATTCCCACCCGTTCCGAACCCACTGCCTCCCAGCCTCGGCTGACCGGTTCGGGTGAAGGTAGGTTTAGCACCAGGGTCAGGTGCTGAGCAGCGCTGCTCCTACCGCAATCCCTGCACTGACAGGGTAGGTGGTTAGGCTTATGGTGAGCCTTGTGGGATGCCCCCCCTGCACTCTGGGTTTTGCTTTAACCCATATTTCTCTAGGTGCCCCCCTCCCTTCTTCTATTTTTACTTGGGCTGCTGCTGCTCTCCCTTGCCTTGCCGCTCTCCCCCCGGGGGGGGTGTGGCGGTGGTCACTTTAATTGAGTGCGTTTGTGACTTTACTTTCACTTGTGCGCCGCCGCCGCGTGATTGTACAGCGCTCCGCGGAGGCCGGCGACATTTCCTCAGATGCTGTGGTGCCGTGATTGGCTGGCCGCTGCAACCGGGGTCGTCTGTTACTGGCCCTGGGGCTGCGCCCCCTCTGGATTTGCCTACCCCCCCACGCTTACATTTGACCCCCAGCGAGGGGCATATTAGCGGGGAGTCCCAATCTGATTTGGCTGCACGGGTGGCCAGCATTGAACAACATATTGCTGGGTCAGCCCCGCGTAAGGCTTCTGTCAAGAAGCGGCATTTATCCCCCGCTGTTTCCCTCTTCCCTGTTGAGGCTGAGGAATTTTTTGACATTTCTGGTTATTGACCCCTTGAGGAGGGGGAATTATTCTCTGACTCAGAATCATCTGAGGAACAGCCTAAGATTTATGGTGGTACCGGGTCTCCCTTTGGAGAAGACCCATGGTCCTCAGATGACACTGACACTGACAGGTTGTTGTCTCACATATTTGAAGTGCTTTGTATTTCCCCTCCTGCAGTGGCTCCGCAGCAGCAGGGTGAGCTTTTTCATACAGTTAAACCACGCTTGGAGTTTCCTAAACAGTCTCACTTTAATAATCTGGTGCTCAAGGAATGGGAACGGCCTAGTAGGTTGCCTGGGGTGCCAAGGAGTTGGGAGGAATCCCTTCCCTGCTGATGTGATTAAGCGTTGGTCTTGTCCTCCCGAGGTGGACGCGCCCGTTCTAGGGTTGTCAAATACCTCTGTCATGCATTCTCCTGACACTACTACCCTGCGGGATGGTGAGGACCGGTGCATGGACCAGTTGTCCTGTCATGCTTTTGCCTGTGTGGGAACTGCGCTGCGCCCAGTTTGTGCCTCTGCCATTACGGCTATTGCTATTAAAAGGCTGCTTAAGTGTCTCTTAGATGGGGCCTCTGATGACGCGGGAGGAGAAGACTATAGATCTCTCCTGCTTTGCTATGATTTTGTTGCTTATATCCTCTCTGCCATGGATGATGTCATTAGAATGTGTGGAAGGACATCTGCCCTTTTGGTGGCTATACGCCGCTCTGTCTGGCTGCGTCAGTGGGTAGCTGATAATGCTGCTAAGAAGGCTCTCACTGGGTTCCCCTTTAAGGGGTTGCGCCTCTTTGGTGAACGCTTGGACCTGTTTGCCAGGGGCGGTAGGTTACCCCAACACAGGAGGCCGTCTCGGCCCTTTTGGGGGTCTGGTGCCTCTCTCCCCTCCTTTCGGGCTCCCAGGGCTGGACGAGGGGTCTCTTTTACTGGAGTATGCAGAGACTATTGGGGCAGGGGCAGGGGACTTGGCCGCCCCGGCCTCTCCTGGGGTCCCAAAACCAAATCCTCTCCCAAGCCCCCTCAGGCATGAGGAGGCGCCCTCACGCATCCGGGTGGGGGGACGGCTTTGGCTCTTTGCTCATGTCTGGAGGCGACGTGTAGCAGACAGGTGGATCCAGGAGGTGGTTTCCTCCGGTTACAAGATAGAGATTGCAGCCTGGCCGCCTCCAAGATTCATCAGATCCCGGATGGCTCAAAATCCTCTGTCAGCTCCGGGCTTGTGTCTTGCTGTCCAAAACCTTCTGGAGTTGGGGGTCATCTGCCCAGTGCCTTTCAGGGAAAGGGGCAGAGGCTTCTATTCCAATCTCTTCACGGTCCCCAAAAAGGACGGGTCCCTCAGGCCCATCTTGGATTTAAAGTGCCTCAACAAGTTTGTCAGGTTCAAGCATTTTCGCATGGAAACCCTGCGCTCAGCGGTCGATTCACTGCGCCCGGGCGACTTCATGACTTCTGTAGACATCAAGGATGCTTACCTTCATGTACCAATCTTTCCAGGTCATCAGAAATTCCTCAGGTTCGCTCTGGAGGATCAGCACTACCAATTTGTGGCCTTGCCTTTCGGTATCACCTCGGCTCCCAGGGTGTTCACCAAGGTGCTGGCGGGCGTGATGGCCTTGCTGAGATCTCAGGGCATCACGTCTCCGTCCTTTCATCGGGCCGAGCTGGATACCCAGTTGGTGGTGTCCACACTAGAGTCCTTCGGCTGGGTTATCAACCATCCCAAGTCTTCCCTGTCACCGTCTCGGATGAGGTCCTTTCTGGGCATGACTCTGGATACATCACTTTCCATCAAACCTCCTTACTTGAGAGACACCAGGACAAGGTAGTGTTTCGGTTTAAGCCAGATTTTCTGCCTAAGGTTGTGTCTGCATTTCATCTCAATCAGGACATTGTCTTGCCTTCTTTGTGTCATAACCCTAGTAACCCTAAGGAGAGGGTATTACATTCTCTGGACGTGGTTAGGACTTTGACATTTTATCTGGTAGCTACTGAATCCTTCAGGAAGACTGATGCTCTTTTTGTTCTTCCTTCTGGACCTAGGAAGGGCTTGCCTCCGGCTAAATCCACCATCAGTAAGTGGATCCGTCAGGCTGTGATTCAGGCCTATTCTGCTAAGGGGAAGGAGCCTCCCTTCCGCCTTACTGCTCATTCTACTCGTGCTTTTGGTGCCTCTTGGGCCTTTCAGCACCAAGCTTCTGTTGAACAAGTTTGCAAGGCCGCTACTTGGTCTTCTGTTCATACTTTTTCTAAGTTTTACAAGGTTGATGTTAAGGCCTTAGCAGATGCTGCTTTTGGCCGCAAAGTTCTGTAGGCGGCAGTGGTTTAAACTGCCCGCCGTTACTTTTGGGGATCCACCCTATCTTACGGACACTGCTATTGGATGTCCCATGTGTAAGGAATATTCTGGAACAGGACATGCTGTATACTTGGAATAATACAATTCTGTGAGTACTCACCTGTAGAATTGGTATTATACGTATACAGCACGTCCTGTTCCACCCCGCCCTTTGTTATCATTGTTTTGGTTACCTCTGTATGGTGATTGTCCATTTTGGATTCTTATTCATTTTTGATTCTCCCGGCTTCTTGTTAACTGCTTGTCAATACTGGGAATTAGTGGGAGGTTCCTGGCTATTTAAGGGGCCGGGAGTGGCCACAAGTCTTTTTCTGCAGTCCAGCGCCATCTTGTGGATGTATAACCCATGTGTAAGGAATATTCTGGAACAGGACGTGCTGTATACTCCATAATAATATAATACCAATTCTACAGGTGAGTACTCACAGAATTGTATTTTCAGTAGACTATCAGGCTCGGGGGCCCTCTCAGAACAACACAATGGTCCAGCCTAGATGGACCACTGGGTTGGATACAGCCTAGATGGACCACTGGGTTGGATACAGCCTAGATGGGCCATTGGGTTGGGTCCAGCCTAGTTGGATCATTGGGTTGGGTCTAGCCTAGTTGGATCATTGGGTTGGGTCCAGCCTAGTTGGATCATTGGGTTGGGTCCAGCCTAGTTGGATCATTGGGTTGGGTCCAGCCTAGTTGGATCATTGGGTTGGGTCCAGCCTAGTTGGATCATTGGGTTGGGTCCAGCCTAGTTGGATCATTGGGTTGGGTCCAGCCTAGATGGACCATTGGGTTGGGTCCATCCTAGATGGACCATTGGGTTGGGTCCATCCTAGATGGACCACTGGGTTGGGTCCAGCCTAGTTGGATTATTGGGTTGGGTTCAGCCTAGATGGACCATTGGGTTGGATCCCTGTCACTCAGGAGCACAAACTAGCCAGTGGCACCCATGGCTTTTTGTTGGAGAGGCTTCCTGCTGCTCGCCACAGATGGGAACTGAAGGTAAAACTCTGCACTGGTTTATATAGCAAGCTTCAGAACTCCGCCATCGCCAGCCTGGCCATCACCCTCAAGACCTAAGTCAAGGGGCCACACACCGGTCAACCTGATTGTACAATCTCCATACAAGTCCGACCATTATGTTGTCGCTTTCTAAAAGATCGCAATGTTCCTGGCAGGGGCTACAGATGAAGAAGCCTTAGACTGGACTTGTCTGATATAAGCAACTTCTCAGCTGACTAAGAATATTGGCTGGGACTTGCTAGAAGCTTTGTGAATGGTGACCTATCTAGCTATAGATTGTGTATCCTGCAGGGGGCGGTAGCTCTCTGTCTGGCTGCAGCAATATCTTTGGAGTAGCGAGTGTGTAGCACAATTGACTTCACGTCTAGTCCAACCCCTGAACTACCAACTATAATAACCGAGGACGTAGCGTCTGTACCTACACCACCCCTGCCACCGTGATTGTTCGCTGGTTGGATACAACAGAGACTGACCGAGATTCAAAAAGTGGATTTCAGTAGAACATCGAGGTCGGGAGCCCTCTAAGAACAACCCAATGGTCCAGCCTAGATGGACCACTGGGTTGGGTCCAGCCTAGATGGACCATTGGGTTGGGTCCAGCCTAGTTGGATCATTGGGTTGGGTCCAGCCTAGTTGGATCATTGGGTTGGGTCCAGCCTAGATGGACCATTGGGTTGGGTCCAGCCTAGTTGGATCATTGGGTTGGGTCCAGCCTAGATGGACCATTGGGTTGGGTCCAGCCTAGTTGGATCATTGGGTTGGGTCCAGCCTAGATTAACCATTGGGTTGGGTCCAGTCTATTTGGATCATTGTGTTGGGGCCAGCCTAGATTGACCATTGGGTTGGGTCCAGCCTACTTGGATCATTGGGTTGGGGCCAGCCTACTTGGATCATTGGGTTGGGGCCAGCCTACTTGGATCATTGGGTTGGGGCCAGCCTAGATGGATCATTGGGTTGGGTCCAGCCTAGATGGACCATTGGGTTGGGTCCAGCCTAGATGGACCATTGAGTTTGGTCCAGCCTAGATGGACCATTGGGTTGGGTCCAGCCTAGATGAACCATTGGGTTGGGTCCAGCCTAGTTGGATCATTGGGTTGGGTCCAGCCTAGATGGACCACTGGGTTGGGTCCAGCCTAGATGGACCATTGGGTTGGGTCCAGCCTAGATGGACCATTGGGTTGGGTCCAGCCTAGATGGACCATTGGGTTGGGTCCAGCCTAGATGGACCATTGGGTTGGGTCCAGCCTAGATGGACCATTGGGTTGGGTCCAGCCTAGTTGGATCATTGGGTTGGGTCCAGCCTAGATTCACCATTGGGTTGGGTCCAGTCTATTTGGATCATTGTGTTGGGGCCAGCCTAGATTGACCATTGGGTTGGGTCCAGCCTATTTGGATCATTGGGTTGGGTCCAGCCTAGATGGATCATTGGGTTGGGTCCAGCCTAGATGGACTATTGGGTTGGGTCCAGCCTAGATGGACCATTGAGTTTGGTCCAGCCTAGATGGACCATTGGGTTGGGTCCAGCCTAGATGAACCATTGGGTTGGGTCCAGCCTAGATGAACCATTGGGTTGGGTCCCTGTCAGTCAGGAGCACAAACTAGCCAGTGGCACCCCTTTTTGTTGGAGAGGCTTCCTGCTGCTCGTCACAGATCGGAAATGAAGGTACAACTCTGCATTGGTTTATATAGCAAGCGCCAGAACTCCGCCATCGCCGGCCTGGCCATCGCCTTCCTCTACCTGCAAGACCTAAGCCAAGCGGCCATACACCTGTCAATCTCCATACAAGTCCGATCAGTATGTAGCTTTGATTAGGTTCCTTTTGAACATTTTGCAGTTGGAAGGTGAATGTCATCCTTCAAGGAGCCTTCTAAAAGATCACAATGTCCCTGGCAGGAGAAGCCTTAGACTGTGCTTGTCTGATATAAGCAAATTCTCTGCTGACTTTCAGGCTGATTCATTACTAACGCCAGGTAATGACAGATGAGCGTCTGTAGCGTGGATTTCAGAGCGACCGCTAGTAGTCGCTGTGCTCGGCCATCGATCAATGTTTCAGAGCGCCTCAGTCGCTGGCCGGCATTGATGACTATGTTGTGTGAGTCGCAGTACTACGCTGTATGGGACCGAATGGTAGTGCCAGCTCAGTGCGACCGACTCACACCACATTCATCAAAAAAAACACCCCACACAGCGTCGGAGCTCACAATCGTGTAGTTATAGCCCATAGCGCCAGAGGCTGTGTGATTAAAGTCTGTTTTTGAACATCTATCCACTAGTAACAAGGCGAAAACATATGGAATGACATTGTTATAACATTGTAACATGAACACTTTAATACCAGACATGTAAGGACAATTCTGCATAAAAATAATATTAATCCAAAAAGTTTTCAAAAATGTCATTTTCTAGGCCAGGATACATGTCAGAAAGTTTTGAGATTTAAAAAAAAAAAATTAAAAAAAATTGGGATCAGGAAAGGGGTTTAAGGATCATCCATAGAAATGTATGGGAGAGCGTCAGGTAGCGACAGGTAAGACGTGGCGCTATGCAAGGCTGAACGCCGGCACTGTATGCTGAGCCTGGGATAATGATGAATCGGACGCTACATGGCGTTGTTCCAGTCGCTCACCAGATTCAGCTTCATAAATGTGTAATTGCTGCCGTGTCCGGCTTTCACCTGACGCTATCTGGCGCTATCACTTCATGAATAAGGCCCTAAGAATGTTGGCTGTGATTTGCTAGAAGCTTTGTGAATGGTGACCTATCTAGTTATAGATCCTGTATCCTGCGGGGAGCGGTAGCTCTCTGCCCGGCTGCAGCAATATCATTGGAGAAGACACAATAGACTTCATGTCTAGTCCAACACCTGAATTACCGACTATAAGAAGGACCGAGGACTGTACCTACACCACCCCTGCCACCATGATTGTTCGTTGGTTGGATACAACAGAGGCTGACCGGGAGTTTCAAGATTAAGTGGATTTCAGTAGACCATCAGGGTCGGGAGTCCTCTAAGAACAACCCAATGGTCCAGCCTAGACGGACCACTGGGTTGGGTTGAGCCTAGTTAGATCATTGGGTTGGGTCCAGCCTAGATGGACCATTGGGTTGGGTCTAGCCTAGTTGGATCATTGGGTTGGGTCCAGCCTAGATGGAGCACTGGGTTGGGCCGAACCTAGATGGACCATTGGGTTGGGTCCAGCCTAGAGGGACCATTGGGTTGGGTCCAGCCTAGATAGACCACTGGGTTGGCTCCAGCCTAGATGGACCATTGGGTTGGGTCCAGCATAGATGGACCATTGGGTTGGCTCCGGCCTAGTTGGACCATTGAGTTGGGTCCAGCCGAGATGGACCATTGAGTTGGGTCCAGCATAGATGGACCATTGGGTTGGCTCCGGCCTAGTTGGACCATTGAGTTGGGTCCAGCCGAGATGGACCATTGAGTTGGGTCCAGCTGAGATGGACCATTGGGTTGGCTCCAGCCTAGATGGACCATTGGGTTGGCTCCAGCCTAGATGGACCATTGGGTTGGCTCCAGCCTAGTTGGATCATTGGGTTGGGTCCAGCCTAGATAGACCATTGGGTTGGGTCCAGCCTAGATGGACCATTGGGTTGGGTCCAGCCTAGATGGACCATTGGGTTGGGTCCAGTCTAGATGGACCATTGGGTTGGCTCCAGCCTAGATGGACCATTGGGTTGGCTCCAGCCTAGATGGACCATTGGGTTGGGTCCAGCCTAGATGGACCATTGGGTTGGGTCCAGTCTAGATGGACCATTGGGTTGGGTCCAGCCTAGATGGACCATTGCAGCTCTACCTGCTGATGGCTAGATGGTCACCAGCGAGTAGAGCGCTTGAGGTACTTACCTAGAGTTGGGGGGTCTCCCACCCAAGCTCCAGGCATGATGGGTAACGGCCTCCACACACCTCAGAAGAGTCGCCATAGCGATAAGCCATTACTCCAGCACAGGGGAGAGGCCATTACTCAGCTCTAGTGTCTGCACAGAGCATTGCATGATGGGTAACGGCGTTCCAACACCTCAGCAGAGTCGCCATAGCAATAAGCCATTACTCCAGCACAGGGGAGAGGCCATTACTCAGCTCTAGTGTCTGCACAGAGCATTGCATGATGGGTAACGGCCTTCCAACACCTCAGAAGAGTCGCCATAGCGATAAGCCATTACTCCAGCACAGGGGAGAGGCCATTACTCAGCTCTAGTGTCTGCACAGAGCATTGCATGATGGGTAACAGCCTCCACACACCTCAGCAGAGTCGCCATAGCGATAAGCCATTACTCCAGCACAGGGGAGAGGCCATTACTCAGCTCTAGTATCTGCACAGAGCATTGCATGATGGGTAATGGCCTCCTCACACCTCAGCAGGGTCGCTTATGTTCCGGAACACAACACGAGCCTGAGGCTCGGCCATATTCCTCGAGTTGCCATTTCAACACAACTTTCAAAACAACCGTTTCAAAACAACTTTTCTTTTCTTTTTACACCAAGAAAAACCGGTCGCCCTGCGTCTGCTGCTCACGCACCTCGGAGCTGCTCTTCCTCCAAATCGATGGAGAGAGGAATTCTGCTGCGTCTGCAGGTCACAGGTTAATGTTTGGGTCTCCTTGCGTCATGCTGTGTGATAGCAGAGCGGTTTAGTGAGCCAAAAGGTGACCTGCAGTGACATGAACAAGAGCGCTCTCATTACCGACTGGCTTATATGAACATGCTAGTTACCTGCCGCAATCTGTATGTACAGGGGGAAACATACAAGATAGGCTCTTATTCAGGGTGAGGGTCTGGATTAATGTGGGCAATCTGTATGTACAGGGGGGAAACATACAAGATAGGCTCTTATTCAGGGTGAGGGTCTGGATTAATGTGGGCAATCTGTATGTACAGGGGGGAAACATACAAGATAGGCTCTTATTCAGGGTGAGGGTCCGGATTAATGTGGGCAATCTGTATGTACAGGGGGAAAACATACAAGATAGGCTCTTATTCAGGGTGAGGGTCCGGATTAATGTGGGCAATCTGTAGGTACGGGGGGGGGGGGGGGGGAAACATACAAGATAGGCGCTTATTCAGGGTGAGGGTCCGGATAAATGTGGGCAATCTGTATGTACAGGGGAGAAACATACAAGATAGGCTCTTATTCAGGGTGAGGGTCTGGATTAATGTGGGCAATCTGTATGTACAGGGGGGAAACATACAAGATAGGCTCTTATTCAGGGTGAGGGTCCGGATTAATGTGGGCAATCTGTATGTACAGGGGGAAAACATACAAGATAGGCTCTTATTCAGGGTGAGGGTCCGGATTAATGTGGGCAATCTGTAGGTACGGGGGGGGGGAACATACAAGATAGGCGCTTATTCAGGGTGAGGGTCCGGATAAATGTGGGCAATCTGTATGTACAGGGGGGAAACATACAAGATAGGCTCTTATTTAGGGTGAGGGTCCGGATTAATTTGGGCAATCTGTATGTGTACGGGGGGGGGGCATACAAGATAGGCTCTTATTCAGGGTGAAGGTCCGGATTAATGTGGGCAATCTGTATGTACAGGGGGAAAACATACAAGATAGGCTCTTATTCAGGGTGAGGGTCCGGATTAATGTGGGCAATCTGTATGTACGGGGGGGGGGGACATACAAGATGGGCTCTTATTCAGGGTGAAGGTCCGGATTAATGTGAGCAATCTGTATATACAGGGTGTGGGAAACATATAAGAGAGGCTCTTATTCAGGGTGAAGGTCCAGATTAATGTGGGCAATCTGTATGTACAGGGTGTGGGAAACATATAAGATAGGCTCTTATTCAGGGTGAAGGTCCGGATTAATGTGAGCAATCTGTATATACAGGGTGTGGGAAACATATAAGAGAGGCTCTTATTCAGGGTGAAGGTCCAGATTAATGTGGGCAATCTGTATGTACGGGGGGAAACATTGTTTGGGAGTGGGGGCAGCTGCGACCACGTTTTTCCTGTAGATTGCTGTGTTGAATGAATTAGAAGGGATAAGTATACGGCTGAGGGGTATATTATGAATTAAGAGAGGGTAAGTATATGGCTGAGGGGTATATTATGAATTAGAAGGGGGTAAGTATGCGGCTGAAGGGTTATACTATGAATTAAGAGAGGGTAAGTATATGGTTGAGGGGTATCTGTTGAATTAAAGGGGGTTAGTAAATGTTGAAAGGTATATTATAGATTTTAGAGGGTAAGTATACAGCTAAAGAATATTTCATGGATTGGAGGTGGTAAGTATATGTCTGAGGGGTATATTATGAATTAGAGGGGGTAAGTATATGTCTGAGGGGTATATTATGAATTAGAGGGGGTAATTATATGGCTGAGGGGTACTTGATGACTTGGAGGGGGTAAGTATATAGCTGAGGGGTATATTATGAATTAGAGGGGGTATTTGGCTGAGGGGTATATTATGAATTAGAGGGGGTATATGTCTGATGGGTATATTATGAATTAGAGGGGGTAAGTATATAGCTGAGGGGTATCTGAAGACTTAGAGGGGGGTAAGTATATGGCTGAGGGGTATCTGATGATTTAGAGGGGGTAAGTATATGGCTGAGGGGTATCTGGTGACATGGAGGGGGGGTAAGTATACAGCTGAGGGGTATCTGATGACTTGGAGGGGGGTAAGTATATAGCTGAGGGGTATCTGATGACTTAGAGGGGGTAAGTATATAGCTGAGGGGTATCTGATGACTTAGAGGGGGTAAGTATATGGCTGAGGGGTATCTGTTGACTTAGAGGGGGTAAGTATATAGCTGAGGGGTATCTGATGACGTAGAGGGGGTAAATATACGACTGAGGGGTATTTGATGACTTGGAGGGGGTAAGTTTATAGCTGAGGGGTATCTGATGACTTGGAGGGGGTAAGTATATAGCTGAGGGGTAGCTGATGACTTGGAGGGGGTAAGTATATGGCTGAGGGGTATCTGATGACTTAGAGGGGGTAAGTATATGGCTGAGGGGTATCTGATGACGTAGAGGGGGTAAATATACGACTGAGGGGTATCTGATGACTTGGAGGGGGTAAGTATATAGCTGAGGGGTATCTGATGACTTGGAGGGGGTAAGTATATGGCTGAGGGGTATCTGTTGACTTAGAGGGGGTAAGTATATGGCTGAGGGGTATCTGATGACGTAGAGGGGGTAAATATACGACTGAGAGGTATCTGATGACTTGGAGGGGGTAAGTATATAGCTGAGGGGTATCTGATGACTTGGAGGGGGTAAGTATATAGCTGAGGGGTATCTGATGACTTGGAGGGGGTAAGTATATGGCTGAGGGGTATCTGATGACGTAGAGGGGGTATATATACGACTGAGGGGTATCTGATGACTTGGAGGGGGTAAGTTTATATCTGAGGGGTATCTGATGACTTGGAGGGGGTAAGTATTTAGCTGAGGGGTATCTGATGACTTAGAGGGGGTATCTGATGACTTAGAGGGGGTAAGTATATGGCTGAGGGGTATCTGATGACTTAGAGGGGGTAAGTATATAGCTGAGGGGTATCTGATGACGTAGAGGGGAGTAAATATACGACTGAGGGGTATCTGATGACTTGGAGGGGGGTAAGTATATAGCTGAGGGGTATCTGATGACTTAGAGGGGGTAAGTATATAGCTGAGGGGTATCTGATGACTTGGAGGGGGTAAGTATATGGCTGAGGGGTATCTAATAACTTAGAGGGGGTAAGTATACAGCTGAGGGGTATATTATGAATTAGATGGGGTAAGTATACAGCTGAGGGGTATATATTAAATTAGAGGAGGTAAGTATATGGCTGGGGGGTATACTATGAATTAGAGAGTGTAAGTAAATGGCTGAGGGGTATATTATAGATTGTAGAGGGTAAGTATACAGCTAAAGAATATTGGATGGATTGGTGGGGGTAAGTTTATGGCTGAGGGGTATCTGATGACTTAGAGGCGGTAAGTATACAGCTGAGGGGTATATTATGAATTAGATGGGGTAAGTATACAGCTGAGGGGTATATATTAAATTAGAGGAGGTAAGTATATGGCTGGGGGGTATACTATGAATTAGAGAGTGTAAGTAAATGGCTGAGGGGTATATTATAGATTGTAGAGGGTAAGTATACAGCTAAAGAATATTGGATGGATTGGTGGGGGTAAGTTTATGGCTGAGGGGTATCTGATGACTTAGAGGCGGTAAGTATATGGCTGAGGGGTATATTATAAATTAGAGGGGGCAAGTATATATGGCTGAGGGGTATCTGATAAGTTAGAGGGGTAAGTTTTTGGCTGAGGGGTATATTATGAATTAGAGGTGGTAAGTATACGGCTGAGGGGTACTTGATGATTTAGAGGGGGTAAGTATATGGCTGAAGGGTATATTATAAATTAGAGGAGGTAAGTATATATGGCTGAGGGGTATCTGATAAGTTAGAGGGGGTAAGTATATGGCTGAGGGGTATGTTATAAATTAGAGGGGGTAACTATATATGGCTGAGGGGTACTTGATGACTTAGAGGGGGTAAGTATAAGGCTGAGGGGGTATCTGATGAATTAGAGGGGGGTAAGTATATAGCTGAGGGGTATCTGATGACTTGGAGAGGGTAAGTATTTAGCTGAGAGGTATCTGCTGACTTGGAGGGGGGTCAGTATATAGCTGAGGGGTATCTGATGACTTATAGGGGGTAAGTATATGACTGAGGGATATCTAATAACTTAGAGGGGGTAAGTATATGGCTGAGGGGTAATTGATGACTTACCGTATACGACTGAGGGGTATATTATGAATTAGAGGGGGTAAGTATTTGGCTGAGGGGTATATTATGAATTAGAGGTAGTTAAGTATACGGCTGAGGGGTACTTGATGATTTAGAAGGGGTAAGTATATGGCTGAGGGGTACTTGATGATTTAGAGGGGGTAAGTATATGTCTGATGGGTATATTATGAATTAGAGGGGGTAATTATAAGGCTGAGCAGTAGCTGATGCCTTATATGTGGTAAGTATATGGCTGAGGGGTATCTGATGACTTAGAGGGGGTAAGTATATGGCTGAGGGGTATCTGATGACTTAGAGGTGGTAAGTATATGGCTGAGGGGTATCTGATGACTTAAGAGGGGGTAAGTATATGGCTGAGGGGTATCTGATGACTTGGGGTGGTAAGTATATAGCTGAGGGGTATATTATGAATTAGAAGGGGTAAGTATATGGCTGAGGGGTATCTGATGAGTTAGAGGGGGTAAGTATATGGTTGAGGGGTAAATCATAGATTGGAGGGGGTAAGTATACAGCTAAAGAGTATTGGATGGATTGTAGGGGGCAAGTATATGGCTGATGGGTAAATTATGAATTAGAGGGGGTAAGTATAGGACTGAGGGGTAAATTATGAATTAGAGGGGGTAAGTATATGACTGAGGGGCATATTATGAATTAAAGAAAGTCAGTATAGGGCTGGGGGGGGGGGTATATTATGAATTAGAAGGGGGTAAGTAAATGGTTGAGGGGTATATTATAGATTTTAGAGGGTAAGTATACAGTTAAAGAATATTGGATAGAGTGGAGGGGGTAAGTATACGGCTGCTGAGGGGTATATTATGAATTAAGACGGCTGAGGGGTATATTATGAATTAAAGGGGGTAAGTATATGTCTATGGGGTATATTATGAATTAGAGGGGGTAAGTATATAGCTGAGGGGTATATTATGAATTAGAGGGAGTAAGTATATGGCTGAGGGGTATCTGATGAGTTAGAGGGGGTAAGTATATGGTTGAGGGGATTTATTAAGAATTAAGAGAGGGTAAGTATATGGTTGAGGGGTAAATTATGACTTGGAGGGGGTAAGTATATAGCTGAGGGGTATATTATGAATTAGAGGTGGTAAGTATATGGCTGAGGGGTAAATTATGACTTGGAGGGGGTAAGTATATAGCTGAGGGGTACCTGATGACTTGGAGGGGGGGTAATATAGGGATTGTGGGGCCGTTTCAGTCCCCGATGCCCCAGAACTCTTTGACCCACTTCCAGCCCCGGTGACCTCCCTCCCCGCAGCACGTGTTCCCCAGGCCAGGCCCACCCACAGCTGTCGCCGCTTTAACAACCCGCCGGCTGCTTAGCTGTCACCCCTGACTGTTGTGGGCGGGGCTTGGTAGCCGCTGGGCGGGGCTTTGGCAGCCGCTGCTCGGTGATTGGCTGCGGCGTTTGAGGCCGGGCCCACCACCACCCTCACAGCTGTCGCCGCTTTAACAACCCGCCGGCCGCCGAGCTGTCACCGCTGGCTGTTGTGGGCGGGGCTTGGCAGCCGCTTCTCGGTGATTGGCGGCTGCGTTTGACCTGCGGCCCCGCCCCTGGCCCTTGGACTGTGCGGCTCGCCCGGATTCGGGTGAGAAGAGCTGAGGCAATGGCGGAGCGGCGGGTGTCTCGCTGGTACTTCGGGGGTCTGGCCTCCTGCGGGGCGGCATGCTGCACCCACCCGCTGGACCTGATAAAGGTGAGTCACGTGGGTGGCATGGTGCATGCTGGGGGTAGTAGTGCACCTGCATGAGAAGGCTGCAGCATGTGGGGCACACAGACCACGCCCACCTCTGGGCATAATGTATACTGGCACCATGTGACATCCCTTCCTGGTCAGGTTAGGTTGTGCTCAGGTGTATGGCCGTTGGCAGGGGTCAGGGGGTAGAGGTTGCACTTGTATCACTCCCTGGTAAGGTTAGGTTGTGCTCAGGTGTATGGCCATTGGCATGGGTCAGGTGGGTAGGTTGCACTTGTATCTCTCCCTGGTAAGGTTAGGTTGTGCTCAGGTGTATGGCCATTGGCATGGGTCAGGTGGGTAGGTTGCACTTGTATCTCTCCCTGGTAAGGTTAGGTTGTGCTCAGGTGTATGGCCATTGGCAGGGGTCAGGGGGTAGAGGTTGCACTTGTATCACTCCCTGGTAAGGTTAGGTTGAGCCAAGGTGTATGGAGCTGCTTAGGGTCAGGTTTGGGCTCACGTCGGGTGTTGGGCACAGGGTTGAGGTCAGGTTAATTTGGGTTTCTAGGCAAAAGGTTAGTAGGTTGCTGTACCGCGTTAGCCATCAATGTAAGCAGGAAATCCAAGGTTAAGGTAATTTATTGGCTAACTCCGCTTTTAAAGCGATTTAAGCTTCTTCTTCAGGCATAATACAGATGCTTAAAGCAGACCTTCACCCTGAATAAGAGCCTATCTTGTATGTTTCCCACACCCTGTACATACAGATTGCTCACATCTACTGCATGTTATGAGCCTTTAAACATCCAAGATGGCGGCTCATGGAACATCAGGCAGCCTGCAAACAGAAAGTGTCTTCTGACTGTGCCGCTCTGCATTCTGGGATTGCTGTCCTTTCCCTGACCCCAGCTCTGCTCTGTCTGTGCAAAGCACAGCTATAACCCCACCCCCTGCACTTTATCCCGCTCTCCTCTTCTCAGTATGTGATGCTGCTGATTCGAGATGGCGGCGCCCGTATCCTAGAGTCCTGAACAGAGTTGCAGCCCAGTGGGGGACAGAATGGTAACTTTAAACTTAAAATCGTTTTATAAGGGTTTGGGCTTTTCATTGAATCATGCTGAAGGTCTGCTTTAATTTGGGTTTCTAGGTAAAAGGTTAGTATGTTGTTGTACTGTGTTAGCCATCAATGTAAGCAGGAAATCCAAGGTTAAGGTGATTTATTGGCTAACTCAGCTTTTAAAGCGATTTAAGCTTCTTCTTCAGGCATAATACAGGTGCTTAAAGTGGACCATAACCCAGGATTTTGACTATCCTGGGTTTTGATTCTTTCCCTCTAACAGGGAGTGCACCTGCACCGGCCATTCACAAATGCATGTTGCGGGCACGCGCCCTACTAAAGGGCTAGTGGGGATGCGGCATGCGCCGTTGAATCGGGAGGTAAGGTAAGTGAGCGGGGTGACCTGGGGGGGGGGGTATCGCATAGCGGGGCATCCCGATTCTGGATGCCCTGGGGGGAGGGAATCGATCATTCCCGGGCCGATCGAGAAGGGTTTTGGTCCACTTTAAGGTAATACCATTTATTGGCTAACTTAATGAGATTGAAAGTGCGAGCTTTCGAAGCGGTTTAAGCTTCTTCTTCAGGCATAATACAGATGCTTAAAGTGGACCAAAACCAACAGCGATTGGCCCAGGAATCTATAAGGTTCCGGGGCCGATTGTTTCCCTCCCAAGGCATCCAAAATCGGGATGCCGCAATGTGTGAAACTCCCCGGGTTGCCCCATATTCCTACCTTGTTTCCCGGTCCAATGGCGCGAGCCGTATCCCCGCTATCCCTCTAGCAGGGCGCGTGCCAGGCATTTGTGATTGGCCGGTGCGGGCACGCTCCCTGTTAGAGGGAAGCGGGGGATGCGGCCACCAGCACGCTCTGAGCCGCTTGCCCTAGACGACATGATGTCAGCGGCTCTGCGCACACTGATTGGATAAGCCGTGCATGCGCCGTAGGACCGGGAAGAGGTGAGTTGGTTTGGGCGACCTGGGGGGTTTCACACAGCGGGGTGCCTCAGGGGCAAGGACCAAATCCCAGGATAGTCAAAATCCTGGGTTTTGGTCAACTTTAAGCTTCTTCTTCAGGCATAATACAGAGGTGTAACTTAGACACACATTTATACATCAAACTACAAAGGCTCAGACAGTCTGTAGAATATCAGAGCTTGTGATGAGTCCAGTCTATTCAATCAATGTCATAATGGCTGGTGTGAGAGCAATAGAAATTCCACACACTCTCCCCTCCTCCCCCTCCTATTCTTATCAGCCCACCATTAATTGTTATATAACCCCCCCAGATTCTTATTTTACATTTTAGGATTGTACGACTTTGCTATTTTTCATGTGTGTCAGTAGAAAAACAAGTGTGACGCCTTTGTTTTCTGTATAAATGTGTGTCAAAGTTACACATCTGTATTATGCCTGAAGAAGAAGCTTGAATCCTTCGGAAGCTCACATTCTCAATATTATTGAGTTAGCCAATAAATGGTATTACATTAACCTTGGATTTCCTGCTTAGTTAAAATGTTATCAGGTTTCTGGTCAAGTCCGGTGTTGGGTGTGGGAGTTGGGGTCTAGTTGGGTGTCAGGGTTTTGTGTTGGGATCAGGTTTAGGGCTGAGGTCAGGGTCTGGTTTGTGGATTGAGTTTGGGTGTCGGTGAAGTTTTGGGTATTGGAGTTAGGGTGGAGTTGGATGACAGGGCTTGGTGTTATGTGGTGGGATCAGGTTTAGGGGTGGGCTTTGGGTCGGGTTTGAAGTCAAGTCCAGGGTTGGACACGGGGGTCAGGTTGGGTGTTAGTTTTAGTGTTGGGTATTGGAGGTAAGGTCAAGTTGGATGACAAGGCTTGGTGTTATGTGGTGGGATCAGGTTTAGGGGTGGGCTTCGGGTCGGGTTTGAAGTTGCGTTCAGGGTTGGGTACAGGGATGAGGCTGGGTGTTAGATTTAGTGTTCGGTATTAGAGTTATGGTCCAGTTGGGTGACATGGTTTGGTGGTGGGATCAGGTTTAAGGGTGGGCTTTAGGTTGTGTTTGAAGTCACATCCAGGGTTGGGCACAGGGACGAGGATGGGTGTTAGTTGTAGTGTTGGGTATTAGAGTTATGGTCAAGTTGGGTGACATGGTTTGGTGGTTGGATCAGGTTTAGGGGTGGGCTTTGGGTCGGGTTTGAAGTCCCATCCAGGGTTGGGTACAGGGATGAGGCTGGGTGATAGATTTAGTGTTCGGTATTAGAGTTATGGTCCAGTTGGGTGACATGGTTTGGTGGTGGGATCAGGTTTAAGGTTGGGCTTTAGGTTGTGTTTGAAGTCACATCCAGGGTTGGGCACAGGGACGAGGTTGGGTGTTAGTTGTAGTGTTGGGTATTAGAATTAGGGTCAATTTAGGTGACATGGTTTGGTGGTGAGATCAGGTTTAGGGGTGGGCTTTGGGTCAGGTTTGAAGTCTCATCCAGGGTTGGGCACAGGGGTGAGGTTAGTTTTAGTGTTGGGTATTGGAGTTGGGGTCGAGTTTGGGGACAGGGCTTTGTGTTATGTGGTGGGATCAGGTTTAGGGCTGAGGTTAGGGTCTGGTTTGGAATCACATTCAAGGTTGGGCACAGGATTGAGTTTGGGTGTCAGTGAAGTTTTGGGTATTGGAGTTGGGGGTCTAGTTGGGTGACAGGGTTTGGTGGTAGGCAGTGGAATCAGGTTTAGGGGTGAGGTTAGGTGTCAGTGTGTTGAGATCAGGTTATGGTCAACTGTTGGTGTGGCGTTGGATGTCAGGGCTTGGTATTATGTGTGGGATCAGGTTTAGGGGTGGGCTTCAGGTCGGGTTTGAAGTCAAGTCAAGGGTTGGACACAGGGGTGAGGTTGGGTGTAGGTTTGTGAAGATCAGGTCTGGGAATGTTTGGTATTGGAGCTAGTAGGGTCAAGTTGGGTGACAGGGCTTGGTGTTATTTGGTGGGATCAGGTTTTGGGCTGAGGTCAGGGTCTGGTTTGGAATCACGTTCAAGGTTGGGCACAGGATTGAGTTTGGGTGTCAGTGAAGTTTTGGCTGTTGGAGTTGGGGGTCTAGTTGGGAGACAGGGTTTGGTGGTAGGCAGTGGAATCAGGTTTAGGGGTGAGGTTAGGTGTCGTGTCAGTGTGTTGAGATCAGGTTATGGTCAACTGTTGGTGTTGGGTATGGGAATTTTGTGACAGGGTTTTGTGTTGGCTGCTGGGTTCAGAGTTGAGGTTAGGATATAGTTCAGAGTCATAACCAGGCTTGGGCACAGGGATGAGTTTGGGTGTTGGTTTTAGTGTTGGGTATTGGAGTTAGGGTCAAGTTGTGTGACATGATTTGGTGGTGGAATCAGGTTTAGGGGTGGGCTTTGGGTCAGTTTTGAAGTCGCGTCCAGGGTTGGGCACAGGGATGAGGTTGGGTTTTAGTTTTAGTGTTGGGTATTAGAGTTAGGGTCAAGTTGGGTGACATGGTTTGGTGGTGGGATCAGGTTTAGGGGTGGGCGTTGGGTCGGGTTTGAAGTCGCGTCCAGGGTTGGCACAGGAACGTGGTTGGGTGTAGGTGTGTGAAGATCAGGTCTGGAATTGGTGTTGGGTATTGGAGCTAGGGTCAAGTTGGGTGACATGGCTTGGTGTTATGTGGTGGGAATAGGTTTAGGTGTGAGGTTATGGTCAGGTTTGGGCACAGGGTGAGGTGTCGGTGTGTTAAGATCAGGTCAGGCATTGAGGTTAAGGTCGACCTTTGGTGTTTAGTATGAGGGGTTTGTGCCATATTTTGTGGTGAGATTGGAGTCCTGTCCAGGGTTGGGCACAGGGGTGAGGGGTTATGTTTTGGTGTTTGGGCAATGAAAGGGTTTTGTTGTTAGGTGGTGGGATTTACAGTTTTGGTGTTGGGTATTGGAGTAAAAGTCACATTGGGTGACATTGTTTTGTGTTGGTGGTGGGATCAGGTTTAGGGCTGAGGTTGGGGTCTGAATCATGTCCAGGGTTGGGCACACGGGTGAGGTTGGATGTCGGCGAAGGGTGAAGTTTTAGTATTTAGTATTGGAGTTGGGCGTCAAGTTGGGTGACACAGTTTGGTGTTACATGGTGGGATCAGGTTTAGGGTTGAGGTTAGGATCTGGTTCGGAGTCATTACTAGGGTTAGGCACAGGGGTGATGTTGGGTGCCTGTGAGGGGTAAAGTTTTGGTGTGGGGTATTGGAGTTGGGGTCAAATTGAGTGACATGGTTTGGTGGCAGCCAGTGGGATCAGGTTTAGGGGTGAGGTCAGGGTCTGGTTTGAAGTCATGTCCAAGGTTGGGTACAGCGGTGAGGTTGTGTGTCAGTTAAGGGTCAAGATTTGATGTTGGGTATAGGAGTTGGGTTCAAGTTGGTTGACAGGGTTTTAGGTCAAATTGAGTGACATGGTTTGGTGGCAGCCAGTGGGATCAGGTTTAGGGGTGAGGTCAGGGTCTGGTTTGAAGTCATGTCCAAGGTTGGGTACAGCGGTGAGGTTGTGTGTCAGTTAAGGGTCAAGATTTGATGTTGGATATAGGAGTTGGGTTCAAGTTGGTTGACAGGGTTTGATGTTAAGTGGTGGGATCAAGTTTAGGATTGAGGTCTGGTGTTGGGCACAGGGGTGAGGTCAGGTGATTTGATTTTAGGTCAGGCATTGACTTTAGGATCGACTTCTGGTGTTGGCTATTGGAGTTAGAGCAACATAGGGTGACAGGATTTGGTGTTAGGTTGTGGGACCAGGTTTATGGGTGGGGTTAGGGTTTGGCTTGGTGTCTGGTGTTGGGCACAGGGGTGAGGTTGGGTGAAGATCAGCTCAGGCATTGGGGTTAGGGTTAAGGTTTGTTGTTGGGTATTTGAGTTAAGGTCCTGTTAGGTGTCAGAGTTTTATGTTGGAGGTGGGATTGGGTTTATGGCTGAGGTCATAGGAGTGAGGTTGGGCGTCGGTGATGTTTTGGTGTTGGATATTGGAGTAAGGGTCAAGTTGGTTGACAGGGTTTGGTGGTAGGCAGTGGGATAAGGTTTAGTGGTGATGTTTGGGCTCATGTCTCACATTGGTCACAGGGGTGAGGTTGGGGGTATGTGTTTCAAGATCAGGTCAGGGATTGGGGTTAGGGTGAAAGCGGATCTTCACTCTGAATAAGAGCCTATCCTATATGCCCCCCCCCCCCTGCACATACAGATTGCTCACATTAATCCAGACCTTCACCCTGACTAAGAGCCTATCTTATATGTTTCCCCCATCCTGTACATACAGATTGCTCACATTAAAGATCATCCTACCTGCATCTACTACATGTTATGAGCCTTTAAACATCCAAGATGGCGGCTCATGGAACGTCAGGCAGCCTGCAAACAGGAAGTGCCTTCTGAATGTGTCGCTCTGCATTCTGGGATTGCTGACCCCAGCTCTGCTCTGTCTGAGCAAAGCACAGCTATAACCCGCCCCCTGTATTTTATCCCACTCTCCTCAGTAAGTGTGATGCTTCTGAGTCAAGATGGCGGCGCCCGTATCCTAAAGTCCTGAATAGAGTTGCGGCCCAGTGGGGGAAAGAATAAGTAAGTGACTAAAAACTTAAAATATATTAACTTTAGATGCTCGTTTTTTTAAGAGTTTGGGCTTTTCAATAAATCATGGTGAAGGTCCGGTTGAAGTTTTGTTGTTTGGTATTTGAGTTAAGGTCACATTGGTTGACATGGTTTTGTGTTGGTGGTGGGATTGGGTTTATGGGTGAGGTCATAGGGGTGATGTTAGGGTCAGGTTTGGGTTCATGTCTCACATCAGGCACAGAGGTGAGGTTTGGTCAGCTGTTTTGGGTTTTGCTCAAGTTTTGTTGTTGGGGCCATGATGGGTGTCAGAGTTTTGTGTTGGTGGTGGGATCAGGTTTAGGGCTGAGATCATAGGGGTGAGGTTGGGTGTCAGTGAAGTGTTTGGATATTGGAGTAGGGGCCAATTTGGGTGACAGGGTTTGGTGGTAGGCAGTGGGATAAGGTTTAGTGATGAGGTTAAGGTCAGGTTTGGGTTCATGTCTCACATCGGGCACAGGGGTGAGGTTGGGTGTAGGTGTTTCAAGATCAGGTCAGGGATTGGGGTTTCCGGTGAAGTTTTGGTGTTGGGTATTTGAGTTAAGGTCCTATTAGGTGACATGGTTTTGTATTGGTGGTGGGATTGAGTTTATGGCTTAGGTCATAGGGGTGAGGTTAGGGTCATGTTTGGGCTCATGTCTCACATTGGGCACAGGGGTGAGGTTGGATGTAGGTGTTTCAAGATCAGGTCAGGGATTGGGGTTAGGGTGAAGTTTTGGTGTTGGGTATTTGAGTTAAGGTCACATTGGGTGACATGGTTTTGTGTTAGTGGTGGGATTGGGTTTAGGGATGAGGTTAAGGTCAGGTCAGGTTTGGGTTCATGTCTCATATCGACAGTGAAGTGTTGGATATTGGAGTAAGGGTCAAGTTGGGTAACAGGGTTTGGTGGTAGGCAGTTGGATCAGGTTTAGTGGTGAGGTTAAGGTCAGGTTTGGGTTCATGTCTCACATTGGGCACAGGGGTGAGGTTGTGTGTTTCAAGATCATGTCGGGGATTGGGGTTAGGTGAAGTTTTGGTGTCTGAGTTAAGGTCACATTGGGTGACATGGTTTTTTGTTGGTGGAGGGTTGAGATCATAGGGCTAAGGTTGGGTGTCAGTGAAGGGTGAAGTGTTGGGATCAGCTTTAGTGGTGAGGTTAAGGTCAAGTTTGGGTTCATGTCTCACATCGGGCACAGGGGTGAGGTTAGGTCAGCCATTTGGGTTATGCTCAAGTTTTGGTGTTGGGGCCATGTTGGATGTCGGAGTTTTGTGTTTGGTGGTGGGATCAGGTTTATCGGCCAAGGCCGACTCTGTTTTCCTTTCCAGTGTTGGGTTCTATGGTTAAGGTGACCTGATAATTAGTGAGCAGATTATTATTATTATTACTGCTTATTTATAAGACGCCATCCTCCTCCATGGCGCTGTACAATATGGAATTACAAACCGGGTAAAACAACTACAGCTTACACCACATGAGCAGATGAGGGCGTAGCTGTGACATTGGCGTGTGATTGCGGTTATCGGGGCCGATGACACGGTCTGGGAGACCCTCGGTTACGGCGGATGATGGGGCCGGCACGCCCCTGCATTTAAATGGCCGGTCAGAGTCACTGTGTCTGTGTATTCAGCGCGTGTGATTGTGAAAATCAGGTCAGGCTAATGCAGATCCTCGTGTGTGCGGAATTTTACTGGCTTCTCAGCCTATTGGACGGCTGCCACCTGTGCCCCGCCCCCTCTTCACCTCCCACTGCAGTCACCTGACGGATTAGGAAAACCTTGTGTGAGTCTCTTTTCTTCCCCCCCCCCCCCCCCCATCGCCACAATCGAAAGATACATGATGCAAGAAAATCCTCCACTAATACACTGATATGGACGCAGGCGGAGTTGTCCTTTAAAGTGGACCAAAACTCAACGCGATCGATTCACTCTCCCCCCCCGGGCATCCAAAATCGGGATTGTGAAACCCCCCCAAGTCGCCCCATACACTCACCCAACGGTGCATGCGCGACCCGCATCCCCGCTATCCCTCTAGCAGGCATTTGTGAATGGCTGGCACGGGCACATTGCCTGTTAGAGGCAAGCGGGGGATGTGGGCGTCAGTGCGCTCTGATCTGCTCGCCCTAGTCGACGCGACGTCAGAGGCTCCGAGCTCGCTGATTGGATGAGCGGCCGTGCATGTGCCGTAGGACTGGGGGAGGGGGGTTTCACACAGCGGGCGGGGGGCCCCGGGGAAAAGGCCCAAAACCCAGGATAGTCAAAATCCTGGATTTTGATCCACTTTAAACAAGACCTTCAGCATCATTTAATGAAAAGCCCAAACCCTTAATCTGTATGTATGGGTGGGAAACATACAAGATAGGCTCTTATTCAGGGTGAAGGTCCTGATTAATGTGAGCAATCTGTATGTACAGGGGGGGGGAACATACAAGATAGGCTCTTATTCAGGGTGAAGGTCCTGATTAATGTGGGCAATCTGTATGTACGGGGGGGGAAACATACAATATAGGCTCTTATTCAGGGTGAGGGTCTGGATTAATGTGGACAATCTGTATGTACAGGTGGGAACATACAGGATAGGCTCTTATTCAGGGTGAAGGTCCGGATTAATATGCACAATCTGTATGTACAGGGTGGGGGAAACATACAAGATAGGCTCTTATTCAGACAGCAGAGCCATGGCAGGCACCCGGACACTCCGTGACGGGCAGACCAGTACTCATGCACGCTCTGTTATCGTGTACTTCCTGTTTGGCAGGAAGTGAGGGATGATCCTGCCAACTGGGCCACAGGCTGCAGCAATGGCACCTGGCGGAGGATTGGAGCCTCGCCCCGCGTCTGACCTTCATTGTGTTTGATGTCACTTTATCTCCTGACCGCAAATAGGGCTTTAACCCTTCCCTAGTGTAACAACAATACACAGCAAGAGCTTAGACAGTTAACCCACATACAGGGAGTCAGGGGAGCCTCATATTAATCTAACAGAAATGCCATGGGTGTCACTGGCACAGGAGCCTCATATTAATCTAATAGAAATGCCATGGGTGTCACCGGGAGCAGAGGGGAGTCACTGGCACAGGAGCCCCATATTAATCTAACAGAAATGCCATGGGTGTCACCGGGAGCAGAGAGGTGTCACTGGCACAGGAGCCCCATATTAATCTAACAGAAATGCCATGGGTGTCACCGGGAGCAGAGGGGTGTCACTGGCACAGGAGCCCCCATACTTTTGTTTCACATCTGGTCATTTTTAAGTAAGTCCTGCTCTTCCCATGTGCAGTGGCGTAACTAAATATAACGGGGCCCCGGTGCGAATATTCAGGGGCCTTTTCAAGGCTCATGCAGTAAACATTTTCTGTCTTATAATTTAATTGGATGCAGCTAAACAAATAAATACTGAAGCGACAGAGACGCATAGTGCTTCCTTTCTCTAAATTATGTCAAGTGAGGACAAATATGATAAATAAGGAGCAGCAATGAAGGGCCCCCCCTGACCTTTTGGGCCCCAGTGTGGAGACGGGTCTGTGTGTGTGTGTTGGGGGGAGGTTTACGAGGCCCCTGTGCACGTTCCTGTGGAGTCTCCTTGGTAGAGATTTGTGCTGTGTCATAGTGACAGCGGAGGAACCTTGTTGTGATGGGGGGAGAATGTGTGTGCGATGCCAAGAGGACTCAATCTTGTACAGTGCGACTTTTGAACTGCGCCCCCGCCGCTGCCTGCGCCATTCTCCAATCTACACAGGAGAGACATTGTCCAGTGCCCAGATACTGGGATGATGATGATGCCAAAGTTCCTATTGCTAGAACATCTCTCTCTCTCCCCTATATTAATAAACTCTCTTTAAATAGCATGTGTGCTCTCTATCTCCTTTTACTTGCTCGCTTGTGCTCTCTCTCTTGCTCGCTTGTGCTCTCTCTCTTGCTCGCTTGTGCTCTCTCTCTTGCTCGCTTGTGCTCTCTCTCTTGCTCGCTTGTGCTCTCTCTCTCTTGCTCGCTTGTGCTCTCTCTCTTGCTCGCTTGTGCTCTCTCTCTTGCTCGCTTGTGCTCTCTCTCTTGCTCGCTTGTGCTCTCTCTCTTGCTCGCTTGTGCTCTCTCTCGCTTGCTCGCTTGTGCTCTCTCTCTCTTGCTCGCTTGTGCTCTCTCTCGCTCGCTTGTGCTCTCTCTCTCTTGCTCGCTTGTGCTCTCTCTCTCTTGCTCGCTTGTGCTCTCTCTCTTGCTCGCTTGTGCTCTCTCTCTTGCTCGCTTGTGCTCTCTCTCTTGCTCGCTTGTGCTCTCTCTCTTGCTCGCTTGTGCTCTCTCTCGCTTGCTCGCTTGTGCTCTCTCTCGCTTGCTCGTTTGTGCTCTCTCTCTCTTGCTCGCTTGTGCTCTCTCTCTCTTGCTCGCTTGTGCTCTCTCTCTCTTGCTCGCTTGTGCTCTCTCTCTCTTGCTCGCTTGTGCTCTCTCTCTCTTGCTCGCTTGTGCTCTCTCTTGCTCGCTTGTGCTCTCTCTTGCTCGCTTGTGCTCTCTCTCTTGCTCGCTTGTGCTCTCTCTCTTGCTCGCTTGTGCTCTCTCTCTCTTGCTCGCTTGTGCTCTCTCTCTTGCTCGCTTGTGCTCTCTCTCTCTTGCTTGCTTGTGCTCTCTCTCTCTTGCTCGCTTGTGCTCTCTCTCTCTTGCTCGCTTGCTCTCTCTCTCTTGCTCGCTTGTGCTCTCTCTCTCTTGCTCGCTTGTGCTCTCTCTCTCTTGCTCGCTTGTGCTCTCTCTCTTGCTCGCTTGTGCTCTCTCTCTTGCTCGCTTGTGCTCTCTCTCTTGCTCGCTTGTGCTCTCTCTCGCTTGCTCGTTTGTGCTCTCTCTCTCTTGCTCGCTTGTGCTCTCTCTCTCTTGCTCGCTTGTGCTCTCTCTCTCTTGCTCGCTTGTGCTCTCTCTCTCTTGCTCGCTTGTGCTCTCTCTCTCTTGCTCGCTTGTGCTCTCTCTCTCTTGCTCGCTTGTGCTCTCTCTTGCTCGCTTGTGCTCTCTCTTGCTCGCTTGTGCTCTCTCTCTTGCTCGCTTGTGCTCTCTCTTGCTCGCTGGCTTGTGCTCTCTTGCTTGCTCGCTTGTGCTCTCTCTTGCTTGCTGGCTTGTGCTCTCTTGCTTGCTCGCTTGTGCTCTCTCTTGCTTGCTCGCTTGTGCTCTCTTGCTTGCTCGCTTGTGCTCTCTCTTGCTTGCTCGCTTGTGCTCTCTTGCTTGCTCGCTTGTGCTCTCTCTCTCTCTTGCTCTCTCTCTCTTGCTTGCTCGCTTGTGCTCTCTGTCTCTTGCTCTCTCTCTCTTGCTTGATCGCTTGTGTAGCGATAACCCTTATCGCCGGAGGGCTTCACCGCCCGAGACGTCCTTTCCCAATGGTGAGAGGTGCTGCTGGAATTCCAGAGTCGTCAGTGAGGAAACAGGAACAGCCCTTACAAGGGCTAGTGAATTGTAATATAGCGTTTCCCCCAATAAGAGACAGAACTCAGTATTGAGGGTGAAGGTGAAGTGTCTTTATTAGTGCCACTCTAGGCCTTATATACACAAGTCTCCTATTGCATGACACACACACCGACCAATAGCAGCAGGGCACACAATCCCTCAACTCTGCCGGTGACGCAATCAGCAACACAATAGAGACGTCTGTAATACACTCAATCCGAACAATGCCATTGCCTGTGACGTAATCAATTAACACAATGGCAGTTTATAATACAATCCAAACTACAATGACATTGCCTGTAACAGTATCAAAATACAATGACATTGTCTGGAACCTAATTAAGAAAAGGCCAGTGAATGACCCGGTGGGCAACTGAATAGTGATGACATCCAAAAGACAGAGCCTCTGTCACAGCTTGTGCTCTCTCTTGCTTGCTCGCTTGTGCTCTCTTCTCTCTTGTACTCTTTCTTGCTCTCTTGCTTGCTCTCATGTGCTCTCTCTTGCTTGCTCGCTTGTTAGTGTGCTATCTCTCTTGCTTGCTAGCTATTGTGCTATCTCTCTTGCTCGCTAGCTAGTGTGCTATCTCTCTGTCTCTCTCGCTTGTTCACTTGGGCGCTCTCTCTCTTGCTTGCTCGCTTGTGCTCTCTCTTGCTCGCTTGTGCTCTCTCTCTTGCTCGCTTGTGCTCTCTCTCTTGCTCGCTTGTGCTCTCTCGCTTGTGCTCTCTTGCTTGCTCGCTTGTGCTCTCTCTTGCTTGCTCGCTTGTGCTCTCTCTCTCTTGCTTGCTCGCTTGTGTTCTCTCTCTCTTGCTTGCTCGCTTGTGCTCTCTCTCGCTTGCTCGCTTGTGCTCTCTCTCTCTTGCTTGCTCGCTTGTGCTCTCTCTTGCTTGCTCGCTTGTGCTCTCTCTTGCTTGCTCGCTTGTGCTCTCTCTCTCTCTTGCTTGCTCGCTTGTGCTCTCTCTCTCTCTTGCTTGCTCGCTTGTGCTCTCTCTCTTGCTTGCTCGCTTGTGCTCTCTCTTGCTTGCTCGCTTGTGCTCTCTCTTGCTTACTCGCTTGTGCTCTCTCTCTCTTGCTTGCTCCCTTGTGCTCTCTCTCTCTCTTGCTTGCTCGCTTGTGCTCTCTCTCTCTTGCTTGCTCGCTTGTGCTCTCTCTCTTGCTTGCTCGCTTGTGCTCTCTCTCTCTTGCTTGCTCGCTTGTGCTCTCTCGCTTGCTCGCTTGTGCTCTCTTCTCTCTTGTACTTTCTTGCTCTCTTGCTCGCTTGTTAGTGTGCTATCTCTCTTGCTCGCTAGCGAGTGTGCTATATCTCTTGCTCGCTAGCTAGTGTGCTATCTCTGTCTCTCTCGCTTGTTCACTTGGGCGCTCTCTCTCTTGCTTGCTCGCTTGTGCTCTCTCTTGCTCGCTTGTGCTTTCTCTCTCTTGCTTGCTCGCTTGTGCTCTCTCTTGCTCGCTTGTGCTCTCTCTTGCTCGCTTGTGCTCTCTTGCTCGCTTGTGCTCTCTCTTGCTTGCTCGCTTGTGCTCTCTTGCTTGCTCGCTTGTGCTCTCTTGCTTGCTCGCTTGTGCTCTCTCGCTTGCTCGCTTGTGCTTGCTCGCTTGTGCTCTCTCGCTTGCTCGCTTGTGCTCTCTTGCTTGCTCGCTTGTGCTCTCTCTCTCTTGCTCGCTTGTGCTCTCTCGCTTGCTCGCTTGTGCTCTCTTGCTTGCTCGCTTGTGCTCTCTTGCTTGCTCGCTTATGCTCTCTCTCTCTTGCTTGCTCGCTTGTGCTTTCTCTCTCTCTCTCTCGCTCGCTTGTGCTCTCTCTCTCTCTCTCGCTCGCTTGTGCTCTCTCTCTCTATCTCTTGCTCGCTTGTGCTCTCTCTCTCTATCTCTTGCTCGCTTGTGCTCTCTCTCTCTCTTGCTCGCTTGTGCTCTCTCTCTCTCTTGCTCGCTTGTGCTCTCTTGCTTGCTCGCTTGTGCTCTCTTGCTTGCTCGCTTGTGCTCTCTTGCTTGCTCGCTTGTGCTCTTGCTTGCTCGCTTGTGCTCTCTTGCTTGCTCGCTTGTGCTCTCTTGCTTGCTCGCTTGTGCTCTCTCTTGCTCGCTTGTGCTCTCTCTCTTGCTTGCTCGCTTGTGCTCTCTTGCTTGCTCGCTTGTGCTCTCTCTCTCTTGCTTGCTCGCTTGTGCTGTCTCTCTCTTGCTTGCTCGCTTGTGCTCTCTCTCTCTTGCTTGCTCGCTTGTGCTCTCTCTCTCTCGCTTGCTCGCTTGTGCTCTCTCTCGCTTGCTCGCTTGTGCTCTCTCTTGCTTGCTCGCTTGTGCTCTCTCTTGCTTGCTCGCTTGTGCTCTCTCTCTTGCTCGCTTGTGCTCTCTCGCTTGTGCTTGCTCGCTTGTGCTCTCTCGCTTGCTCGCTTGTGCTCTCTTGCTTGCTCGCTTGTGCTCTCTCTCTTGCTTGCTCTCTTGCTTGCTCGTGCTCTCTTGCTTGCTCGCTTGTGCTCTCTCTCTTGCTCGCTTGTGCTCTCTCTCTCTTGCTTGCTCGCTTGTGCTCTCGCTTGCTCGCTTGTGCTCTCTTGCTTGCTCGCTTGTGCTCTCTTGCTTGCTCGCTTGTGCTCTCTCGCTTGTGCTCTCTTGCTTGCTCGCTTGTGCTCTCTCACTTGCTTGCTCGCTTGTGCTCTCTCGCTTGCTCGCTTGTGCTCTCTCTTGCTTGCTCGCTTGTGCTCGCTTGTGCTCTCTCGCTTGTGCTTGCTCGCTTGTGCTCTCTTGCTTGCTCGCTTGTGCTCTCTTGCTTGCTCGCTTGTGCTCTCTCGCTCGCTTGTGCTCTCTTGCTTGCTCGCTTGTGCTCTCTCGCTCGCTTGTGCTCTCTCGCTTGCTCGCTTGTGCTCTCTCTCTCTTGCTTGCTCGCTTGTGCTCTCTCTCTTGCTCGCTTGTGCTCTCTCTCTCTCTCTTGCTCGCTTGTGCTCTCTCTCTTGCTCGCTTGTGCTCTCTCTCTCTCTTGCTCGCTTGTGCTCTCTCTTGCTTGCTCGCTTGTGCTCTCTTGCTTGCTCGCTTGTGCTCTCTCTTGCTTGCTCGCTTGTGCTCTTGCTTGCTCGCTTGTGCTCTTGCTTGCTCGCTTGTGCTCTTGCTTGCTCGCTTGTGCTCTTGCTTGCTCGCTTGTGCTCTCTCTTGCTTGCTCGCTTGTGCTCTCTCTTGCTTGCTCGCTTGTGCTCTCTCTTGCTCGCTTGTGCTCTCGCTTGCTCGCTTGTGCTCTCTCTCGCTTGCTCGCTTGTGCTCTCTCTCTCTTGCTCGCTTGTGCTCTCTCTCTCTTGCTTGCTTGTGCTCTCTCTCTTGCTTGCTCGCTTGTGCTCTCTCTCTCGCTTGCTCGCTTGTGCTCTCTCTTGCTTGCTCGCTTGTGCTCTCTCTTGCTTGCTCGCTTGTGCTCTCTCTTGCTTGCTCGCTTGTGCTCTCTCTTGCTTGCTCGCTTGTGCTCTCTCTTGCTTGCTCGCTTGTGCTCTCTTGCTTGCTCGCTTGTGCTCTCTTGCTTGCTCGCTTGTGCTCTCTCTCGCTTGCTCGCTTGTGCTCTCTTGCTTGCTCGCTTGTGCTCTCTCTCGCTTGCTCGCTTGTGCTCTCTCTCTTGCTTGCTCGCTTGTGCTCTCTCTTGCTTGCTCGCTTGTGCTCTCTCTTGCTTGCTCGCTTGTGCTCTCTCTTGCTTGCTCGCTTGTGCTCTCTCTTGCTTGCTCGCTTGTGCTCTCTTGCTTGCTCGCTTGTGCTCTCTCACTTGCTTGCTCGCTTGTGCTCTCTCGCTTGTGCTTGCTCGCTTGTGCTCTCTCGCTTGTGCTCTCTCGCTTGCTCGCTTGTGCTCTCTCGCTTGTGCTCTCTCGCTTGCTCGCTTGTGCTCTCTTGCTTGCTCGCTTGTGCACTCTTGCTTGCTCGCTTATGCTCTCTCTCTCTCTTGCTTGCTCGCTTGTGCTCTCTCTCTTGCTTGCTTGTGCTCTCTCTCTTGCTTGCTTGTGCTCTCTCTCTTGCTTGCTTGTGCTCTCTCTCTTGCTTGCTTGTGCTCTCTTGCTTGCTCGCTTGTGCTCTCTCTCTTGCTTGCTCGCTTGTGCTCTCTCTCTTGCTTGCTCGCTTGTGCTCTGTCTTGCTTGCTCGCTTGTGCTCTCTCGCTTGCTCGCTTGTGCTCTCTCGCTTGCTCGCTTGTGCTCTCTCGCTTGCTCGCTTGTGCTCTCTCTTGCTTGCTCGCTTGTGCGCTCTTGCTTGCTCGCTTGTGCTCTCTTGCTTGCTCGCTTGTGCTCTCTTGCTTGCTCGCTTGTGCTCTCTTGCTTGCTCGCTTGTGCTCTCTCTCTCTTGCTTGCTCGCTTGTGCTCTCTCTCTCTTGCTTGCTCGCTTGTGCTCTCTCTTGCTTGCTCGCTTGTGCTCTCTCTCTCTCTTGCTTGCTCGCTTGTGCTCTCTCTCTCTCTTGCTTGCTCGCTTGTGCTCTCTCTCTTGCTTGCTCGCTTGTGCTCTCTCTCTCTCTTGCTTGCTCGCTTGTGCTCTCTCTCTCTCTTGCTTGCTCGCTTGTGCTCTCTCTCTCTCTTGCTTGCTCGCTTGTGCTCTCTCTCTCTCTTGCTTGCTCGCTTGTGCTCTCTCTCTCTCTTGCTTGCTCGCTTGTGCTCTCTCTCTCGCTTGCTCGCTTGTGCTCTCTCTCTTGCTTGCTCGCTTGTGCTCTCTCTCTCTCTTGCTTGCTCGCTTGTGCTCTCTCTCTCTCTTGCTTGCTCGCTTGTGCTCTCTCTCTCTCTTGCTTGCTCGCTTGTGCTCTCTCTCTCTCTTGCTTGCTCGCTTGTGCTCTCTCTCTCTCTTGCTTGCTCGCTTGTGCTCTCTCTCTCTTGCTTGCTCGCTTGTGCTCTCTCTCTCGCTTGCTCGCTTGTGCTCTCTCTCTCGCTTGCTCGCTTGTGCTCTCTCTCTCTCTTGCTTGCTCGCTTGTGCTTTCTCTCTCTTGCTTGCTCGCTTGTTGCTTTCTCTCTCTTGCTTGCTCGCTTGTTGCTTTCTCTCTCTTGCTTGCTCGCTTGTGCTCTCTCTCTCTCTTGCTTGCTCGCTTGTTGCTCTCTCTCTCTTGCTTGCTCGCTTGTTGCTCTCTCTCTCTTGCTTGCTCGCTTGTGCTCTGTCTCTTGCTTGCTCGCTTGTGCTCTCTTCTCTCTTGTGCTCTCTCTCTTGCTTGCTCGCTTGTGCTCTCTTCTCTCTTGTGCACTTTCTTGCTCTCTTGCTTGCTCGCTTGTGTGCGCCCCCCCCCCATCACCCAGTCGGCTCCTCTGCTCCCAGCGACTGTCAGGAGCGTGAGCAGAGGAAGGTGCTCTGATGACGGGCTCCTCAGCCGGGGGGGGGGGGGGCACCTTTGCTTGTTATTCTCCAGCATGGGGTGGAGATGGTCCTGACCTCACGTGACCCCTGTGTCTCCTCATTCCAGGTCCACCTGCAGACGCAGCAAGAGGTGAAGATGAGGATGACGGGCATGGCCATCACCGTGGTCAAGAACGACGGCTTCTTCGCGCTCTACAACGGCCTCAGCGCCTCGCTCTTCAGACAGGTGCGCGCCAACAAGGGGCGATAAGTGACACGCGGGACTATTACAAGCGCACAACTGAAATGTACGATAGGCCAGGGCTCGCACTGTGCTTGAAGGCTTTGTGAGCAGACATATGGTGGCTTTCTTCTATTCTGCCCATGTATAATAAATGCCCCACTCTTGCTAAAGTGACCCCTGCTTGTGGGTTTGTGTCGGCACAAAAGCTTATTGAACTATGACCTTTAAAGTGGACCAAAACCCAGGATTTTGACTATCTTGGATTTCGGGCCTTGCGACCCCCAGATCGCCGATGCCGACTCACCTCTTCACAGCACCGTTCGGGCCTTTTGACTTTCCTGGGTTTTGGTCCACTTTAAAGCGGAACCAAACCCAGCAGCGGCCAGCCTGGAATCTAAAAGATGCTGATCGTTCTATTATATATTATTGAGCGCGAGAGAAGGTTTGGGTCCACTTTAAAGCGGAACCAACCCAGCAGCGGCCAGCCTGGAATCTAAAAGACGCTGATCGTTATATTATATATTATTGAGCGCGAGAGAGGTGGTTTGGGTCCACTTTAAAGCGGAACCAACCCAGCAGCTCCCAGCCTGGAATCTAAAAGATGCTGATCGTTCTATTATATATTATTGAGCGCGAGAGAGAGGAGGTTTGGGTCCACTTTAAAGCGGAACCAAACCCAGCAGCGCCCAGCCTGGAATCTAAAAGATGCTGAACGTTATATATAATTGAGCGCGAGAGAGAGGTTTGGGTCCACTTTAAAGCGGCACCAAACCCAGCAGCGCCCAGCCTGGAATCTGAAAGATGCTGATCGTTATATTATTGAGTGCGAGAGAGAGAAGGTTTGGGTCCACTTTAAAGCGGAACCAAACCCAGCAGCAGCCAGCCTGGAATCTGAAAGATGCTGATCATTTATTACTGAACCATGGCCTTTAAATGTAAAAGATTCCAGGGCCGGCCGCTCAATTTTTAATTTTTTTTCCAGGGCATCGCAAATTGTGTTGCCCCGCTGTGTAAAGCCCCCCAAAACTTGCCACGCTCCAACTGCACAGGTGTGGGCTCTCGTCCAATGAGAGCCATCTGCTATGACGTCATTCGCCCGGCGGCTCTCATTGGTTACAATGGGGAGAGCGCGTTGCCGCATCCCCAGCATCAATCTGTTAGGCTGGGGCGCACTCCCCATTGATTAGAATGGGAACCTCCTGACGATTGACATCACAGCAGACTGCTCTCATTGGACGAGAGCCTGCACATGGGCCGTCGGAGAGTGGCGAGGTGAGTTTTTTTTTTTTTTTAGAGGCTCCCCGGGATGGGGGGGGGTTTCACACAGCTTCGGGATGCCCCGGGGGACACAGAGCAAAACTTAAGGTCTATCCTCTGCAATTGTTTCATTGGCTATTTCCCTGTTGACCCCGCAGATCACCTACTCCCTAACGCGTTTCGCCATCTACGAGACGGTGCGTGACCGGCTGACCCAGGAGAACAAGGGCCCCATGCCTTTCTACCAGAAGGTGCTGCTGGGCGCGTTTGGAGGTAAGGCGAGGAAGTGGGAGGTGTCAAAAAAATCTATCGCGCAACGTCTGTTTGATTCATTCCCTCTTGTAACACTATATGATTTATGACACTTTCCCAATCATACAATGGATTAGTTACAATCGATCTTACAGTCTATGGGGTTAATACACATTTACATTCCCTCTTGTTACACTATATAATCAGATCCGCTTTCCCAATCATACAATGGATTAGTTACAATCGATCTTACAGTCTATGGGGTTAATGCACATTTATATTCCCTCTTGTAACACTATATGATTTATGACACTTTCCCAATCATACAATGGATTAGTTACAATCGATCTTACAGTCTATGGGGTTATTACACATTTACATTCCCTCTTGTAACACTATATGATTAGTGACACTTTCCCAATCATACAATGGATTAGTTACAATCGATCTTACAGTCTATGGGGTTAATGCACATTTATATTCCCTCTTGTAACACTATATGATTTATGACACTTTCCCAATCATACAATGGATTAGTTACAATCGATCTTACAGTCTATGGGGTTAATACACATTTACATTCCCTCTTGTTACACTATATAATCAGATCCGCTTTCCCAATCATACAATGGATTAGTTACAATCGATCTTACAGTCTATGGGGTTAATGCACATTTATATTCCCTCTTGTAACACTATATGATTTATGACACTTTCCCAATCATACAATGGATTAGTTACAATCGATCTTACAGTCTATGGGGTTATTACACATTTACATTCCCTCTTGTAACACTATATGATTAGTGACACTTTCCCAATCATACAATGGATTAGTTACAATCGATCTTACAGTCTATGGGGTTAATGCACATTTATATTCCCTCTTGTAACACTATATGATTTATGACACTTTCCCAATCATACAATGGATTAGTTACAATTGATCTTACAGTCTATGGGGTTATTACACATTTACATTCCCTCTTGTAACACTATATGATTAGTGACACTTTCCCAATCATACAATGGATTCGTTACAATCGATCTTACGGTCTATGGGGTTAATACACATTTACATTCCCTCTTGTTACACTATATGATTAGATCCACTTTCCTAATCATACAATGGATTAGTTAAATCGATTATACAGTCTATGGGGTTAATACACATTTACATTCCCTCTTGTTACACTATATGATTAGTGACACTTTCCCAATCATACAATGGATTAGTTACAATCGATCTTACAGTCTATGGGGTTAATGCACATTTATATTCCCTCTTGTTACACTATATGATCAGATCCGTTTTCCCAATCAAACAATGGATTAGTTACAATCGATCTTACAGTCTATGGGGTTAATACACATTTACATTCCCTCTTGTTACACTATATAATCAGATCTGCTTTCCCAATCATACAATGGATTAGTTACAATCGATCTTACAGTCTATGGGGTTATTACACATTTACATTCCCTCTTGTTACACTATATAATCAGATCCGCTTTCCCAATCATACAATGGATTAGTTACAATTGATCTTACAGTCTATGGGGTTATTACACATTTACATTCCCTCTTGTTACACTATATAATCAGATCCGCTTTCCCAATCATACAATGGATTAGTTACAATCGATCTTACAGTCTATGGGGTTAATACACATTTGCGAGCGGTCATACAATCTTCAGAACCCAGGGAAGTTTTTAGAGCTCCAAGTAAACCAGGTTAGAGGATTTCTAATTGCCAAAAAAGGAACGGAAAGTATTTTCACAGTACCCAGTCCAAGGACAGATAGCATTACCCATCTACCCTTGCAGTAGGCGGAGCTATGCAAATCATCTCTTTACGTCTCTGTGCCATCCAAGGCCCTTAGAACCGCTAAGGGTGCAATGCCAAGGATTAGCTTTAAATTTTATACAGCCAGACACATCCAACTAGTGGACACGTGTTTCGAGCTTTAGGCTCTCATCAGCACTAGGGCAGATACTAATTGCCAAAAAGATAGGCTCAAAATGGAAAATTTAAAATTTTAATAAAAAAAGATAAAAAGACAAAAATGCAAATGATAAACAAGAAAAAGACAATATACAAATGGGCAGAAAAAACAGTTAGAAAATAAAAGAGGGGAAAACGCCAAAAATCCTGCACCTCATAAAGGGATACAAAGTCTTCAGCTTCCGAGGGCTGGAGGAGCAGTGGGTCAGGCACACCACGATCGCGGATCGGACCCTCTGTATGTGACCAAGAAAACAATTTCTCCCCCTGTATTTATCCTACATTCCGGGGGGCTGTAAGACAGATGGGGGACAAATTGTTTGTAGTTACCCTTTTAGTAAATCTATTCTACAAGCTGCGCTCCCCCCACCTTTCCTTATCAGTGGTTGTAACTGTTACTGATAAGGAATTTATGAACCTGTGCCCAGGAAGTCTTTAAAGAACTCTGGTTATTTTGTTATAGAATGTTTGTAGGATTGCTGGGGATGAGGCAGAGGGGGAATCATGACATAAATTAGGACATTGGGTGTCACAGGGGGCACTTACTTTTGTAGCGTACTGATCACCGGCCTTTGTGGCTCACTCACATCCTCCATCCAGGGTGTTATTCCCATCCAGCAGGGCATCCCGATTGGGGATTCCCCACTGTGTGAAATGCCTCACATGGCTTCCGCCGCTCCCACGGCACATGCGCGTCTCGCTGCCCAGTCTTCGATTACGCGCCAATCATGTCTTCCATGGCGATCGCTAATGCAAGACAACTGGGGAGGATCTGCGCTGATTCATTACCGCGGTCACCCCGATGGAATAATCTACTTATTAAAGTAGATCAAAACCCAGGATTTTCACTATCCCAGGTTTTTGTCTGTCACCCCTGGGGCATCCGGCATTAGGATGCCCCGCTGTGTGAAACCGCCCCCAGATCTCCCATTCTACTCACCTTTCCGCCACTCCCACGGCGCATGCACGTGCGCTCGTCCAATTGCCGCTTTATGCCGTCTATAGCTGCAGGGATTGCGGGGGATGAGGCGGCCTGCGATCCTGGCCTGGGACAAGGTAAGGGTGAGCTGGGTGAGATCATATAGCGGGTCATGTCGGATCGGGGGCATTTAGACGCCAGGGCTAGCGTGGGTGGCGATTGGTCCACTTTAATTACCCTCCTTGACAATGTGCTGGTCAGTGATACTGCAGATTTGTGACCAGCGTCAAATACACCAAGATCTTGTCTAGTCTGGGGTAAGTGTATCCTATATAAATATATATAAACACACACACAGCATATTACACTCTATGGAGGTCATGTATGGTTAGTATAGTGCAGTATATAGACTATCTTCTAATCTGGAGTAAGTGTATCCTATATAAATATATATATAAACACACACACACCGCATATTACACTCTATGGAGGTCGTGTATGGTTAGTATAGTATAGTCCACCATAAGGTGGCGCAGTGGACTGCAGAAGAATTGTGGCTCTGCCCGGCCCCATATAAAAACCAGAAATCATCCATAGACCTCCCCAGTGTTTCCTCTGCAGTCATACTGCGAAGATAGAAGATGGCTCTCTATGCTGCGCAGGTGAGCGGGGCAACCAAGCCTGCGGCCCTTCAAGTCTATTTCCACCCGCTTCCGGACCCTCTGTGCCGCCCAGCCTTGGCTGACGGATCGGGTGAGGGTAGAGGAGCACTAGGGTCAGGTGCTCGGGGAGCGCTGCTCCAAGCCGCAGACCCTGTACCACAAAGGGGAGCCGGCCATAGGCTTTATGGTGAGCCTGCTGAGGGATGAGGAACTCCTGCCTCTGCTATGTGTGGGGGGTGAGTCGTGTTTGGGGACTTGTGTTGCCTACCTGTCTCCCCTTGTTTTGTTCTGTCTCTCTTCGCCTTGGTGTCCCCTTCCTCCCCTCCTCACTGCCACCTGCCCCGTCTGGCTGCTTCTGCTGCTGCCTGCCCTCTCCCCCTCTCCCTGATGGGTGTTGGGGGTGGTAGCGGCGGGTGGTTTTTCCGGCTTGTCCGTTGTGCTGTCATGCCGCCGCCGCCGCGGTTGCACTACGCTCCACGGCGGGCGGCGCTTCTGCTTTCTGCGATGCGGTCCGTCATGGCGCTGGCGCGGGTCACGTGAGCGCGATTTCGCACTCTTCGAGGGGGGGGGTGCCAGGGGATGACGCGTATCGCGTCATGCCCCCCCGCGGCCCGCCCCTCGAGGTTCTCATTCCAGCGCCATTTTGCGGGCTGCTTGCTGTGTCTGTGTCCGGAGGCCCATCCTTCAGCGTGGGCTGTGGCGGTGACCTGTTAGCCTGATCTTCCATTTGTGTGGCCCGGCTGTATGGCGATCGACTGTGTGCGCTGCACGTGCTGTGTCTTGGTCCGTGAGTCCCCCTTGGGGGTTTTGCTTATTCTTTTTGGGCATGTACTGCGGGATGCTTATGTGTGTTTTGGCTTATGTCTTTCAGGCGGGATAACTGTGTATTGTGGTTTCTCCCGGTCCCACTCCTCCCCCCCCCCTTCTGGCCCTCTCTGTGGGCATCCCTTGGGGGGCATCCCGGGTGGCTTTTATTAGCCCTTACCCTATACTGCCCTATTGCGCCTGTGTTAATCACCATATGGAGGCTTTTGGGAATAGTGTGCTCGGGGGTCCTTCGGGACAATCCCGGCAGTGTGTCGTGTGCAGGGCAGCCCCTTTGAGTGGCGGTGGTGCGGTTTGTGTGCCGTGTGCCCAGAGTATTATTGCGGGCCAGGCCGGGGTTTGAGAGCTTCTCTTCCCAGTTCTGCGCTCCCTCCGGCATCTCCTACTCCCCCGCGCCTGCATTTAGCCCCCAGTGAGGGGGATACTAGCAGGGGGTCCCAATCTGATCTGGCACTGCGCATGGCTAGCATTGAAAGGCAGCTGGCCGACCTGTGATTGTCAAGGCCTCTGGCAAGAAGCAGCATCTTGACACCGCGCCTTCCCTCTTTGCCGAGGAGAATGTGGGCCTTCATGTGTTTGGCGACCGTGACTCTCTAGAGGAGGGGGAGCTTTTCCATGATTCGGACTCATCTGGGGACGATCAGGAAGGGTACGACAGTGACTCGGGGTCCGCCTCTGATGAGGATAGGGTGAGCTCTTTTGCCCTGACAAACAGCGCTTGGAGTTCCTGGAGCAGGGTCATTTCTCCAATATGGTGATCAAGGAGTGGGAACGTCTTAACAGATTGCCCACGGTGCCCAAGGGATTGGACAGAAGGTATACTTTTTCTGCTGACCTGGTCAAGAGCTGGTCGTGTCCCCCTGAGGTGGACGCTCCTGTTCTGGGGCTGTCTAACGGTCATGCCGTCCCCTGACACTACTACACTGCGTGATGGCGCGGACCGCCGTATGGATCAGCTGGCCTGTCATGCTTTCACCTTTGTAGGGGCAGGCCTGCGTCCTGTTTGTGCCGCAGCCATTACGGCTATTGCCCTTCAGAGGAAGATCAAGCGTCTCGCGGACGGCGCCATGGCTGGTAGGAGGAGGGAGGATTATTGGGCCCTCCTGCTTTGCTCTGATTTTGTTGCATTTGTGCTGTCTGCCATGGATGATGCCGTCCGGCTGGGCGGTAGGGCTTCGGCCCTCTTGGTGGCTATGTGCCGCTCTGTTTGGTTGCGCCAGTGGGCAGCTGACACTGCTGCTTAAGAAGTCTCTCATCGGGCTTCCCTTCGCGGGGCTTCATCTCTTTGGTGAGCGTCTGGATGTTCTGACCAAGGATGGTAGGTTACCTCAGCGTAGGAAGCAGACTCGGCCCTTTCGGGGGCCCTCCGCTTCCTTCCCCTCCTTTCGTGCTCCCAGAGAAGGTTGTTGCTCCCTCTTCTCTGGTAACCGCAGAGATTCTTGGGGCCGTGGCAGATCCCGTGGTCGTCCCGGTCTCTCATGGGGTTCCAAGCCCAAACCCCCTCCCAAGGCCCCTCAGGCATGAGGAGGCACCCTCACCCGTCCGGGTGGGGGGACGGCTTCGGCTCTTTGCTCACGTCTGGAGGCTTCGCTTCTCAGACCGGTGGATTCAGGAGGGGGTGTCCTCCGGTTACAAGATAGAGTTTGTAGCCTGGCCGCACCCAAGATTTCTCAGATCCTGGATGTCTCAAAACCCTCTGTCAGCTCAGGGTTTGCGCCCAGCAGTTCAACGCCTGTTGGAGTCAGGAGTTGTCTGCCGGGTACCTTACCAGGAACAGGGTCAGGGGTACTACTCCAATCTTTTCACCGTGCCCAAAAAGGACGATTCTCTGAGGCCCATCCTGGATTTGAAGGGTCTCAACAGGTTTGTTCGGTTCAAGCACTTTCGCATGGTGACGCTACGCTCTGCTGTCAGTACCCTCCGGCCGGGCGACTTCATGACCACTGTGGACATCAAGGATGCCTATCTTCACGTACCAATCTTCCCAGGTCATCAGAGATTTCTGAGGTTCGCTCTGGAGGATCAGCATTACCAGTTTGTGGCATTACCGTTCGGTATCACCTAGGCGCCTCGGGTGTTCACCAAGGTGCTGGCGGGCGTGATGGCTCTGCTGCAGGAGCAGGGCATTCGCATCCTCCCTTATCTGGACGACATTCTGATTGCGGCTCAGTCTCTTCATCAGGCCGAGAAGGATACTCAGGTGGTGACCTCCACTCTCGAGTCCTTCGGCTGGGTGATCAACTATCCCAAGTCTTCACTGTCTCCGTCTTTGGCGAGATTGTTTCTGGGCATGACTCTGGATACCTCTCAGGTCAAGGTATTTCTTCCTCAGCAGAAAGTGGAGGGCCTTCAGATGCAGGCATGGGCTCTGCTACTGTGTTATCATCCCTCTATTCGGCAGGGGATGCAGTTAGTGGGCCTAATGGTGTCCTGCTTCAAGGCGGTTCCCTTTGTTCAGTTTCACATGAGGCCTCTTCAGTTACATCTCTTGTCAGTTTGGGATCGGGACCCTGTGTCCCTGGATCAGGAGTTTGGTCTTTCCCCTCTGGCCAGGCAGTCCATCTCGTGGTGGCTGGACTCGAGGAATCTTCTAGTGGGCAGGACCTTTCTGCCGCCGTGCTGGGAGATTGTCAACACGGATGCCAGTCTGACCGGTTGGGGGGGGAGTTTGGAAGTCCTTGAAATTTCAGGGTCAGCGGGGCCCCCAGGAGGCCCATGCACCCATCAACATTCTAGAGCTGCGGGTGATCAGGTTGGTTCTCTCCCAGTTGACCCCGCACCTTCGGGGTCGGGCTGTTCAGATTCGCTCGGATAACCAGACGGTGGTTGCCTACATCAATCATCAGGGGGGACTCGGAGCAAGCGAGCCCTCAAGGAAGTGTCCCTGATACTGTCTTGGGCGGAAGAGAATGTCCCTTGCATTCCGGGGGTGGAGAACCTGGAGGCAGACTCCCTGGCTTTATCGGCTTGGCAGCTGAAACCTCCATCTTGATGGATAAGGGGTTGCCGGGCTCTGTTGTTGATACCGTGGTTCGGGCTTGGAAGAAGTTCTCGTCCTTTATCTATTACAGGGTCTGGCATGCTTACCTTGCCTGGTGTGAGTCCAAGTCTCTTCCTTGTCGGGTGTTTTCTATCCCCAGGATTCTGGAATTTTTACTACATGGTTTGGATTCGGGCCTTCAACTTAGTACCCTCAAGGGACAGGTGTCAGCTCTGGCTATTTTTTTCCAAAGATCCTTTGCCAATCACCGGCTGGTTAAGACTTTTTTTCAGGGAGTTACTCATGTGCGTCCGCCACGTAAGCCTATGCTACCGGTTTGGGACTTAAATCTGGTTTTGTCTGCTCTGCAGGGTCCTCCCTTTGAGCCTATCCGTGGGGCTGCTTTTCCCATTCTGACTCTTAAGGGGGCCTTTTTGGTGGCTATTACTTCTGTCAGGCGAGTTTCTGAGCTGGCGGCGCTTTCCATCAAATCTCCTTATTTTGAGCCGCATCAGGATAAGGTGGTGTTTCGGCTTAAGCCGAATTTCTTGTCTAAGGTTGTGTCTGCTTTTCATCTCAATCAGGACATTGTCTTACCTTCCTTGTGTCCTAATCCTGCTAATTCTAAGGAATGGACCCTTCATTCTCTGGACGTTGTCAGGGCATTGAAGTTTTATTTGGTTGCTACTGAGGAAATCTGACGCTCTTTTTGTTCTTCCTGCTGGACCTAGGAAAGGTTTGCCTCCGGCTAAATCTACTATTAGCAAGTGGATACGTCTGGCGGTGGTACAAGCCTATTCTGCTAAAGGGAAGGTTCCTCCTTTCCGGATTACTGCTCATTCCACTCATGCTGTTGGTGCCTCTTGGGCTTTTGAGTACCAGGCTTCTGTTGAACAAGTTTGTAAGGCCGCCACTTGGTCTTCTGTTCATACTTTTTCCAAGTTTTACAAGATTGATGTTAAGGCATCAGCTGATGCTGCTTTTGGCCGCAAGGTACTTCAGGCGGTAGTGGTTTGAACTGCCTGCCGTTACTCTTTGGGGATCCCACCCTACCTTATGGACACTGCTTTTGGATGTCCCAGATGTAAGGACTTCATGAAGCAGGCCGCGCTGTGCATTAGGAAAAATACAATTCTGTGAGTACTCACCTGTAGAATTGTTGTTGCTATGCACAGCACGGCCTGCTTCATCCCTCCCTTGTTATTGTCATTCTTGGTTGCCTCTTTATGGTGATTGTTCCAAGTTAGTTAAGGGTTTTACCCTTTTATTACACTCTATAGAGGTTGTGTACGGCTAGTATATTGCAGTATATAGAAGATCTACTCTAGTCTGGGGTAAGTGTATCCTGTATAAATATATATAAACACATAGAGAATATTATACTCTGTGAAGGTCGTGTACGGCTAGTACATATCAGTCCATAGGTCGTGTACGGCTAGTATAGTGCAGTCTATAGGGCAGTATATAGAAGATCTACTATAATCTGGAGTAAGTGTATCCTATATAAATATATATAAACACACACACACAGAATATTACACTCTATGGAGGTCGTGTACAGCTAGTATATTGCAGTCTATAGGGCAGTATACAGACGATCTAATCTACTCTGGAGTAAGTGTATCCTATATAAATATATATAAACACACACACACAGAATATTACACTCTATGGAGGTTGTGTACAGCTAGTATATTGCAGTCTATAGGGCAGTATACAGATGATCTAATCTACTCTGGAGTAAGTGTATCTAATATTCTGTGTGTGTTTATATATATATATATTTATATTCTACACTATGGTGGTCGTGTACATCTGGTATATTGCAGTCCATAGGGCAGTATATAGAACATCTAATCTAATCTGGAGTAAGTGTATCCTATATAAATATATACATACAGAATATTATACTCTGTGGAAGTCGTGTACAGCTAGTATATTGTAGTCTATAGGACAGTATATAGAAGAGCCACTCTAATCTGGGGTAAGTGTAATATAAGGCACTTTATAGGCAGAATGGATCTGGATTTATCAGTGGGGTCTTTATGGTATAAATGATCTATAGGGGTATTATACTGTCAGTGTGTTATCATTTACAAGGGCATTGTGTTATAGTTGGTGGCTCCCCTCCTCCCTAGAAGTTAGCAGTTAGCATGTGCGCTGCTTCCTGGCGGGTAAGTGCCGTGCTTACCGCGCTCTCTCCGTTATCGGATGTGGAATCTATCTCCTCCATTTTTTTTTTTTTTTTTTTGATCCGCTGTGGTTTTTGTGTTGCAGGATTTGCGGGGGGCTTTGTGGGGACCCCGGCCGACATGGTGAACGTCAGGTAAGTGTTCTCTCCCCATTTATCAGTTCCTCGTATGTGAGATGCGCCAATTGCATCATGCCACGCCCCCCCACCCTATGGTCATGCATGTCGCCCTTTCCTGGCCTTATGGGGGGTGGGCAGAGTTTGGTTGCACCCCTCTATGGTCTCATGCATGCTGGCCTTATGGGGGGGGGGTGGGCAGAGTTTGGTTGCACCCCTCTATGGTCTCATGCATGCTGGCCTTATGGGGGGGGTGGGCAGAGTTTGGTTGCACCCCTCTATGGTCTCATGCATGTCGCCCTTTCCTGGCCTTATGGGGGTGGGCAGAGTTTGGTTGCACTCCTCTATGGTCTCATGCATGCTGGCCTTATGGGGGGTGGGCAGAGTTTGGTTGCACCCCTCTATGGTCTCATGCATGTCGCCCTTTCCTGGCCTTATGGGGGGTGGGCAGAGTTTGGTTGCACCCCTCTATGGTCTCATGCATGCTGGCCTTATGGGGGGTGGGCAGAGTTTGGTTGCACCCCTCTATGGTCTCATGCATGTCGCCCTTTCCTGGCCTTATGGGGGGTGGGCAGAGTTTGGTTGCACTCCTCTATGGTCTCATGCATGCTGGCCTTATGGGGGGTGGGCAGAGTTTGGTTGCACTCCTCTATGGTCTCATGCATGCTGGCCTTATGGGGGGTGGGCATAGTTTGGTTGTACCCCTCTATGGTCTCATGCATGCTGGCCTTATGGGGGGTGGGCAGAGTTTGGTTGCACCCCTCTATGGTCTCATGCATGCTGGCCTTATGGGGGGTGGGCAGAGTTTGGTTGCACCCCTCTATGATCTCATGCATGCTGGCCTTATGGGGGGTGGGCAGAGTTTGGTTGCACCCCTCTATGGTCTCATGCATGCTGGCCTTATGGGGGGTGGGCAGAGTTTGGTTGCACCCCTCTATGGTCTCATGCATGCTGGCCTTATGGGGGGTGGGCAGAGTTTGGTTGCACCCCTCTATGGTCTCATGCATGCTGGCCTTATGGGGGGTGGGCAGAGTTTGGTTGCACCCCTCTATGGGGGTTCTCCGCTGTGACTTGATTGCTCTCCTGGTTTCTCTCTCTTCTCTCGCAGGATGCAGAACGATGTGAAGCTGCCGGCCCATCTGAGACGCAAGTGAGTGCCGGGATTTGTTCTGAAATACTTTTGGAAAGGCTATACCAAAATCCTGTTGGGTCAGCCCTGGAGTCTAAAAAAAAAAAAAAAAAAAAAAAAGTCTAAAATATTCCAGGGCTGGGTGCTTCCCTACCCCCGGGGCATTCAGATTTGTGAAACTCCCTAGAATCGCCCCCAAAAAGGTCACATTTCTGGTGGCCCCACAATACATTTGCAGCCCGTGACCGGCCGTGAAAATAGCCTGGGAGCAGGAGCATGCTGCAGACCGCAGGGGGGCCAGGGATGCGGCTGATCTAGCAACTGCTGACAGAGTATTTCCAAAGCAACTGCTGACAGATGGTTGGTGTGTATGACATCACAGAGTGGTTCCAAAGCAACTACTGACAGATGGTCAATGTCTATGTCCTCCCAGAGTGTATTTCCATAGCAACAGCTGCCAGGTGGTCAGTGTCTGTGACATCACAGAGTATTTCAGAAGCAACCGCTGCTAGATAGTCAATGCCTATGACATCACATTGTGTTTCCATAGCAACTGCTGACAGATGGTCTATGTCTGACACCACAGAGTATTTCCAAAGCAACTGCTGACAGATGGTTGGTGTGTATGACATCACAGAGTGGTTCCAAAGCAACTGCTGAAAGATGGTCAATGTCTATGTCCTCCCAGAGTGTATTTCCATAGCAACAGCTGCCAGGTGGTCAGTGTCTATGGCATCACAGAGTATTTCAGAAGCAACAGCTGCTAGATAGTCAATGCCTATGACATCACATTGTGTTTCCATAGCTGCTGACAGATGGTCAATGTCTATGACATCACAGTGTGTTGTCATAGGTATTGTATTGACCATATGACAGCTGTTACTATGGAACACACACAGTGTTTCCATAATAACAGCTGCCAGATGGTCAATGTCTCTGACATCACAGAGCGTGTCTTTCATAGCAACCACTGACAGATGGTCGATGCCTATGACATCACAGAGTGTTTCCGAGCAACCACTGACAGATGGTCGATGCCTATGACATCACAGAGTGTTTCCGAGCAACCACTGACAGATGGTCGATGCCTATGACATTGACCATCTAGAATTGACCATCTAGACCATCTAGAATTCTAATACTAGAATGGTCCACTTTAAAGTGGACCAAAACCCATGATTTTGACTATCCTGGGTTTTATTCCTTTTCCCGGGGGAACCCCCCAGATCGCAGCGGCCAACTCGCCTCTTCCCGGTCCCACTGCGCGTCTAAGAGCAGCAGCTCTGACGGCCGCATCCTCCGTTTCTCTCTAGCAGTGTGCGCGCTCGCGCCAGGCATTTGTGAATGGCCGGTGCTTCCTGTTAGAGGGAGACGGAGGATGCGGCCGTCAGAGGCGCTGCTCTTAGATGCACTGTAGGACCGGGATAAGGTGAGTCCGTTCGGGGGTCCGGGGGTATCACACAGCAGGGAATCACCGATCGGGGTGGAAAGGACCAAAACCCAGGATAGTCAAAATCATGGGTTTTGGTCCACTTTAAAGCAGATCTCCACCCATAGGCTGCTGGAGAGGATTCCTTGCTGATGTCACCTCTTCAGATGGGGAAGGCCCAGAAATGTCATCAGCAGGGGGAGGTCCCATCAGATGGTCTCTGTGTTTGAGACCCTTGTGAGCAGGAGACTTTCCTTGTTGTTATTAGCTGTAAAATTCTTTCTTTATCCATTTCTTTCTCTCCTATCACACACACACACACACACACACACACACTAGTCAGTCTATTATTGGGGTTCCCAGCACCCGGTAAGCTCTCTCTCTCTTGCAGCTATGCGCATGCGCTGGACGGAATGTTCAGAGTCATTAAGGAAGGTGAGTCTGAAGCGATTGGGGGGGGGGGGGGGGGTAACTAGGGTTTGGGTATAAGACAAATAAAGCTCTTTTCTTTATCTAGAGGGGTTCCGGAAGCTCTTCTCGGGGGGCACCATGGCGTCCAGCAGAGGAGCCCTGGTAACTGTGGGCCAGGTAAGCCCAAAAGGATCATTTGTTTAACCTGTACCTTTAAAATAATAAAAATAATAATCACATAAATAATAATAATTACATAATAATAAAAATAATAATAAATGTTAATAATAATTGCATAATAATAATAATAAATTTCAATACATATTATTATTATTATTATTATTATTATTATTATTATTATTAATACATATCAATACTTACATAATAATAATAAAAATAATAAATATTCATAATTTACATACATAAAAATACTTAAAAAAAAAATAATAATAATTAAATAATGATAATAAAATAATGATAATACTAATAATAAAATATTGATAATAATTAAATAATGATAATAAAATAATGATAATAATAATAATTAAATAACGATAATAATAATAATGATTAATAATAATAATTTAATAATTAATTGAAAGGGAGAAACAATAGAAGGAAAATATAGACAGACAGATAAACCACAAGAAGGAATACATAAAAAAATGGAAAAAAAGGAAAAGAATGAATTAGCAGAACAAAGTGGAAATAGAAATGACAAAAGAAACGAAAAAAGAAGTAAAAGAAGGTGATATTTTTTTTTCACATCAGGGTGCCCTTAAAGTGGAACGAAACCCACCAGGGCCAGAGCTGGAATCTTTTAGATTACAGGCCAGCCCTGTTGGGTTTCGTTCTACTTTAAAAGACTCAAGGGGCGGAAGGGGGAGGGCCAGAGCCCAGCCCTGGAATCTAAAATATTCCAGGGCTGGGCCCTGGCATTCCCCTGGGATGCCCTGGTGTGTGAAACTCCCCGGGGGCAACGGTAATCACTCACTTTTCCCTGCTTCAGCAGTGTATGTGCGGGCTCTCCTCCAATCTGAGCCATTTGCCTTTCCCAACCATTCAGACAGACTGGTTAACGGAAGCACACCCGCGGATGCTGCCTATCTGGCTCCCCATTGAAATCAGTCAGAGCCCTTTGCCGACAGGTGTAAACAAGGCAAAGGGCTCTGATTGGACGAGAGCCTGCACATGCGCCGTTGGACCGAGGACAGGTGAGTTTTACTGGGCGATCTGGTGGGTTTCACACAGCAGGGCATCCCAAACTACCATTCTTGCCCTGGTGCGGGCCCATAGGGCACCCATTAACAGCATGTTCATTGGAGGAAGCTCTGCTGGAGAAAGGTGAGTAACCCATTCTTGCCCTGGTACGGGGCACCCATTAACAGTATGTTCATTGAGGTAAGCTTTGTAGGGCCGCACTCCTGTGTAGAGCTTTGTAGGGCCACTCTCCTGTGTAGAGCTTTGTAGGGCCGCGCTCATGTGTAGAGCTTTGTAGGGGGCCGTGCTCCTGTGTAGAGCTTTGTAGGGCCGCGCTCCTGTGTAGAGCTTTGTAGGGCCGCGCTCCTGTGTAGAGCTTTGTAGGGCCGCGCTCCTGTGTAGAGCTTTGTAGGGGGCCGCGCTCCTGTGTAGAGCTTTGTAGGGGGCCGCGCTCCTGTGTAGAGCTTTGTAGGGGGCCGCGCTCCTGTGTAGAGCTTTGTAGGGGGCCGCGCTCCTGTGTAGAGCTTTGGTGGGGGGCCGCACTCCTGTGTAGAGCTTTGGTGGGGGGCCGCGCTCCTGTGTAGAGCTTTGTAGGGGGCCGCTCTCCTGTGTAGAGCTTTGTAGGGGGCCGCGCTCCTGTGTAGAGCTTTGGTGGGGGGCCGCGCTCCTGTGTAGAGCTTTGGTGGGGGGCCGCGCTCCTGTGTAGAGCTTTGGTGGGGGGCCGCACTCCTGTGTAGAGCTTTGGTGGGGGGCCGCGCTCCTGTGTAGAGCTTTGTAGGGGGCCGCGCTCCTGTGTAGAGCTTTGTAGGGGGCCGCGCTCCTGTGTAGAGCTTTGTAGGGGGCCGCGCTCCTGTGTAGAGCTTTGTAGGGGGCCGCGCTCCTGTGTAGAGCTTTGTAGGGGGCCGCGCTCCTGTGTAGAGCTTTGTAGGGGGCCGCGCTCCTGTGTAGAGCTTTGTAGGGCCGCGCTCCTGTGACCGCCTGTCCCCCTTTGTCTTGCAGTTGGCGTGTTACGACCAGGCCAAGCAGCTGGTGCTGAACACGGGCTTCATGTCTGACAACATCCTCACCCACTTCCTGGCCAGCTCCATCGCGGTAAGTGCGTCGGTCACATGTTTTTCGTGGAAGGGGCCGCGCGCCCGCTGCTCCCCCGCGTCCTAACGCCGGTGCCGTGGTTCTCCGCAGGGTGGATGCGCCACATTCCTCTGCCAGCCGCTGGACGTCCTCAAGACGCGACTGATGAATTCCAAGGGGGAGTACAGGGTAAGTGCTGCGTGACCACGCCCATGTGTCCTGTGTCGCCCCACCCCCACCCTTCTTCCCTCTAACCTGTGCCGCTTGATCCTTCTTTCCTCCAGGGGGTCATACACTGCGCCAGCGAGACGGCGAGACTGGGACCACTGGCCTTCTACAAGGTGAGATTGGCTGGAAGCAATGACATTGGCCCGCCTCCTGTGTGACATCATCTGATGATGTCACCGCTGTTAGGCCAGGCACACACACACACACACGTACGTCAGCTGCAGCAGCCTATAAGGTGGACTCTCAGCTCTCATGACATTGGCCCACCTCCTGTGTGACATCACCTGACATAATATTATCATAATCTCATCTGACATAATCTCAATTACATTGGCCCGCCTCCTGTGTGACATCATCTGGTGATGTCACCGCTGTTAGGACAGGCGCACACACACACCCGTCAGCTGCAGGAGCCTATAAGGTGGACTCTTGGCTCTCATGGCATTGCTGGGTATTCAGGTTTTTCCAGACTTGCATCTGAGTGGTTGCTGGCAGTCATGTGATCAGCAGCTGGAATTGGGCCGCCTCCTGTGTGACATCATCTGATGATGTCACCGCTGTTAGGCCAGGCGCACACCTGTCAGCTATAAGGTGGACTCTCGGCTCTCATGGCATTGCTGGGTATTCAGGTTTTACCTGCACCTGAGTGGTTGCCGGCGGTCATGTGATCAGCAGCTGGAATTGGGATGAATGCTTGGTATAACTGCACCTTGTTCCTACGGCACATGTACGGGCGCTTAGCCAATCAGAGGCGTTTGCCATGTGTTTTTTAACTGTTTTTAGACTGTTTGTAGACTTTGTCGCCCCCGGCGGGCGGCGCTATATCTGTGAGGTGTTTTTTACTGTGTTGCTGACGTCGGCGCGGTCACGTGAGTGCCGTTTTCGCGTTCTTCGCGGGGAGCGGGGCAGGAGGATGACGCATATCGTGTCGTTCTCCCGCGGCCCGCCCCTCAAGGTTCCTCTGTCTGCGCCATCTTGATTCTGCTGCGTGTCTGGGGCCCCCTTCATCCCTGGGCTGCGGCGGTGATCTCTGCCTGTGTCGCTTCCTCCCGTGGTCTGGTGGCTTGGTGATCCTTGTCCTGCTTGGTCCGTGAGTCCCATTTGGGGTTTTTTTTTGTTTCCTTGGGGCATGGGCTGTGGGATACTTATGTGTTTTTAATTATGTCTTTAAGGCGGGACACCTGTGGTTTTTCCCGGTCCTGCTCCTTACCCTCCCTCATCTCCCCTTCCTAAATTCTGGGGGCATCCCGTGGGAGGGCATCCCGGGTGGCTTTTTATTAGCCATTACCCTGTGCTGGCATATTGCGCCTGTATTAATCTCCATATGGAGGCTTCTGGGGATAGCGTGCTCGGGGGTCCTTCGGGGCAATCCCGGCTGTGTTTCATGTGTGGGGTATCCCCTATTAGTGATGATGTCACGGTGTGCGTGCCGTGCGCCCAAGGTATCCTTGCGCTCCAGGCTGGGCTGCCCGCTTCTCTCCCCAGTTCTGCGCCCCCTTCGGCATCGCCTACCCCGCCGCGCCTGCATTTAGCCCCCAGTGAGGGGGATACTAGCAGGGGGTCACAATCTGATCTGGCACTTTGTGTGGCCAGCATTGAAAGGCAGCTTGCCAGGCCTGTTCCACGTAAGGCCTCTAGCAAGAAGCGGCACCTGGCTCCCGCGCCTTCCCTGCTTCCCTGTTTACTGAGGAGTATGAGGAAATTGATGTTTTTGGTGACCGTTACTCCCTAGAGGAGGGGGAGCTTTTCCCGGGTTTTGACTCCTCTGGGGACCAGCAGGTGGGCTGCGACAGTGACCCTGGGTCTGAGTCTGAGGATTCCTGGTTCCCTGAGGACACTGTTAGTCTGTTGTCTCACATTTTTGAAATCTTGCACATTGTCCCCCCTGAGGTGGCTAACAGGAAGCAGGGTGAGCTTTTTCGTCCTGTTAAGCAGCATCTGGAGTTGCCTGAGCAGAGCCATTTCACTAATATGGTGCTCAAGGAGTGGGAACGCCCTAGTAGTTTGCCCGTGTTGCCCAAAGGGTTGGATATGAAGTATCCCTTTCCTGCTGACCTGGTTAAGCGATGGACGTGTCCCCCTGAGGTGGACACTCCCGTTCTAGGGCTGTCCAACACCTCAGTCATGCCTTCCCCTGACACTACTACACTGCGGGACAGCGAGGACCGGTCTGGATCAGCTGGTCTGCCATGCTTTTACATTTGTGGGGGCTGGGCTGCGTCCGGCCTGTGCCACTGCCATTTCAGCTATTGCCCTTAAGAAACAGCTCAATCGTCTCCTTGATGGCGCTACAGCTGGTAGGAGGAGGGAGGATTATAGGGCCCTCTTGCTTTGCTCTGATTTTGTTGCCTTTATCCTTACTGCCATGGATGATGCGGTACGGCTGAGTAGTAGGCCCTCTGCCCTTTTGGTGGCTATGCGCTGCTCTGTTTGGTTGCGTCAGTGGGCAGCTGACGCTGCTGCTAAGAAGGCTCTCACTGGGCTCCCCTTTGCGGGGCTGCGGCTCTTTGGTGAGCGTCTGGATGTTTTAGCCAAGGATGGTAGGCTGCCTCAGCATAGGAGGTAGCCCGGCCCTTTCGGGGGCCATCCGCTTCCTTCTCCTCTTTTCGTGCTCCAAGTGGAGGTCGTGGCTCCCTCTTTTCGGGTTCCCGCAGAGATTTTTGGGGCCGTGGCAGATCCCATGGTCGTCCCGGTCTCTCATGGGGCCCCAAGCCCAAACCTCCTCCCAAGCCCCCTCAGGCATGAGGAGGCGCCCTCAACCATCTTGGTGGGGGGACGGCTTCGGCTCTTTGCTCACGTCTGGAGGCTCCGCGTCTCTGACCGGTGGATTCAGGAGGTGGTGTCCTCCGGTTACAAGATAGTTTGCAGCCTGGCCGCCCCCGAGATTCATCAGATCCCGGATGTCTCAAAACCCTCTGTCAGCTCAGGGTTTGTGCCTTGCGGTTCAACGTCTGTTGGAGTCAGGAGTCATTTGCCTGGTGCCTTAACAGGAACGGGGTCGAGGGTTCTACTCCCAACCTGTTCACGGTCCCCAAAAAGGACGGGTCTCTGAGGCCCATCCTGGACTTGAAGGGTCTCAACCAGTTTGTCGGGTTCAGGCATTTTCGCATGGAGACTCTACGCTCGGCGATCAGTACCCTGCGCCAGGGCGACTTCATGACCTCAGTGGACATCAAGGATACCTACCTTCACGTGCCAATCTTTCCAGGTCATCAGAGATTTCTCAGGTTCGTTCTAGAGGATCAGCATTACCAGTTTGTGGCCTTACCGTTTGGTATCACCTCGGCGCCTCGGGTGTTCACCAAGGTGCTGGCGGGCGTGATGGCTCTGCTGCGGAATGAGGGCATTCGCATCCTCCCTTACCTGGACGACATTCTGATTGCGGCTCAGTCTCTTCATCAGGCCGAGAAGGATACTCAGGTGGTGACCTCCACTCTCGAGTCTTTCGGCCGGGTGGTCAACTATCCCAAGTCTTCTCTGTCTCCGTCCTTGAGGTCCTTTCTGGGCATGACTTTGGATTCCTCTCAGGTCAAGGTATTCCTGCCTCAGCAGAAGGTGGAGGGCCTCCAGAAGCAGGCACGGACTCTGCTCTTGTGTCCCCATCCTTCCATTCGGCAAGGGATGCAGTTAGTGGGCCTGATGGTGTCCTGCTTCGAGACGGTCCACTTTGCTCAGTATAACATGAGACCTCTTCAGTTGCACCTCTTGTCAGTTTGGGATCGGGACCCTGTGTCCCTGGATCAGGAATTTGCTCTGTCCCCCTGGCCAGACAGTCCCTCTCGTTGTGGCTGGACTCGGGAAACCTTCTAGTGGGCAGGACCTTTCTGCCCCTGTGCTGGGAGACTGTCACCACGGATGCCAGTCTGACCGGTTGGGGGGGCTTTTGGAAGTCTCTGAAGTTCCAGGGTGGGTGGTGCTCCCAGGAGGCCCATGTTCCCATCAATGTCCTGGAACTGAGGGCGATCAGGTTGGTTCTTTCTCAGCTGACCACACACCTTCAGGGTCGGGCTGTTCAGATCTGCTCGGACAACCGGACGGCTGTTGCCTACATCAATCATCAGGGAGGGACTCGGAGCAAGCGAGCCCTCAAGGAAGTGTCTCTGATACTGTCTTGGGGGAAGAGAATGTTCCCTGCATCTCGGCGGTTTACATTCCGGGGGTGGAGAACCAGGAGGCAGACTCCCTGAGAAGGGGGACGTTTCGGCTGGGGGAATGGTCCCTCAGCAACAAGGTATTTCACTCCCTGTGTCACCGCTGGGGTCAGATGGATGTGGACCTGGTTGCGTCCCGCCACAATCACAAGCTTCCAAGATTTGTCTCCCTATCACAGGACCCTCTGGCCTTCCCCACGGATGCGCTAGCGATTCCTTGGATGGAGTTTCGGCTCCTCTATGTGTTCCCTCCCTTTCCTCTGCTGGGCAGGGTGCTGCGCAAGATAGCCCAGGAGGGGGTACCAGCCATTCTGGTGGCCCCCTGTTGGCCAAGGAGGGTGTGGTTCACAGACGTCGTGCAGTTGGCAGTAGATCAGTATGCCCTGTCCAAGGATCCAGATCTGCTCACTCAGGGACAACTGTGCCATCCCAATTTACAAACGCTGGCTTTAACGGCTTGGCTGCTGAAACCTCCATCTTGATGGATGAGGGATTGCCGGCTTCTGTTGTTGATACCATGATTAGGGCTAGGAAGAAGTCCTCGTCCTTTATCTACTACAGGATATGGCATGCTTACATTACCTGGTGTGAGTCCAAGTCTCTTCCTTGTCGGGTGTTTTTCTATCCCTAGGATTCTGGAATTTTTACAACATGGTTTGGATTCAGGCCTTCAACTTAGTACCCTCAAGGGACAGGTGTCAGCTCTGGCAATTTTTTTTCCAAAGATCCTTTGCCAATCACCGGCTGGTTGACTTTTTTCCAGGGAGTTACTCATGTGCGTCCGCCACATAAGCCTATGCTACCGGTTTGGGACCTGAATCTGGTGTTGTCTGCTCTTGCAGGGTCCTCCCTTTGAGCCTCTCCGTGGGGCTGCGTTACCCATTCTGACTCTTAAGGTGGCCTTTTTGGTGGCCATTACTTCTGTCAGGCGAGTTTCTGAGCTGGCGGCGCTTTACATCAAACCTCCTTATTTTGAGCGGCATCAGGATAAGGTGTTGTTTCGGCTTAAGCCGGATTTCTTGCCTAAGGTTGTGTCTGCTTTTCATCTCAATCAGGACATTGTTTTGCCCTCTTTGTGTCCTAACCCTGCTAATCCCAAGGAGCGGACTCTGCATTCTCTGGATGTGGTCAGGACTCTGAAGTTTTATTTGGTCGCTACTGAGTCTTTCAGGAAATCTGACGCTCTTTTTGTTCTTCCTGCTGGACCTAGGAAGGGTTTGCCTCCGGCTAAATCCACTATCAGCAAGTGGATCCGTCAGGCGGTGGTACAGGCCTATTCTGCTAGGGGGAAGGTTCCTCCTTTTAGGGTTACTGCTCATTCCACTTGTGCTATTGGTGCCTCTTGGGCTTTTCAGCACCAGGCTTCTGTTGAACAAGTTTGTAAGGCCGCAACTTGGTCTTCTGTTCATACTTTTTCCAAGTTTTACAAGGTTGATGTTAAGGCCTCAGCTGATGCTGCTTTTGGCCGCATGGTACTTCAGGTGGTAGTGGTTTGAACTTCCTGCCGTTACTCTTTGGGGATCCCACCCTACCTTATGGACACTACTTTTGGATGTCCCAGATGTAATGAATGTGTGAAGCAGGCAGTGCCATGCAATGGGAAAAAACAATTCTGTGAGTACTCACCTGTAGAATTGCTTTTGCCATGCATGGCACGGCCTGCTTCACCCCACCCTTGTTATCGTTATTCTTGGTTTCCTCTTTATGGTGATTGTTCCAAGTTAGTTGGGGTTTTGTGTTACCTTTTTTGCCTTTATTAGCTCCCGGTTTCTTGAATAACTGCTTGTCAACACTGGATAGGTCTATGGTGATTCAGTTTTTATATGGTACCGGGAGGAGCCACAACTCTTCTGCAGTACACTGCGCCACCTTGTGGCGGATTACCCAGATGTAATGAATGTGTGAAGCAGGCCGTGCCATGCATGGCAAAAGCAATTCTACAGGTGAGTACTCACAGAATTGTCTTTTTTTTCTGCGATCTGGGCGGGTTTCACACAGCAGGGGCATCCCCCGATCAGGGCGGACCAAAACCCAGGATAATCAAAATCCTGGGTTTTGGTCTACTTTGAAGAAGAACAACGGGAGGCCCCGCTGTGTTAAATCCCATGGATCAGGCCGAAGCTTCAGCGCTTCCTTCCTTAGCCGACCTAATGTCAGATTGGTTAGAAAGGCTGCCATTCAGAAATGCCTGGCACGGGAACGCGCCTCCGCTAAGTGTATAGCCGATATGTGCCATGGTATGAGGGAATCCAGTGGCCCCGGAATCTTATAGATTTCAGGACCTTTGGGGCGTGGGTTTTGGTCCTCTTTAAAGCAGACCAAAACACCCAGATCAGGACCAGGTCCTACAATGCATGCGCAGGCCTTGCCGGCTATGCAAGCACACTGGGAGATCTTATCACCCAAATTGGGATGCCCCAGGGGTAAGGCACTCCGCCATTATTAAAGAGTCTACTTAAAGCGCACCTATACTCAGAGGGAAGTATATGTAGCCACCTTCTATCCCCAGTCCAGTGCCCCAAAACAGCCTATGTTTCCTTTTTTTTCCTGCTCCAACGGCGCATGCGCAAGCCGTGTAAGGACGCATCCCTGCTATCCCTCTAGCAGGGAGCATGCCCGCGCCATGCATTTGTGAATGGCCGGCACGGGCACGCTCCCTGTTAGAGGGTAGCGGGGATGCGGCCACCAGCGCGCTCAGAGCCTCTGGCCTTAGACGAAGCTTTAGACAACATGACGTCAGCGGATTCGAGTGAGCTGATTGGACGAGCGGCTACGCATGTACAATAGGACTAGGAAGAGGTGAGTTAATTTTGGCGATCTGAGGAGTTTCACATAGCGGGGTATCCCCGATCGGGGTGCCGCGGGGGCAAGAACCAACACCCAGGATAGTCAAAATCCTGGGTTTTGGGCCACTTTAAAGAGGGAGTCTACTTAAAGCGCACCTATACTACGATTGTCAGACACCTTCCTGGGCCTCTCCCTCCAACTGCGCCCACCCACCGCCCGCCATTCTGATATGCCCGGTGGAGGGGCACCCAACACATGGAGGGGCACCCAACACATGGAGGGGCACCCAACACATGGAGGGGCACCCAACACATGGAGGGGCACCCAACACATGGAGGGTTGCTGGGGATGCGCACATGTGAGTATACTTGGCAGATCAGGGTTTTCACACAGTGTGGGATGCCCCGGTGACAAGTTGTGCCTGAGGCCCGCACATGGGCTGTGGTACCGATTCCCTTTGTGAGCATATGGTAAAACCAGGGGGAATGGAGGGCCGCTGGGGATGCCAGCTGTGGGTGCGCACATGGGCTGTGGGATCGAGTCTCAAGGTGAGTATACTTGGCGGATCAGGGTTTTCACACAGTGCGGGATGCCCCGGTGACAAGTTGTGCCTTAGGTCCGCACAACTGCGGCTACCAGCTGTGGTACCGATTCCCGAGGTGAGCATATGGTAAAACCAGGGGGATGCCGGCTCGGGACACGCACATGTGCTGTGGGATCGAATCTCAAGGTGAGTATAAGACAGGTCAGGGTTTTCACACAGTGTGGGATGCCCGGGCCACAAGTTGTGCCTGAGGCCCGCACACAGGTGAGCATATGGCGAAATCAGGGGGTTTCAACACAGCGGGGCATCCCAAATCGGTATACCCCAGGGGAGGGCTTTCACTTAACCATGAAGTCTTTTTGACTCCAGGGCCTGGAGGCGTGAGTTTTGGTCCACTTTAGGTCTCTATGTGCATTTGTTGTTGTATTCTCTAAAGCTCGCCCTCAGATATACTCAGCTTACCCTACAATAATTTACTACTGCAAAATTAATTGCTGGGGTTAGGTCCAACCCCCAAGTCTTATAAGGACCTAGCGCCTCACCTCAAAACTAGGTTGGTTTAAAAATTCAAGATCATATTTATTTCATATTTTTTTTAGAAAACAAGCAATTCATATATATACAAGTAATACACATAATTTACAATAACATTTGATTAATTTATACAGTTGATGCAGCAAAAAATCATTTGTATACAGTGAATTAATGATTGTAAATAACCTTAATAAAAAATTAAGTTCAAACTTAATAACATCTGCGTTTTCTGTTTATTGAGCTTACGGATCTGATGATCAAAAAACAACAATCAGGGCAGACATGTTTCGCCATTATGGCTTCCTCAGTGCCCTGTCTTTTAGCAGTATAGAGTTCAGATTAAATCTGGAGTGATTTGATAAAACGATTCTGTATGGCTGAATGAACCTCCCACTGTATCCAGATGTATCTGCCTTTATGGAGAAAATGTACGCTGCAGGCTATTGCCTTATCATTTAAGAGTTGCAGAGTAAGAAGAAAGATACAAAAAGCGGTCCTGTGGTTCAGAACGTTGCAACGTGGCTTACTGCGTGGAGTATTAGGCGCCGTGGCGCTCTCATCTAATGCCTTTATTAAGGTTATTTACAATCATTAATTCACTGTATACAAATGATTTTTTGCTGCATCAACTGTATAAATTAATCAAATGTTATTGTAAATTATGTGTATTACTTGTATATATATGAATTGCTTGTTTTCTAAAAAAAATATGAAATAAATATGATCTTGAATTTTTAAACCAACCTAGTTTTGAGGTGTGGTGGGAACGCTAGGTCCTTATAAGACTTGGGGGTTGGACCTAACCCCAGCAAGGTTAGGTTGCAGTAGTAAATTTTGTTAGGACCTGCAATTCCAAACCCCCTCTATATGAAGTGTCCTGCAAATTAACAAGAAGATATTCTAATACCGCATCCCTGTGGAGGGTCGCCAGCCTACCAGGACATACCATAATACATGGGTTCTGTCCTGTTATAGAATGTACCCTACAATAAGGTAGAGGCGTGGTACAAAATACAGAGAGATAAAGATATGTCTTGCCTGATTGGAAAAGCGCTACAGAATATGTTGGCGCTATATAAATAAAGAATATTGGGTGGTAACGTTGTGTATATCAGTGCTTGGAAATTTGTGTTTTAGCTGCACCCGTTGGGGGTTGACCAATGCTCCCTAAATTGGTTATGTTGTAAAGCTAATTGATACTTGGGGCAAAGCTCAAAGCCTGGGGCTAGGAAAAAATTGAGGCAAGTGAGCTTCAAGGAGTGAAATGGCGCGGGTTGACCAGTTGTGAGATAGTCTATTAGATTGTTTTTTGTTTTTTTTTGTTTTTTTTAAAGGTAAGTAATTTGTTAGATTCGGGTTTCTTCTAAAAAAGGTGAGTGATTTGCTCAGGCTGGGTTTTTCTTAGTGCTGCAGGCTCCTGGTGTTGGTTCCGGGTTGGATGAGTGCCAGTGCCATCCTCCTACATTAATCCTCATACATTAATTGCTAATTAAAGTGGACCAACACCCAGGGGTGATCGGCCCGAGAAGCTATAAGATTCCCGGGCCGATCAGATCCCTCCCCGCAGGACATCCGAGATCGGGATGTCCCGCGGGGTGAAACCCCCCAAAACCCCAAGAAAACCTTACCTTATCTGCAGCGGTGGCAGCCGCGGCCGCTGCCTCCCGCGCGCCCCTCTAGACGTGCCCGCGCCGGCCGTTTGTGAATGGCCGGCGCGGGCGCGCGCCCTGTAAGAGTGACGTGCGGGAGGCCGCGGCGGACGCGCTGTCTTGTCCGTCGCTGTCACCCGCTTGTCCGTCGGCGGGGATTGGACGGCGCGGTCACGTGGGAGCGTGGTGAGGTGAGTTTTTGGGGCTTTCTGGGGGGTTTCACACAGCGGGGCACCCCCAATCGGGGTGCCCCCCCGAAGTGGACCAAAACCCAGGATAGTCAAAATCCTGGGTGTTGGTCCACTTTAACTGCTTCTGAGGATTACCTAAACAAAACTAACTGGGTTTCCTATGTGTTAGTTTTAAGGCTCACCAGTGCCATCCTCACACACTCATCCAACCCAGAACCAACACCAGGAGCCCGCACCACCAAGAAAAACCCAGCCTGAGCAAATCACTCACCTTTTTCGAAGAAACCCGGATCTAACAAATTACTTACCTTTTTTTTCAGCGAAACCCGGATTTGACAAATTACTCACCATCTCACGACTGGTCAACCCACACCATTTCACTCCTTGAAGCTCACTTGTCTCTATTTTTTACTAGCCCTAGGCTTCGATACTTAGGGCAAAGCTCAAATAGCTGTACAAAATAAAGATTTTATTATGGGCCGCCGTAGGGCATGGACAGATTTCTTTGTGCTTCTCTCTGACCTCTGGTTTTTTCTTTTTGCCCCCTCAGGGTCTCGTCCCCGCCGGCATCCGGCTGGTCCCGCACACCGTGCTGACCTTCGTTTTCCTGGAGCAGCTCCGGAAGTACTTTGGGCTCCGGGTTCCGGCTTAATACTGACCAGAGAGGGGCAGGAAGGGGGTGGTTGGTTGTTTTTCCCCTTCTCCTTCTACATACCACTACTGCACAGCGCCCCCTGCTGGTAGATGGGCAGCCATGATTCCCATCGCGGGTGGTGGGGCGGATCTATAACTGGACGCAAAGCCAGAGACTTTTCCAGCCAATCAACGATTAGAGATCTAATGAGGGGCGGGCTCTGACCTCCCTCCCGCCGCCTGCAAGTCTTCCTGTTGTCTGTGCTGGGACTTGTAGTTCCGCGGTTGAACTGCTCAGCTTTGTCAAGTGACCTTGTTTTATCGTAACACTGATCTCCATTAACCCTGAAGCAATGTGAGGTTCCCCTGCCGCGCATGTGCGTCCTCCTGGGGGGCGGTGCTTCTATTCTAAGTGTGCCGTACACTCCACGTCGATCTTCATGACATCTGGGTAATCTCCAGTAGAGGGCGAACTTCTGCAGAGATGAATATGCAAAAAAAAAAAAAGCCCCTCCCGGTCCATATATACCTGGGACCTCCCACCAATTCCCCAGTTCCTTCTTTGCAGGACGGCGAGCAAGTCAGAAGATCTCCTCCTTGCAGTCTGCTTGGAGAAAGGTAGCCGGGTTACCCCGGCATATTTTCCTATTACTGTCTGGACCTCTTTACCTTCACCTATATCATTCCTCCCAGCCTTGGCTGCTCTGGTCCGGGCGAAGGTAGGATACACCTCCGTGGTGTGTTAGGGAGCCATGCTCCCCCGTGAGACCTCATTTGGGGTAGGCGGTTCCGGGTTGGTGATCCCGGTTTGGGATGCCCTGTCCCTGGCCATTATTCCCTCCACTTGGTGGTGCGGATTCCCCTCCTGGTCCCTTGGGGGGGGGGGGGGGTCGGGGGTGGGCGCTGTCCCTACCTCTTGTGCCTTTATTGTTTTATTTTCATTGTTGTGTGTGTGAGTGTGGTGCTTGGTGCGCACTGTTGAGGGCATGCTGGCTGTTATCCCTCATGATTTTGGTTGCACGCTCGGTTCTGCGGGGGAGCTTCTCCCTCTCAGGCATGGATCCTCTCCTTCTGGCGCCTGAATGGAGCCCAGCCACGGGCTGGGATCGCGTTTCCATGGTAACAGGGGGGCGGGGCCGGGCGCGTCCCGCGTTCTGCACTGGCCCGCCCCTCTTCTTCCCAGGCTTGTTCTTCAGCTTGTCAGGGGGACGCCATTGCTGTGCCGTGAGTGCCCCTGCGGGCCCTTCATTATTATTCTACTGTGTGCGCCCTGTCTGTTAAATTGGCTGGGGGCGCTTGATTAAGTTATTGATTTCATTTTGTTTGTCATCACACGACCCTTGGAATGTATGTTTTATGTACTATATGGAGTTCATGGCCTCCCTTGGTTGTGTCCTTCAGAAGGATCCCTTTCACTTGTATTAAGGGGGATTCTCCCTTTCCTAGGGACTATATGGAGTTCATGGCCTCCCTTGGTTGTGTCCTTCAGTAGGATCCCTTTCACTTGTATTAAGGGGGATTCTCCCTTTCCTAGGGTCCCTTGGGTCCAAATTGGGTATCATTCAAATCCTCCCACGCGGGACTTCAAGGGACATCCCGGGTTGCTTACCAGCGTAATTCCCTCTGGTCGTTGCGACTACCATTAAAATCACCTTATGGAGGCTTCCCACGATACTGGGCTCGGGCTCCCTCTGGGACAGTCCGGGCCATGTGTGGGGTGAGGTGTATCCCTTACGGAGGAGAATGTGCTGATCTGTATACCATGCGCACAAAAGGCCATAACGCGGCAGTCTGGTACCCAGCCTTCTGGGTCGGCTCCTCCTGCTTCATCGCCTTCCCCTCCCCACCTTATCCGTACCCCAAGTGACATTGGTGCCAGCGGGGAGTCGCTCTCTGATGTTTGTGCTAGGTTGGCCAGCATCGAGAAGTGTATTGCTAGCACGGTGGGTAAGAAGGCCCAGGCTAAAAAGAGACATTTGTCATCGGCCCAGCCCTGGTGGGATGTTGACGACGATTCCGCTGATTTGTCAGATTATTCCCCGTTAAGGAAATTGTATGAGAAAACAGAGGCCGACTATGTTCAGTCTGGGGATGCCGATGTCGGGCAGGCGCTGGGGGATGCCGTGGATACGGCCACTGTTTTGTCTCATCTATTGGAGGTGTTGGATATTGAACCACCTGAGGCGCCTCCTCTCAAGAAGGGGGATTTTTTGGGGGTCCGCAAGCCCCGTGTGGAATTCCCTACCCAGGGTCACTTTGATGCGCTGATCCTTAGAGAATGGGAGAGGCCCAGTCGGCTTCCTGGTGCTCCTCAGGTATCCTTTCCCGGAGGCGGTTAAGCGCTGGTCTTCTCCTCCCGAGGTCGACGCGCCTGTTTTAGATGTGACCAACTCTTCTGTGCTGAACACCCCTGATGCCACTTCCCTTAAGGATGGCGAGGATAAGCGCCTTGATCAGATGGCTTGCCACGCATTTGCCAGCGTGGGCTCGGCCCTGCGGCCTGTTTGTGCATCTGCCCTGGTGTCGCTTGCTACCAGGTCTCTTATCAGGGACTGGCTGAATGACGCTCGGTTTGATCCAGCTAGCTCTGAGCTCGCTATCCTTAAGAGATGTGGTAGGACTTCAGCCTTATTGGTGGCTATGCGCAGATCGGTATGGCTCCGCCAGTGGACGGCGGACTTTGGGGCCAAGAAGTCGCTCACAGCTCTTCCCTTCTTGGGTACGCGGCTGTTTGGAGATAAATTGGATGTTGTTGCTAAGGGAGGTAAGTTACCTCAGCGGAAGGAATAGCGCCGTCTCTTTCGAGGGGTTTGGCCTTTTCGGGTGTTAAGGGCTCGTCCTGGAACAGGGGCAGAGGTCGGGCACGTCCCGCGGCTGCCTGGGGTTCCAAGCCCAAGCCTGACGTTAAACCGGCTCGGCAATGAAGGGGCGCCCTCACCCGCCTGGGTGGGGGGGACGGCTGCGGCTCTTCTTCCAGGTCTGGGCCCGGGAGGTCACAGACAATTGGAACTTGGAAGTGGTCTCCTCCGGGTACAAACTGGAGTTCGAGTACTGGCCTCCTCCAAGATTCTTAAGGTCTCGGGTGCCCTCGGACCCTCAGGCTGCACAGAGGCGCCTGTTAGCAGTGAAAAACCTTCTGGACATGGGGGGTTATATGCCCGGTGCCTCCGTCAGGGAGAGGCAGGGGTTACTACTCTAACCTTTTCACGGTTCCCAAAATGGGGGGTTCGGTGAGACCCATTCTAGATCTCAAGGTACTCAACAGGTTTATCAGAGCCAAAAAGTTCCGCATGGAGACTCTGCGCTCGGCTATCAATTCCTTTCGCCAAGGGGATTCTATGACATCCATAGACATAAAGGATGCGTATCTGCATGTTCCGATTTTTCAGGCACATCAGAGATTCCTCCGGTTTGCGGTGGAGGATCATCATTATCAGTTTGTAGCTCTTCCCTTCGGTCTGACCTCGGCGCCGAGGGTCTTCACCAAGGTCTTGGCGGGCATAATGGTTCTGCTCATAGCTCAGGGCATTCGCATTGTGCCTTATTTGGACGACCTGTTGATCTCAGTTCTTCCCTCCGTCAGGCGGAGCTGGACACCCACAAGGTGGTGTTGACCCTGGAGCGGTTCAGGTGGGTGATCAACCGCACAAAGTCTTCTCTCTCCCCGTCTCGTGTGATTTCATTTCTGGGCATGAATCTGGATACCATTCGGGCCAGAGTGTTTCGGTCCCAGACCAAGGTGCAGGGGATTCAGGGCCTGATCCGCTTTCTTCTGGACAGTCCTTGTCCCTCTATCCGAGGCACAATCACAAACTTCCGGCCTTTGTGTCTCTTTCTCTCTCTCGATTCTGGTGGCTCCAAGGAGGCCAAGAAGGGTTTGGTACGCAGACGTCGTAAGGATGGCCGTAGGCATGGCTTTGACGGCTTGGCTGCTGAAACCTTCATCTTGAAAGAGGAAGGTTTGTCTGAGGCTGTTGTTCAGACCTTGATTAGGGCTAGGAAGCGGTCCTCTTCTGGCATTTACTATAGGACTTGGAGGTCCGATATTGCTTGGTGTGAGGCTAGAGCCTTGCCTTGCAGGGTTTTTTTTTCTATACCCAGGATTTTGGAGTTTCTTCAGCATAATCTGGATCTTGGGTTCCAGCTTAGTACTTTGAAAGGACAGGTTTCTGCTCTGTCGGTTTTCTCCCAGAGGCTGTAGTTCCTGTTTGGGATTTGAATTTGGTTCTTTCGGCTCTGCAGGGTCCTCCTTTTGAGCCGTTACAGGATTTTGCTCTTTCGGTTCTCACTCAGAAGGTTGCTTTCTTGGTGGCTATTTCCTCTGTTCGGCGTGTTTCCGAGTTGGCGGCTCTGTCGATTCAGGCCTCTTACTTTGAAAGACACCAGGATAAGGTGGTTTTTCGTTTTTAAGCCAGATTTCCTTCCTAAGGTGGTGTCTGCTTTCCACCTCATTCAGGATATTGTTCTCCCTTCCTTGTGTCCTAAGCCTAACAATGACAAGGAGAGGGTTCTGCACAATTTGGATGTTCGCTGTGTGAAGTACTATTTGGTGACTACTTCTTCCTTCCGCAAGACGGACGCTTTTTTTGTGGTGCCCTGCGGGCCCAGGAAAAGCTTGGCGCCTGCTAAGTCTACGATTAGCAAATGGATTCGTCAGGCCATTGTTGGGGCCTATTCTGCTAAGGGGAGGACTCCCCCTTTTAGGGTCACTGCGCACTCTACTCGTGCTGTTGGTGCATCCTGGGCTTTTCAGCACCAGGCTTCTGTTGAGCAAGTTTGTAAGGCTGCTATTTGGTCTTCTGTTCACACTTTTTCCAAGTTTTACAAGGTTGATGTGCAGGCTTCAGCGGATGCTGTTTTTGGCCGCAAGGTTCTGCAAGTTGCAGTGGTTTGAGTTGGTACTTTCTTTACTGTTTCTGGTTCCCACCCATGACGGACACTGCTATTGGATGTCCCATATGTCATGAAGAGCGAAGTGGAGTGTATGGCACACTTAGAATAATACTGTTTTGTGAGTACTCCCTTTTAAAACGGGTATTATGAGTGTGCCATGCACTCCACTTCGCCCCACCCCTTTTTTCAGGTATTCTGGGGCTTTTATATGGTGAACCATTGGTTTTGATTGTTAAGGTTATAATTGGTTCTTCCTGGTCCCTTTACTGCTTTTATACACTGGGGAATTGGTGGGAGGTCCCAGGTATATATGGACTGGGAGGGGCTTTCTTTTTTTGCATATTCATCTCTGCAGAAGTTCGCCCTCTACTGGAGATTACCCAGATGTCATGAAGATCGAAGTGGAGTGTATGGCACACTCATAATACCCGTTTTAAAGGTGAGTACTCACAAAACGGTATTTTTTAATCCTATTTACTGTCGTTTCGTATCATGTAATTCGGGGGCGATCGCGGGAATTTTCTTTTATCCGTAGAACTTGATTAGAATCCGCTAGGCGGCGGTGGGCACGAGCAGGGCGGTAATCGTGTTCCCGAGAGAAAAGGACGCGCCCCCGTGGAGGCGGGACGCGGCGCGGTCCTCTGTAACAGAAAATAAATAAAATCAATGTCTTTGATATCTGAGTGTTTCCATAGCAACAGCTGACAGATTGATCAATGACTGTGACATCAAAGAGTGAGTTTCTATAGCAACAGATGGTCAATGTCTATGTCCTCACAGAGTGTATTTCCATAGCAACAGCTGCCAGATAGTTGATGCCTATGACATTGCAGCGTGTGTGCGCCATAGCAACTACTTAGACCTATAGTCAATGTCTATGACATCACAGTGTGTGTGTTCCACATTAACAGCTGCCAGATGGTCAATGTCTATGACATCACAGAGTGTTTCCATAGTAATAGCTGCCAGATAGTCAATGTATATGACCTCACAGAGTGTGTCTTCCATAGCAACTGCTGACAGATGGTCAATATCTATGCCATCAGAGTATTTCCAAAGCAACAGCTGCTAGATAGTAAATGCCTATGACATCACGTTGTGTTTCCATAGCAACAGCTGCCAGATGGTCAATATCTATGCCATCAGAGTATATCCAAAGCAACAGCTGCTAGATAGTAAATGCCTATGACATCACGTTGTGTTTCCATAGCAACAGCTGCCAGATGGTCAATATCTATGCCATCAGAGTATTTCCAAAGCAACAGCTGCTAGATAGTAAATGCCTATGACATCACGTTGTGTTTCCATAGCAACAGCTGACAGATGGTCAATGCCTATGATATCAGAGTGTTTCCATAACAACAGCTGCCAGATGGTCAATGTCTGTGACACCGCAGAGTATTTCCGAAGCAACAGCTGCTAGATAGTCAATGCCTATGACATCACATTGTGTTTCCATAGCAGCAGCTGCCAGATGGTCAATGTCTATGACATCACAGAGTACTTCCGAAGCAACAGCTGCTAGATAGTCAATGCCTATGACATCACATTGTGTTTCCATAGCAACTGCTGACAGATGGTCAATGTCTATGACATCACAGAGTACTTCCGAAGCAACAGCTGCTAGATAGTCAATGCCTATGACATCACATTGTGTTTCCATAGCAACTGCTGACAGATGGTCAATGTCTATGACATCACAGAGTATTTCCAAAGCAACTGCTGACAGATGTTCAATGCCTATGACATCACATTGTGTTTCCTTAGCAACTGCTGACAGATGGTCCATGTCTATAACATCAAAGAGTGACATCACAGAGTGATGCCCCATTGCCATTAGTTTAAAGGGTGCTGCGCGGGAGCCCACCTGGAGAGGGTAAGTATAAGTCAATTAAAGTGGACCAAAACCCACAACGAGCTATAAGATTCCCGGGCCAATCAATTCCCCCCATACCTCCCCCCCGGATCCAAAATCTGTGTGAAACCCCCCAGGCCGCCCATACATTCACTTTCTATTCTAAGTATGCAGCACGTCCTGCTCCAGATAATGATTCATAACAGATGGGATTACCTCCGCCAGAGGGCGCTTGGCTGCAGAGATGGCAAAAAGAGGCCCCTCCTGGTCCCATATATACCCGGGACCTCCCACAAATTCCCCAGTTTCTTCTCTGCAGTCGCCTGCGAGGGTCAGAAGATGGCTTCTCTTGTCGCAGGTGAGCGGGGCTTAACAGCCCGTGGCCCTGTAGGACTATTCCCACCCGTTCCACTTACTTTTTATGCCTCCCAGCCTTGGCTGCGCTGGTCGGGTGATGGTAGGCAGCACCTCTTACAGGTGCTTTGTCAGGAGCCCTTGCTCCAACCGCAATCCCCCACCAAAGGGTAGGCGGTGCAGGTGATGGTGAACCTGGTTTGGGATGCCCGTCCGCTCCTTGCCCTCCCCCGTATTGGTCATTTGGGTCTCCTTGGCTGACACCCACCCTTTCCCCCTCCTCCCGCTATCCCGTTTGTTCGGGGGATATATGTGTGTGTGTGTGTGTGTGTGTGTGTCTTTGCGCTTTTGTCTTGGGGCTCCGCGCCCTTAGTTTTCGCCTTGTCATTTTTAAAATTGCCGCCGCTGACAAGCGCGCCCTGCGGCGCCAGCGGCGACGTCACTCAGTTCCGCTCTGCGCGCCTATTGGCTGCTGGGAGTTAGTCTCTCAGCCTGTGTACGCGCTCTTCGGAGGGGGCGTGGCTTGTCGGTTGGCACGCTCCGCGCCGTCTCCTCCTGCAGCCCACCCCTTGAGGTTCCTCCAGCGCCATTTTGGTCCTCTCCTGGTGTGATTGCTGGCTTCCCACCGCGGTCTGTGAGTGCCCCTGCGGGCTTGGTTTTTTATTCAGCTGTCATTTCTGGGGTGTCTTTATTGGGGTGTCTTTATTGTGTCTTGCAGACGGGAAAACTATATTAAGAGGTTTCTCCCGGTCCTGTCCCCTCTATTAGTTCTCAGTAACTTTATTAGAGGCCTAAGCTGTTAAATCCTCCCACTTCCCTGGCGGACATTTGGGGCATCCCGGGTTGCTTTGCAGCTTAATTCCTATTGGCCAGTTGTGCCACTGTAATCACCATATGGAGGCTTCACAGGATATTGTGCTCGGGGTCCCCTCGGGACAAGCCTGGCTGTGTGTAGTGTGTGGGGTATCCCCTGTGAGCGATGATGTGCCGGTCTGTGTACCCTGCGCCCAGCAGGCGCTTGCGCGGCAATCTGGGCTATCTGTGAATGTCCTCACCCACTCCCCCTCGCCTGATTATGACTCAAAGTGAACTAAATACTAGTGGGGAGTCTCAACCTGACATGTCTTCCAGGTTGGCTAACATTGAGAGGTTGATTGCTAGCTCTGCGGCCCGTAAGGCCCCGGCTAAGAGACGGCATGTGGCGCCTGCTGCGTCTGCCTTTCCTATGGAGACTGAGGATTTCCTTGATTTGTCTGACTGTACCCCACTCGAGGAGGGGGAATTATTCTCGGATTCAGAGCTTTCTGATGATCAGCATTTCAGTGGCGCCGACGCTGGCTCTGATCATTGAGATGCTGATGACACCAATAGTCTGTTGACTCAGATCTTTGAAGTGCTTTCCATTTCCCTTCCTGCTGCGGCTCCCAAGCAACAGGGGGAATTGTTCAGTACTGCTAAGCCACGCTTGGAATTTCCAGAACGGGTCCATTTCAATAATCTTGTTCTCAAAGAATGGGAGCGTCCTGGCCGGCTTCCCGGAATCCCTGAGGGCTGGGATATAAGGTACCCTTTTCCCACTGATGTGGTTAAATGTTGGTCAACCCCCCCAGAAGTGGATGTTCCAGTCTTGGGGTTGTCCAACACCTCTGTGGTGCATTCCCCTGATTCCACTACCTTGAAGGATAGTGAGGACCGGCGTATTGACCAGCTGGCTTCCCATCCCTTTGCCTGTGTGGGGTCTGCCTTGCGCCCTGTCTGTGCTTCTGCTATTACTGCTGTGGCTATTAGGACTCTCATCAAGGGTCTACTGGAAGGCTCCCCTGATGATCCTTCTAGTGCCAAGTTCAGGGCCTTGTCACAATGTGAGATGTTCATTGCTTACATCCTTTCAGCCTTGGATGATACCATTAGGATGTGTAGTAGGACCTCTGCCTTGGAGGTTGCTATACGCCGCTCGCTTTGGCTGTGCCAGTGGGCAGCTGATAATGCTGCTAAGAAGGCCCTCACGGGGATCCAAGCTGGGGGGGGGACAGCTGCTGCTCTTTGCTCATGTCTGGGGACAACAGGTCTCAGACCGGTGGATTCTGGAGCTTGTGTCCTCCGGCTACAAGCTAGAGTTCGCTGCATGGCCGCCTCCAAGATTCCTCAGGTCTCGGATTCCTCTGGAACCCCCGGCAGCTCAGGGTCCGTTTCTGGCTGTGCAAAACCTATTGGACATGGGGATCATCTGTCAGGTCCCTCCTGGGGAGAGAGGTCAGGGTTATTATTCCAATCTTTTCACAGTACCCAAAAGGGATGGTTCCATCAGACCCATCCTGGACTTAAAGCTTCTCAACAAGTTCATCAGGACCAGACGCTTTCGCATGGAGACCCTGTGCTCCGCGATCAGCTCATTGCGCCCGGGGGACTTCATGACCTCCATAGACATCAAGGATGCTTACCTTCATGTTCCAGTCTTTCCAAGGCATCAGACGTTCCCCAGGTTCGCACTGGAGGACCAGCACTACCAATTTGTAGCACTGCCTTTCGGTCTCACCTCGGCCCCCAGAGTCTTCACCAAGGCGCTGGCAGGTGTTATGGCTCTTCTCAGAGCTCGGGGCATTCGCATTATTCCTTATCTGGACGACCTCCTCATCACTTCTCATTCTTTCCAGCAGGCAGAACTGGATACCCAGCGGGTGGTGACTGCTCTGGAATCGTTCGGATGGGTGATCAATCACCCCAAATCCTCCCTGTCTCCGTCTCTGGTGACCTCCTTCCTGGGCATGAATCTGGATACTGTTCAGGCCAGGATTTTTCTTACTCAGCAGAAGGTGGACTCTCTTCAGGCTCTGGTTCATTTCCTTCTGTCCTGTCCTCACCCTTCCATCTGGCAAGGGATGCAGCTTGTGGGACAAATGGTGTCAGTCAGTCCCTTATGCTCAGTTCCACATGAGACCTCTTCAGCTTCATCTCCTATCAGTCTGGGACAAGAGTCCCCTGTCTCTGGATCAGGCCTTTGTTCCGTCTCCTCTGGCCCGGTGGTCCCTCTTGTGGTGGCTGGATTTGAGGAACCTGTTGGGGGGCAGATCCTTCCTGGCCCTCTGTTGGGAGACGGTCACTATGGATGCCAGTCTGTCAGGTTGGGGGGGGCTACTGGAAAACCCTACAATTCCAGGGGCTGTGGGGCCCTCAGGAGGCCCATGCCCCTATCAACATCCTGGAGCTAAGGGCGGTCCGGCTGGTTCTGGCCCAGTTGACTCCTTCCTCACCTTCGGGGCCGGCCGGTCCAAGTTCACTCAGACAACCAGACGGCGGTTGCCTACATCAATCATCAGGGAGGGACTCAGAGCAAGAGCGCTCTCAAGGAGGTGTCCATGATTCTGTCTTGGGCGGAGGACAATGTCCCTTGCATCTCAGCCGTGTACATTCTGGGGGTGGAGAATCTGGAGGCAGACTCTCTGAGCAGGGGGACCTCTTGCCTGGGGGAATGGTCTCTCAGCAGCGAGGTCTTCCTATCCTTATGTCACCGTTGGGGGGGGGGGGGTTGCCGGACGTGGACCTGTTTGCATCTCGCCACAATCAGAAGCTCCCGGTCTTTGTCTCTCTGTCCCAGGACCCCCTTGCCCTTGTGGTGGATACTCTGACTCTGTCCTTGCAGGGATTCAGTTTTCCTGCATCTCTTCCCTCCATTCCCACTACTGGGCAGGGTTCTGCGCAAGCTGGTGCAAGAAAGGGTGCCAGCTATTCTGGTGCCCCCCGTTGGCCAAGACAGGTGTGGTACACAGACGTTGTGCAGCTGGCGGTAGATCAGTACGCTCTGCCCCTGGTCCCGGACCTTCTCACTCATGGGCGACTATGCTATCCCAATTTACAAATGCTGGCTTTGAAGGCCTGGCTGCTGAAATGGCCATCTTAAGGGAAGAAGGGCTTTCTGATTCTGTGGTTAATACTCTAATCAGGGCTAGGAAGAAGTCTTCCTCTACCATTTACTATAGGACCTGACGGACCTACATTGACTGGTGTGAGTCTGGGGTCCTTCCCTGTCGTGTGTTTTCCATTCCTAGTATTCTGGAGTTCCTTCAACATGGCTTGGAGCTGGGGCTTCAACTCAGTACTCTCAAGGGTCACGTTTCTGCCTTGGCTGTTTTCTTCCCGAGATCTTTCGCTCAACATCTTCTGGTCAAGACATTCTTCCAGGGGGTTGCTCATGTGCGTCCCCCCCCCCCCCCCCGCAAACCTCTGTTGCCAGTCTGGGACTTGAATTTGGTTTTGTCTGCCCTCCAGGGCCCTCCATTTGAGCCTGTGCATGAGGCTGCCCTGTCTATTCTTATTCTTAAAGTTGCCTTTCTGGTGACTATCACCTCGGTCAGGCGTGTTTCGGAGTTGGCGGCCCTTTCTATTCAGGCCTCCTACTTTGAGAGACACCAGGACAAGGTGGTTTTCCGCTTTAAACCAGATTTCTTGCCTAAGGTTGTATCTGCCTTCCATCTTAATCAGGACATTGTGCTTCCTTCCTTGTGCCCTAATCCTGGTAATTCCAAGGAGAGGGCCTTGCATTCCTTGGATGTGGTCAGGAACTTGAAGTTCTACTTGGTGGCTACTGCGCCTTTCAGAAAGACGGACACCTTGTTTGTGGTCCCTTCGGTTCCCAAGAAGGGTCTGGCACCTGCTAAGTCTACTATTAGCAAATGGATTCGTCAGGCCATTTTTAGGGCCTATTCTGCTAGGGGAACGGATCCTCCTTTCCGTGTTTCTGCTCATTCTACACGTGCTGTTGGGGCCTCCTGGGCCTTCCAGCACTAGGCTTCTGTTGAGCAGGTTTGTAAGGCTGCTACTTGGTCTTCTGTTCACACTTTTTCCAAGTTTTACAAGGTTGATGTTCGGGCCTCAGCGGATGCTGTTTTTGGCCGCAAAGTTCTGCAGGCGGCAGTGGTTTGAACTACGCGTTGTTGTTTTCTGGGATCCCACCCTGTTTTAGGACACTGCTATTGGATGTCCCATCTGTTATGAATCATTATCTGGAGCAGGACGTGCTGCATACTTAGAATAATACAATTCTGTGATTACTCACCTTGTAGAATTGGTATTATAAGTATGCAGCACGTCCTGCTCCACCCCACCCTGTTTGCATTATCTTGGATCCTCTGTATGGTGATTGTTATCCTTGTTAACGTTGTTATTTATCATTGGCTTCTCCTGGTTTTCCTTACTGCTTTTCTATACTGGGAAATTTGTGGGAGGTCCCGAGTATATATGGACCGGGAGGGGCCTCTTTTTGCCATCGCTGCAGTCAAGTGCCCTCTAGCGGAGGTAATCCCATCTGTTATGAATTATTATATGGAGCAGGATGTGCTGCATACTTATAATACCAATTCTACAAGGTGAGTAATCACAGAATTGTATTTTTCCCGGTCCAACGGCGTATGTGCCAGCCACGGCCGCATCCCCGCTATCCCTCTAGCAAGGTGTGTGCCCTCGCCAGGCATGCTCCCTTTTAGAGGGAAGCGGAGGATGCGGCCTCCAGCCTTGGACGAAGGCTTAGACGACGTGACGTCATCGGCTCCGAGCGCGTCGACAGATGGTCAATGTCTGTGACATCACAGAGTAGTTCCAAAGCAACAGCTGCTAGATAGTCAATGTCTATGACATCACAAAGTTTGTCTTCCATAGCAACTGCTGACAGATGATCAATATGACATCACAGAGTATTTCCAAAGCAACAGCTGCTAGATAGTCAATGCCTATGACATCACATTGTGTTTCCATAGCAACTGCTGACAGATGATCAATATGACATCACAGAGTATTTCCAAAGCAACAGCTGCTAGATAGTCAATGTCTATGACATCACAAAGTTTGTCTTCCATAGCAACTGCTGACAGATGATTAATATGACATCACAGAGTATTTCCAAAGCAACAGCTGCTAGATAGTCAATGCCTATGACATCACATTGTGTTTCCATAGCAATTGCTGACAGATGGTCAATGTCTATGACATCACAGTGTGTGCGGCAGTCAGCCTTGGATGAAGGCTTAGACGACGTGACGTCAGCGTCTCCGAGCGCGCTGATTGGACGAGCTGCCACGCATGTACCGTAGGACCTGGCAGAGGTGAGTTGGTTTCGGTGATCTGGGGACTTTCACACAGCGGGGCATCCCCGATCAGGGTGCCCCGGGGCAAAGGACCAAAACCCAGGAGAGTCAAAATCCTGGGTTTTAGTCCACTTTAAGAACAATAAAATGCTTGGTTTTAAACTTGTGTTTTTTTTTCACCTTGAACTGATAAGGGGTCCCAAAAAAGAAACCACAATACCGCGCTAGAATGGTAACGATATACAGCTCAACGTGTAAAAGAGTCCTTCGTCTCAAAGACGATAAACAGCAAAGCAAAAAACACAGAGCTCTCTAGTATTGGTGACTCAAACTTCTATTTTGGCCATCCCACAGCGCATGCACCTCCACCGTGTAGCCGGACCACCACCAAAAAACTCTTACCAGACAGAAGACATCAATGGCCATGAAGTGTCCCCAATGAGTCTTTATAGTATCCCGGTTCAATGCCGATGGTACACAATTCCACTTCTGGGTCACAATCGTAACCAAGCAGATACACTCCAATGTTGGGTTAAAAACCAGCCCCCGAGGGCAAATAACCATGCAAAAAATAAACCAATATCTATAGTGCAGGACGCTCTTCAGATTAAAAGCCCTTGTTTAATAGGAAATATACTCACAAACATCATATAAAAATCGCAAGTAACAGAAAAAGATCAGCCCACACCGCCGGGATTCCTTCCTGTATAGTGCACAGTCAGCCAAACTTCAAGGCAGATCTGACGTACGTTTCGTCGCCGCAGTGACTTAAGCTTGGATGATGGACCCCCCTATACCAGTTCATACTCCATTACCAGCACCACCAATGGGCATGGTGGTGTGGATGAGTCCTGGCGGCCCATAGTATGAGCCAGTGCTATAGGCTATAAGGGCTTGTAATGGCCAGGGCTGGCTGGTCGGCCCTGGAATTACAAGTCCCTATGTTTGGTTTGCCGGGTTGGTAATGCTTATGGGGGGTGGCACATATTTTTTTTTTTTTTGGACACGTGGGGGCGGGGCTCAATTTGAGGACTGGGATGGGGGAGTTGTGACATTTAGACCCCTTTTAAAGGGACTTGGGCGTCCAGGAAGTGCGTGCACAGAGCAAACACAGGGGCCGCCCGGGCATGCGCAGCTCGAATGGAGACACCCGAGGGGCACATCTGAGCGCGTGCACACTCGCAGGGACGAGCGCAAATCCGCCTGAACATGTGAGTAGGACCAGGTTTCCTATTGTGATAGAAATCACAGAGAATGTGTCTTCCATAGCAATTTCTGACAGATGACCAATGTCTATGACATCACAGAGTGTGTGTCCCATAGCAACCACTGACAGGTGGTCAATTGGGTTGATTCAAAGAAACATGTAACAGCTTGGATTTTGCTCACGATCATCCTATTTTTCACGTCCGCTCGTGCGTTCGTATGAACTTGCGAGTGATTCAATAAGCAAATACGTTTCTATCCTAAAAGATACGTCCGTTCGTATGATATCTCCCGAACTTGCCTCAGTCAGTTGCCAATCGTAAAAATCACGTTCATGTGCTCACCTGTTGCGGCGGCAGCCTGTTTTTTCGGCTGCTTCCATCGTCAACCTCTTCCAATTACTTGCGTTTGCCTCTGGTTTTCATTGGTTTTTGGTCTCTTAGATTCGTGCGTTCGTATGTTTATAAGATCTTGCGCATGCGCACCCTCAACCAGAAACTTACCTAAACCCCTTAGCGCTTGCATCCAACTTCATTTCTCGGTCCCTCAAACTTACCTAAACCCCTTAGCGCTTGCATCCAACTTCATTTCTCGGTCCCTCAAACTTACCTAAACCCCTTAGCGGCTGCATCCCACTTCATTTATCGGTCCCTCAAACTTACCTAAACCCCTTAGCGGCTGCATCCCACTTCATTTATCGGTCCCTCAAACTTACCTAAACCCCTTAGCGGCTGCATCCCACTTCATTTCTCGGTCCCTCAAACTTACCTAAACCCCTTAGCGGCTGCATCCAACTTCATTTCTCGGTCCCTCAAACTTACCTAAACCCCGTAGCGGCTGCATCCCACTTCATTTCTCGGTCCCTCAAACTTACCTAAACCCCTTAGCGGCTGCATCCAACTTCATTTCTCGGTCCCTCAAACTTACCTAAACCCCTTAGCGGCTGCATCCCACTTCATTTCTCGGTCCCTCAAACTTACCTAAACCCCTTAGCGGCTGCATCCAACTTCATTTCTCGGTCCCTCAAACTTACCTAAACCCCTTAGCGGCTGCATCCCACTTCATTTCTCGGTCCCTCAAACTTACCTAAACCCCTTAGCGGCTGCATCCAACTTCATTTCTCGGTCCCTCAAACTTACCTAAACCCCTTAGCGCTTGCATCCAACTTCATTTCTCGGTCCCTCAAACTTACCTAAACCCCTTAGCGGCTGCATCCCACTTCATTTCTCGGTCCCTCAAACTTACCTAAACCCCTTAGCGCTTGCATCCAACTTCATTTCTCGGTCCCTCAAACTTACCTAAACCCCTTAGCGCTTGCATCCAACTTCATTTCTCGGTCCCTCAAACTTACCTAAACCCCTTAGCGGCTGCATCCAACTTCATTTCTCGGTCCCTCAAACTTACCTAAACCCCTTAGCGGCTGCATCCAACTTCATTTCTCGGTCCCTCAAACTTACCTAAACCCCTTAGCGGCTGCATCCAACTTCATTTATCGGTCCCTCAAACTTACCTAAACCCCTTAGCGGCTGCATCCCACTTCATTTCTCGGTCCCTCAAACTTACCTAAACCCCTTAGCGGCTGCATCCAACTTCATTTCTCGGTCCCTCAAACTTACCTAAACCCCTTAGCGGCTGCATCCCACTTCATTTATCGGTCCCTCAAACTTACCTAAACCCCTTAGCGGCTGCATCCAACTTCATTTCTCGGTCCCTCAAACTTACCTAAACCCCGTAGCGGCTGCATCCCACTTCATTTCTCGGTCCATAAAACGTAAGAATATCACATAATTTACATATGTCTATATGTTTCTAAGTGTGTTGTTTCTGGTTTGTGTAATTTTTTGGGTGTGTGCATATTAGAAAAGACACATTTCGGAAGGCTTAAAATATAATTTATTTTAAATATTTTCTTAGTTTTTTTTTTGAATAATTGTAAAATCTTTTTTTTTTTTTGTCAAGTAAAAACACATAAAAATATTTTGTATTTTTTTAACAGGAAAACACATTTTTTTTTCTTTTTTTTTTTTTTTTTGTTTAAAAACAACTTTTTTGGTTTTTAACCAAAACAATAAAACAAGTTTTAAAATTTGGAAAAATTTAAAAACAACTTGAAGAAAGGAGCCAGGACCAAGGGCACTAATCCTCCTCGTCTTCTTCATCTGTTGGCCCCAACGTCGCCTGTATGGCCAGCAGCTCGGCCACCAACTCCTTAATTCTTTTTTTTTTTCCCGCCAAGGTTTGGGGGATCATCCCTGTAACCATTAGAGAAAGAAACATAAATAGGAGTCCCAGACCGGTTTGTATGCTGGAAATAGATTTAGGGTTAATCAAATACATGTAAATGCATGACATATGTCCTTCTTCAAAGGGATACAGTTAATGCATTTCCCACAGGTAAGTGTTTAAACTCCTTAAACCGGACCTTCAACATTATTTAATGAAAACCAAAAACTATTCACAAATGATTCTGCACCACCTCAAAGTTATTTTGGGTTTTTTGGGGATTACAGCGCCGCCATCTGGACTCTGAAGCATAACACTTAATGAGGAGTGGAGAGTTGGATAAAGTACAGGGGAGTAGGTTACAGTGGTGCGTTGGGAATCCAGAGCATAGCTGGGTTGAGGGAAAGGTCATCACTCACACAATGCATGGCAGCACCTTCCTTTTTTCAATCTGTATCCCATGCTGCCTGTAAATATTGTGCATTCCATATTCCGCAATATTGGTTTTGTTCAGTCTAATAACATGCATTAGATGGCTGAAGGGTGTTTTTCCATGTTTCTAATCTGTAGGTACAGTGTGATGGCTAAGTCTTTGGTTCTTAATACTAGTTAGGGTCCTCTTTAAGCTAACGAAGTGCCCACATTAAAGTGTGAACTACACATTGGCTACGCCTTTAGTTATGTGTGTGTTATTAGCTAAGCAAACATTAATATGAATAATGGCATGGAGACTTACGGAGTTGGTGGCCGACAGATGGCTGGTTGGGGCCAACAGGCTGCCCTTGGTCCTGGCTCTGCTGTGAAGAAGTCCCTGGAGAAACATGTGACATTTGGTTAGTACTTGTAGAGAGTCACTATTCCCAACATATCTGGCTCCCAGTCTGGCTGACATCACTCACCTTCGCCAGGATCGACTTCAAGCATCTCTGCTGCCTCCTCCTCCACTATCTCACCCGCTCCTGAAGCTTCTACAAATACATAATAAAGGATAACTTAGTTTTTGGCCTGCCATGTATATCTTTGTGCCTATACATGAAGAGTGACATACCAGAGCCTTCCCCATGCGTGCCAGGTATGACTCCACGCCCACGCGCCTTGGCCCCTCCTCTGTGGTAAGGTCCAGGGGCTGGTCTGAGGAGGCCACAGAGGAGGGGTAGGTCCGTCGCCCGGGAGATCCACCACCTTCACTCACAGATGCAGAGTCATGCAGCACTGGTCGGCCTGTACGTCTCCGGGTGCGGCGAATTCTGAAATCCATTTCCAACACTACCAAAGAAAAGTCATTATCAATAAAGGCATAACTTATACATTTGGAACATATACCATGCAATTGCTTTGTACTTACTTGGGAAATGGATCCCAAAATACCTCCGCACCCGGGGCATGTGCAGACGTTTCAGGTCCGACCAATGCTGCATTATCTGGGTGTGAGTGAAGGTGGTGCTGGTCACACGGTGGATCTCGGCGATGATCTCCCGGGCGATGTCCCTTTTCTCGCACACATTGGGCGCGAAGTCATACCGGCGCTGAAGCATGATCTGAAAAACATAATGGACACAGAGCTTTTACTTTTACACACAGACCCATATGTGTTGCATCACAAGTTGAGAATTTAATGTCATTAACACACACATTTCGAGTGGCCGCCATTTTTGGGGAGTGCCTTAAAGAGGACGTTGACTGTGATTGACAGTCTGGTCTTATGTTATATGTATCACACACCATGTACATACAGATAATAGCCAACATCAAGAATCAGGCCACCTGCATCTATGGCATGTTAGGATGGTTTAAACATCCAAGATGTAGGCTTATGCTTAGGCTTTTGGACCACGTGTGTGGCTTCCCGTTGTGTTTTTATGGCTTAGGAAAACAGTGTTCCTCAAACATCCGCATCAAGGTCCGAGACAGGCCAGGTTTGCCAGCTCGCCCCGCTACTCCACAGGTTAATTAACTGTTGCTAAGCCGGAGCAATTGGCCGAATTAGGACATCAGCATAGACAGTTGAAAACGTGGCCAGGCTCGGCCCTTGAGGATGAAGTGTGAGGAGCCAGTGATTAAACATTAAGAGACCCCAAACTAGTTCCAAACGCATCATTTACATTTAGGCCATCATTGACTATTCTATTAAAATGCACAGGCAGCCACTTACCAGCATGAGGATCTCTTCCTGTTGACGGGTGAAGATAGTGGGCGCCATCTTTAGGCTTCTTCCAGGCAGCAGATAAGTGAAACCCCAGCGGTTTCCTGGTTCCGCTCGAACGTACGTTCGTACGAGCGCGTAGTCGTGCGCATAGGCGTCACACGCTGGGCTCATTATTTAAAGGTCCCTGCACCCAAAGCTCATTCTCTTTGAGCATTTGTGTACGATGGCACCAAAAAAGGCGATGAGCAAGCGACCCCAGGCAAGCAAGACCGCGGAGGGCCCCACCACAAGGTCCCAGCAAGCTGGCCGAAAACTGAGAGCCAAGACTCCCACCTCGGCCCCACCAAGGGACCCTGGACCCTCAGGTACCAAAAAAAGGGGCCCCAAGCCCCGTGCCCCTCCTGCAGCCAAAAAGCTGGCAACTGCAGCACCCACCACCTCTGCCCCCAGAACAGGCAGCACCAGTGAGCCCACACCGGCCATGCCTTCAAGTAGGGCAGTTCGGAAACCCATGCCCCGCAGCAGGGCCCGAACCCCATCCAGGCCCCGAAGCACAGCCAGAGGCCGAAGAACCCAATCCAGGGCACGAAGCCCAGCCAGGGCCCGAACCCCATCCAGGGCCCGAACCCCATCCAGGCCCCGAAGCACAGCCAGAGGCCGCAGATCCCAAACCAGGGCCAGAAGCCCCTACAGGGCCCGCCGAACCCAATCCAGGGCCAGAAGCCCCGACAGGGCCCGCCGAACACAATCCAGGGCCAGAAGCCCCTACAGGGCCCGCCGAACCCAATCCAGGGCCAGAAGCCCCGACAGGGCCCGCCGAACACAATCCAGGGCGAGAAGCCCCTACAGGGCCCGCAGATCCCAAACCAGGGCCAGAAGCCCCGACAGGGCCCGCCGAACACAATCCAGGGCCAGAAGCCCCTACAGGGCCAGAAGAACCCAATCCAGGGCCAGAAGCCCCTACAGGCCCAGAAGAACCCAATCCAGGGCCAGAAGCCCCTACAGGCCCAGAAGAACCCAATCCAGGGCCAGAAGCCCCTCCAGGCCCAGAAGAACCCAATCCAGGGCCAGAAGCCCCTACAGGGCCCGACGAACCCAATCCAGGGCCAGAAGCCCCCGACCTGGCACCAGCCGGGAACAGAGCCCCCGACCTGGCACCAGCCGGGAACCTAGCCCCCCAAGAGGGCCCCGAATTGCCCCCATGACCACATCTACACCTGGAAGTTCGGTGGCCAGCCACGCAAGAACACCCAGTCCCTTGGCCAGTCCAGTCCAGTCATTGGGAAGCCACCAATCCGGCCATTCCCCTACCCAGCCCCAGGCCATAATGTCACCACATGTGTCTGCACACATGGAGGAGCAGCCAAGCCAACCATCTGGCCGCACATTGCGCCGCGGCCAGTTGAGTGGGAGATTCTCCCATGACCAAAATATGGCATTGGCTAGTGGCCTTACATTATACTATGACGAGCTATATGGGAGCAAATCCAAACACACCACCAAGCAGCGCAAGATGGAATTGTTTGAAACCATCCTCCGACAAGTAAATGCAGCGGGGGAAGAGAGGAAAGATGTGTCCCAAATTCAGAAGAAAATCTCTGATCTGAAGTATGCTGTACGGCAAAAAGAAATTAAAAGGCATAATTACAGGTAACTAAATGTTTACGCTAAATCTAATGTTTTGGATGTACTGTATGCACCTTTTCTGAGTACAAAACGATTTTCTCTTTTCAGCCTGAAAACTGGCGGTGGCTTTCCATCTAAATTGGAGTTTACCCCTGCTGAGGAGATTGTGCTTGGACTTCTCCATCCGGTCGCGGTCGGTGGACATGCTGGTCTAAGGGACACAGACTCACCGACCCGTACCCACGGTGAGTACTCTTAAATCTGCATGTTTGGCTGTTTGCTAAATAATCTACAGTTCACTAGTAACAAGCTAACGGGATGCCCCTATGGTTTGCCTTGCTTGGCCTCGCACTACTGTGGCTGTTTGTGTCCTCTTTTTGTCCCTGGGAATCACACATTTAGGCCCACAGCCATTATGGCAAAGTTCAAATGTCCAATTGGATTGTTAAAGTCATGAAGTATCGCAAGATAAGTGAGATATTTGGAATCAATCACAAAACACACATCATTATGTATGGGTTGCCTTTTGGTTGTGTGAGTTGTGTTTGAGTTAACAATTTAATTAGCCACCCACAAACATATCTGACCTAGAGCAGCGAGACTCAACTGGCGGCCCGGGGTCCCAATGCGGACCTTGGCACCACATTCAAGGACCCCTGGCCAGACAGCCCTGCACTCAGTTACTTCTGTGTTGACGTGCTCAGAGCTGCCCCCTTGATCGGCCATGTAGTGGTTGGTCTCCTGCCCAATGTCATGGCTCCCTGAAACATAGCATTGCAATATGAAGTACTGCACAGGAAGTGGCATTGCAAGGTACACAGTAACTTATTTAAAATTTCTCTGGCCACAATCGTGTCCCGCTGCCCCTGCTCTGGCCCATCTGCCACAGTCCCCCCATGCACCCCCCCACATAAGCCCCATACATTTGTAACAGATTGGCTCCATCCATCCCATCACCATCAATACGTTAACTCCCCCCTTTAGCCATCCAATCCCTGTCCCCTCAGCTCTGGCCCATCCAGCCCAGCAAGGGCAAGCAGCCTTTATTAGTTGGCACTTTGAAATCTCCAGCCCCTCCACCAGTGTCTTTATTTTTAACTAGACACCCCCTGCGTCAGCACCATGGCCAGACATTCACCTCTCACCACATACCTTTAAATGGGCGTTTCAAACAATTGTTTGAGTACCCCGGACCTAGCGAATGGTAGGCTAAATCCAAAAATGTGCCTTGAAAGTTGTATGCTGACTGGGTACACTTCATGACTTAGAACTGAGGTCACTTAGCAGTTTTTCAGAGCCATTGCACCTATGTAAACTTGCGTGTGTTTGAACAAAGGTCACCATTGCTCTAGAGTTGAATAATATTACAAATAGAGCTATATTTGATTACCTATCCTAAAAAAGGTTATGTGTGTGTGTTTACGTGGTTTGTTTTTCTCTTCTTCAGCCCAGCATGATCCCTCAGCAAGGGTAAACTCACCCCCCAGTTTGGTTATGCCTACCAGGTCCGTACAGCATAGGAGCCCAGATCAGAGATTTTCGGTAAGTTAATTTAGTAGCATAAATACTAACAAGTGCTTAAGAATGTGTTAAACTGTTGAAATCCAAAATTTGGACGCAAACTTAGCCTTTTTTTTTTGATATGTCCCTACAGACCCGCACACTCATGGAAGAGATCCAGGACATGGAGGAAGATGATGATGTCTCCGTACAGGGCACGTCGGATGAACTCCCCCTGGGTCCCAATTTGGAACTGCTCCATAATGTTTCTCTGGCCAATCCTCAGCAGCAGAGTGAATCTCCATCCATTGTGCTTGCACATGGGGAGACTGACACTACAGTCCCCAGTGTTCACTCTGCTGCTGAGGATTTGCAAAGCAGGCCGGTTGCTGTTGAGGGTACGACACCACGCGGCAGGGCACGCCCAAGAGCCAGGGTAATTGTGCGGCGGACGCCATTACGCCGCCCCACAATTTCCCAGGGGAGGCAGAGTGCCCTGCTTCAATTATGGACCCAACAAAGGGACTCTTATGACGCCCAGCTCGTTACAGAGCGTGAGCAAAGGCATGCCGACATGGTCAACATCCATACCAGTCTACAGGGCATCCTCGCGGAGTTGCGTACCCTCAACAGCAACGTGGCCAATGCAAGTAATGGCATCCAGTCAGCCATGGCTGAGATGACCAATATGCAGAGAAACATTGTGGAGCAGTTTCAAATTCACAATGCTGCCATGGCCCAGGCTAGGTCCCATTCCCATGGACCTCCACCTGGACCTCCACCTGGGTATTATGGGCAGCCACCCTATTAAGCCATGGGTGTGTGGGACATCTTTTCTCTTAACCCCCACTGTATTTACTTGTCCTTTGAGGTTTCAAACAATCCATTTTGTGTTGCTCTGGCAGGTTGTGTTTTGTATTTGCTCCCATATAGCTCCTTAGAGTAATGCTTAAGGCCACTAGCCAATGCCATAGGTCTATGTGGAGTTTATCTGGCCACTTATGGCTTTACCTATGTATTTGGTTGGTGCTCCTCCTGTTTGCAGACATGTTTGTGTGACATTATGGCCATGCCCAAATATCCCTGGGCACAGGCAATATTAATGACTGGACTAGGCTGGCCTTTGGACTGGGTGTCCTTGTTTGGTTGTGCCACTCACTTCCAGGTGTAGATGTGCTCGATGTTTTTTTGGTAATGTTATCCATTTGTTACCACAGATGTATGTGGACTGATTTCTGTTAACCACTATAATTTTTCATTTTCAAAGTAAAACAAAAAATTCACTTACAATACTTGTGGCGTTTTTAGTGGGAAGACATTTTTAACAGCTTGGGCTAAACCAGATAATTTGGGTTTGAAGAGGTGTAACAATGCAAAGCTAAAGCTAAGGAAACTACATGAAATACATTAGGCAACAATTAAGGTCTAAATGTTTTACTTAGAGGTAATGCCACATTACGGCAAAACAACATATGTAACAAAAAGGATAACACAGACATACAGAATGGTGAGACAGGGAAAAAAGTTAACTAAAATGCTGGCTGATCAGGTTGGCTCGAACAGATTGGCCAGACTCACTGGGGGGCCCCTCAAAATTCTCGACTTCATCCTCGACGGCTGAAGAGGGCAGGCTGTCCACATAACGTGGGACACGTTCCATGATGGCAAAATTGTGCAAAACAGCACATGCCATTATAATGTCGATCACTTTCTTGGGATCATATTGCAGGGCCCCCCCAGTATGGTCAAGGCAACGAAAACGTGTCTTCAGCAGACCAAAGGCCCTCTCCACAACAGCCCGGGTCTTGCGATGCGCACGGTTATACGCTTCCTGAGAGGCATCCTGGGGCCGCAGCACAGGCGTCATGAGCCAGGGTAGAAGTGGGTACCCGGAATCACCTTAAACAGAGAATTAAATGTAATCAAAATTAAAAAGGCAACACAACCAACACCAAAAATTTCACAGATATCATAATGATGTAAGGTAAAGTGTTCCCAAAAAAAAAAACGGCACATTAGGGCCCCCAAAAATTGCACTAAGGTATAACCTAAATAAAAATGACACTTCTATATACCAATTAATTAACAAACATATGCACGGCCAAGGGTATTTGTATTTTACATATATTTGTAGTTTTCAGACATGTTACAATTAGGATGCTGCTGAGGGCCTATCCACATTTCTCTGGAAACTACAATGTATGCAGTTTAAGTCCACTTTGACATTTAACGACCAATAGTACCAAAGGAGCCAAATGTCAAAGATCCCTATCCACATTTCACAGGAAACTACAATGTATGCAGTTTAAGTCCACTTTGACATTTAAAGACCAATAGTACCAAAGGAGCCAAATGTCAAAGATCCCTATCCACATTTCACAGGAAACTACAATGTATGCAGTTTAAGTCCACTTGGACATTTAAAGACCAATAGTCCCAAAGGAGCCAAAGGTCAAAGATCCTTGGGTATAAACTCCAAACCAATATATTTAGGCACAAGGAACTTACAGACATCCTAACTAAAGGGAAAACATTCTGAAGGGCAAAGCGAGACAAGGATTTTTTGGGTAAGTTCCTAATATATGAGCCAAGAAAAAGGCAGTTGGACGCTTCTGTAAAGTTTTCCAAAACAAACATATCACCAAATACAAGATTAATGCCACATTTAATAACACACAAATAGGACACACTTACCAAGCAGCCATGCCCCCGAAAATTCACCTGCCTCAAATCTCTGAAACAACCCAGATCGCCGGAGGATATAGGAGTCGTGGGACGATCCGGGGTAGCCGGCAAGGACACTCATAAACCGCATATCCGGACCAACCACGGCCTGGACATTAAGTGAGTGTCCCATTTTACGATTCCTTAAGGCAAAAACATACAAAAAGGGTAATTGATATTTGACCCAAACTAATAAATTAACCACAAAACATGTCTGCACTCTATTGGGAAAGACTAATGAAAAGCCGAGATAAAGCAGCTACACAAATGAGGGAGAAACAAATATGCTGCCGCAAAGGCAAACAGGTTACATTACACGTTGGCCAACATAATAACCAATCTCAATACCTATATATATACTCGTCGGCTGCCCTAGGTACGAGTGCCACATGTGTGCAGTCAATTGCACCAATAACGTTGGGCATGTCGGCCACATTATAAAAACCAAGCTTAATGGCGTTTCTGGCTGCCATATCATCTGGAAAAAATATATATTTTTGAGTTATGGCAGCCATGCCTTCCAAAAATTTAAAGAGTGCGCGGCTCAGCGTAGGCTGTGACATCCCCACAGAGAGGGCACCCAGCCTCTGGAACGAGCCGTTCGCCAAAAATTGCAGGCAGCCAAGCATCTTGGTCATACCTGAAATTGCATGCCCCTTCCTTGTGGTGCGGGCTAACCATGGCCGCAGCTCACTATATAATTTATGGAGGGAAGCGCGATTAAGCCTAGTCAGCTCGAACAGCTCAACATCATTCATGCTATCGATGTTCATGCGACGACGCAGGGGCAATCTGCTCTCAGACATCTCGATCAACTCAATGCCAAAAAGCATAAGCCCTTGATGTGCCACAAACTCGCTCCGCTCCATCCTACTCCCGAGGCCAAATAGCTGCCGGCAAACATTTCGTAAAGCAGCTCTTTAATGGGCTTCAAAACAATTAGCAATCACCTCTCTGAATTGGGCGCAAGCCCATGTGAAGGACGTAAAAAATAGGATCGGACGCAAATAATACGATTTGGACGGGAAAAACACACGAACTAACGCAAATTATACGATTCTCGTACGAAATGCGTATGTTCATATACGTCTATGCGCGAACGATCGTGCGAATACGAAATGGCCAAAAAAACAAGAAAAAATGACAAACACCCACCCAAACTTACGATTCTCGATACGAAATCAATTAACTTTTGCTCTTTGAATCGAGGGGATTGTCTATGACATCACAGAATGTGTGTTCCATATCAACCACTGACAGTTGGAAAATGTCTATGACATCACAGAGTGTGTGTTCCATAGCAACCACTGACAGTTGGAAAATGTCTATGACATCACAGAATGTGTGTTCCATAGCAACCAATGACAGGTGGTCAATGTCTATGACATCACAGAATGTGTGTTCCATATCAACCACTGACAGTTGGAAAATGTCTATGACATCACAGAGTGTGTGTTCCATATCAACCGCTGACAGGTGGTCAATGTCTGTGACATCACAGAGTGTCTGTTCCAAAGCAACCAATGACAGGTGGTCAATGTCTATGACATCACAGTGTGTATGTTCCCTAGCAACAGCTGACAGATTGTCAATGCCTATGACATCACATAATGTATGTTCCATAGAAACATCTGACAGTTGGAAAATGTCTATGACATCACAGAATGTGTGTTCCATAGCAACCACTGACAGGTGGTCAATGTCTATGACATCACAGAGTGTGTGTTCCATAGCAATTGCTGACAGTTGGAAAATGTCTATGACATCACAGAGTGTGTGTTCCATAGCAATTGCTGACAGATGGTCAATGTCTATGACATCACAGAATGTGTGTTCCATAGCAACCAATGACAGGTGGTCAATGTCTATGACATCACATGTTCTCTAGCAACAGCTGACAGTTGGAAAATGTCTATGACATCACAGAGTGTGTGTTCCATAGCCAATGCTGACAGATGGTCAATGCCTATGACATCACATAATGTATGTTCCATAGAAACATCTGACAGTTGGAAAATGTCTATGACATCACAGAGTGTGTGTTCCATAGCAACAGCTGACAGATGGTCATTGTCTATGACATCACAGAATGTGTGTTCCATAGCAACCACTGACAGGTGGAAAATGTCTATGACATCACAGTATGTGTTTCTATAGCAACAACTGACAGGTGGATACAGATGGATGTTTTAGCTGTTTAGGCTCCTCGGGTGATTCCTAAAGCGGACCAACATTAAAAAATGACTTTATGTCCCTTTAACACTCTCACCTGGGGCATCCCAGTTTGGGATGCCTCTACAGGTGGAGATCCCAATGAAGGCATTAAGCCCTTTATGATGGGGGGCAGGGAGTAATTGCTCACTTCAGTGAAGCATGTCTTATTAGATGAACTGCAGATTCCGCACATGTGTGCAGCTATTTCCTGTCCCCCAATGGACGCAGCACTCTCTACTGCAGGGCTCGGTGATGGTGTGAGGAGGAAGGTTAGGTTAGTTTAGTGTCCCTGTGAATTTCTAGCAGAAATGCCATGGGTGTCACCGGGAGCAGAGGGGTGTCACTGGCACAGGAGCCTCATATTAATCTAACAGAAATGCCATGGGTGTCACTGGGAGCAGAGGGGTGTCACTGGCACAGGAGCCTCATATTAATCTAACAGAAATGCCATGGGTGTCACTGGGAGCAGAGGGGTGTCACTGGCACAGGAGCCTCATATTAATCTAACACCAATGCCATGGGTGTCACCGGGAGCAGAGGGGTGTCACTGGCACAGGAGCCTCATATTAATCTAACAGCAATGCCATGGGTGTCACTGGGAGCAGAGGGGTGTCACTGGCACAGGAGCCTCATATTAATCTAACAGAAATGCCATGGGTGTCACCGGGAGCAGAGGGGTGTCACTGGCACAGGAGCCTCATATTAATCTAACAGAAATGCCATGGGTGTCACTGGGAGCAGAGGGGTGTCACTGGCACAGGAGCCTCATATTAATCTAACAGAAATGCCATGGGTGTCACCGGGAGCAGAGGGGTGTCACTGGCACAGGAGCCTCATATTAATCTAACAGAAATGCCATGGGTGTCACTGGGAGCAGAGGGGAGTCACTGGCACAGGAGCCCCATATTAATATAACAGAAATGCCATGGGTGTCACTGGGAGCAGAGGGGTGTCACTGGCACAGGAGCCCCATATTAATATAACAGAAATGCCATGGGTGTCACTGGGAGCAGAGGGGAGTCACTGGCACAGGAGCCCCATATTAATCTAACAGAAATGCCGTGGGTGTCACCTGGACACTATGGACTCCCCCATTGGTGAGAGCTTAGACGCAGTTGTTGGTTGTAGCAGCAGAGGGCGCTGTGTGTCCATCAGTTATACAGATCTCTGTGGCTGAGATGATCTGTTAGTTTATCTTATGTGTTTATATAGCGCTGACCTATGCCGTAGCGCATTACAGAGCACAGCGAAGCATTCACATCTGGTTGGCAAAAGAGCTCACAGTTGAGTCAGGGGCAAGTGTGGATTTGGGTGGTGGACAGCTCAGCCTATTAATACCCCTCTATCCATCAGGGACCCCACAGCCAAAAACCCCTCCATCCTTAAACAGCCTGGCACAGTTGGAAAAGGTAGCAGCCATTTTGGAGCTTCCTCCTCCAACTGACAATGCACAGTAACAGTAAGCCCAGCAGCACTTCCTGTTTGCAGGTGGCCTGCAGATACATGAGCCGCCATTTTGTTTTTTAAAATTGAGCCCAGCAGGAGTTAGAAAAAGGTAAATTAATTTTTATGAGCAGGAATCTAAATTGCCCCGGGAGGGGGGGGGGGCATAGGAGCGCTGTTTGTTGAATTGGTCTGGATTAAGTCCTTTTTGATTATTGGTCCGCTTTAAGAGACCCATCAGCCTATCAGTACCACTTTGTTCTTAAACCGGACCTTCACCGTGATATATGGAAAAGCCCAAACCCTTAAAAACGATTCCCCAGCATCTAAAATTAATATATTTTACGTTTTTTTTAGTCAATTATTATTCTTCCCCCACTGGGCTGCAACTCTGTTCAGGATATGGGCGCCGCCATCTTGACTCAGAAGAATCACATACTGAGGAGAGGAGAGCGGGATAAAGTACAGGGGGTGGGGTTATAGCTGAGCTTTGCACAAACAGAGCAGAGCTGGGGTCAGGGAAAAGACAGCAATCCCAGAATGCAGAGCAGCACAGTCAGAAGACACTTCCTGTTTGCAGGCAGCCTGAGACTCCATGTTTTGCCATCTTGGATGTTTAAAGTTTCAGAAAATGCAGTAGATGCAGGTAGGATGATTTTTAATGTGAGCAAAATGTACAGGGTGTGGGAAACATATAAGATAGGCTCTTATTCAGGGTGAGGGTCCGGATTAATGTGGGCAATCTGTATGTACAGGGTGTGGGAAACATATAAGATAGGCTCTTATTCAGGGTGAGGGTCCGGATTAATGTGAGCAATCTGTATGTACAGGGTGTGGGAAACATATAAGATAGGCTCTTTTTCAGGGTGAGGGTCCGGATTGATGTGGGCAATCTGTATGTACAGGGTGTGGGAAACATATAAGATAGGCTCTTATTCAGGGTGAGGGTCCGGATTGATGTGGGCAATCTGTATGTACAGGGTGTGGGAAACATATAAAATAGGCTCTTATTCAGAGTGAAGGTCCGGATTAATGTGAGCAATCTGTATGTACAGGGGGGAAACATATAAGATAGGCTCTTATTCAGGGTGAGGGTCCGGATTAATGTGAGCAATCTGTATGTACAGGGTGTGGGAAACATACAAGATAGGCTCTTATTCAGGGTGAGGGTCCGGATTAATGTAGGCAATCTGTATGTACAGGGTGTGGGAAACATATAAGATAGGCTCTTATTCATGGTGAGGGTCCGGATTAATGTGAGCAATCTGTATGTACAGGGTGTGGGAAACATACAAGATAGGCTCTTATTCAGGGTGAGGGTCCGGATTAATGTAGGCAATCTGTATGTACAGGGTGTGGGAAACATATAAGATAGGCTCTTATTCAGGGTGAAGGTCCGGATTAATGTGAGCAATCTGTATGTACAGGGTGTGGGAAACATGTAAGATAGGCTCTTATTCAGGGTGAAGGTCCGGATTAATGTGGGCAATCTGTATGTACAGGGTGTGGGAAACATACAAGATAGGCTCTTATTCAGGGTGAGGGTCCGGATTAATGTGAGCAATCTGTATGTACAGGGTGTGGGAAACATACAAGATAGGCTCTTATTCAGGGTGAAGGTCCGGATTAATGTGAGCAATCTGTATGTACAGGGTGTGGGAAACATACAAGATAGGCTCTTATTCAGGGTGAAGGTCCGGATTAATGTGAGCAATCTGTATGTACAGGGTGTGGGAAACATACAAGATAGGCTCTTATTCAGGGTGAAGGTCCGGATTAATGTGAGCAATCTGTATGTACAGGGTGTGGGAAACATACAAGATAGGCTCTTATTCAGGGTGAAGGTCCGGATTAATGTGAGCAATCTGTATGTACAGGGTGTGGGAAACATATAAGATAGACTCTTATTCAGGGTGAAGGTCCGGATTAATGTGAGCAATCTGTATGTACAGGGTGTGGGAAACATACAAGATAGGCTCTTATTCAGGGTGAAGGTCCGGATTAATGTGAGCAATCTGTATGTACAGGGTGTGGGAAACATACAAGATAGGCACTTATTCAGGGTGAAGGTCCGGATTAATGTGAGCAATCTGTATGTACAGGGTGTGGGAAACATACAAGATAGGCTCTTATTCAGGGTGAAGGTCCGGATTAATGTGAGCAATCTGTATGTACAGGGTGTGGGAAACATATAAGATAGACTCTTATTCAGGGTGAAGGTCCGGATTAATGTGAGCAATCTGTATGTACAGGGTGTGGGAAACATACAAGATAGGCTCTTATTCAGGGTGAAGGTCCGGATTAATGTGAGCAATCTGTATGTACAGGGTGTGGGAAACATGTAAGATAGGCTCTTATTCAGGGTGAAGGTCCGGATTAATGTGGGCAATCTGTATGTACAGGGTGTGGGAAACATACAAGATAGGCTCTTATTCAGGGTGAGGGTCCGGATTAATGTGAGCAATCTGTATGTACAGGGTGTGGGAAACATACAAGATAGGCTCTTATTCAGGGTGAAGGTCCGGATTAATGTGAGCAATCTGTATGTACAGGGTGTGGGAAACATACAAGATAGGCTCTTATTCAGGGTGAAGGTCCGGATTAATGTGAGCAATCTGTATGTACAGGGTGTGGGAAACATACAAGATAGGCTCTTATTCAGGGTGAAGGTCCGGATTAATGTGAGCAATCTGTATGTACAGGGTGTGGGAAACATACAAGATAGGCTCTTATTCAGGGTGAAGGTCCGGATTAATGTGAGCAATCTGTATGTACAGGGTGTGGGAAACATATAAGATAGACTCTTATTCAGGGTGAAGGTCCGGATTAATGTGAGCAATCTGTATGTACAGGGTGTGGGAAACATACAAGATAGGCTCTTATTCAGGGTGAAGGTCCGGATTAATGTGAGCAATCTGTATGTACAGGGTGTGGGAAACATGTAAGATAGGCTCTTATTCAGGGTGAAGGTCCGGATTAATGTGGGCAATCTGTATGTACAGGGTGTGGGAAACATACAAGATAGGCTCTTATTCATGGTGAGGGTCCGGATTAATGTGAGCAATCTGTATGTACAGGGTGTGGGAAACATATAAGATAGGCTCTTATTCAGGGGGAAGGTCCAGATTAATGTGGGCAATCTGTATGTACAGGGTGTGGGAAACATACAAGATAGGCTCTTATTCATGGTGAGGGTCCGGATTAATGTGAGCAATCTGTATGTACAGGGTGTGGGAAACATATAAGATAGGCTCTTATTCAGGGTGAGGGTCCAGATTAATGTGGGCAATCTGTATGTACAGGGTGTGGGAAACATATAAGATAGGCTCTTATTCAGGGTGAGGGTCCGGATTAATGTGAGCAATCTGTATGTACAGGGTGTGGGAAACATATAAGATAGGCTCTTATTCAGGGTGAGGGTCCGGATTAATGTGAGCAATCTGTATGTACAGGGTGTGGGAAACATACAAGATAGGCTCTTATTCAGGGTGAAGGTCCGGATTAATGTGAGCAATCTGTATGTACAGGGTGTGGGAAACATATAAGATAGACTCTTATTCAGGGTGAAGGTCCGGATTAATGTGAGCAATCTGTATGTACAGGGTGTGGGAAACATACAAGATAGGCTCTTATTCAGGGTGAAGGTCCGGATTAATGTGAGCAATCTGTATGTACAGGGTGTGGGAAACATGTAAGATAGGCTCTTATTCAGGGTGAAGGTCCGGATTAATGTGGGCAATCTGTATGTACAGGGTGTGGGAAACATACAAGATAGGCTCTTATTCAGGGTGAGGGTCCGGATTAATGTGAGCAATCTGTATGTACAGGGTGTGGGAAACATACAAGATAGGCTCTTATTCAGGGTGAAGGTCCGGATTAATGTGAGCAATCTGTATGTACAGGGTGTGGGAAACATACAAGATAGGCTCTTATTCAGGGTGAAGGTCCGGATTAATGTGAGCAATCTGTATGTACAGGGTGTGGGAAACATACAAGATAGGCTCTTATTCAGGGTGAAGGTCCGGATTAATGTGAGCAATCTGTATGTACAGGGTGTGGGAAACATGTAAGATAGGCTCTTATTCAGGGTGAAGGTCCGGATTAATGTGGGCAATCTGTATGTACAGGGTGTGGGAAACATACAAGATAGGCTCTTATTCATGGTGAGGGTCCGGATTAATGTGAGCAATCTGTATGTACAGGGTGTGGGAAACATATAAGATAGGCTCTTATTCAGGGGGAAGGTCCAGATTAATGTGGGCAATCTGTATGTACAGGGTGTGGGAAACATACAAGATAGGCTCTTATTCATGGTGAGGGTCCGGATTAATGTGAGCAATCTGTATGTACAGGGTGTGGGAAACATATAAGATAGGCTCTTATTCAGGGGGAAGGTCCAGATTAATGTGGGCAATCTGTATGTACAGGGTGTGGGAAACATATAAGATAGGCTCTTATTCAGGGTGAGGGTCCGGATTAATGTGAGCAATCTGTATGTACAGGGTGTGGGAAACATATAAGATAGGCTCTTATTCAGGGTGAGGGTCCGGATTAATGTGAGCAATCTGTATGTACAGGGTGTGGGAAACATATAAGATAGGCTCTTATTCAGGGTGAGGGTCCGGATTAATGTGAGCAATCTGTATGTACAGGGTGTGGGAAACATATAAGATAGGCTCTTATTCAGGGTGAGGGTCCGGATTAATGTGAGCAATCTGTATGTACAGGGTGTGGGAAACATATAAGATAGGCTCTTATTCAGAGTGAATGTCCAGTTTAAGTTAATACCCCCTCCATCTATAAGAGATCCCTTCAGCCAGGTAACCTAACAACTTAGTAATCTTTGAGAAGAAGGGGGGGGGGGGGGGTAAACCCCAGGCCATTAAGGGCTTAACCTTCCCCCTTCTGTGACCCTGATTTCCACTTCGCTTACCAATTGCCCCCCCCCCCCCGGGGCTACAGTCACCCATGTGGCTGGTGGTCTTTTTGTTAGGTATATTAGTTGCCCCTGGGATCCCTGTAGGTATAGGTTGTCTGCTATTAGCCTATATGACACCAGATGGCGCTGTTATATAACATGTGAAAGATTCAGATAAAAAGCAGCCCATCAAAAATGTCTTCCACTCTGCTGAGCCCCAGCAGCAAACCCAGCATCGGGCAGCGCTGCTTACTTTTTAAAGCGGACCAAAACCCATGTGACCTGTATGTGAACCCCACAGTTTGCTCAGTACTCACCTTGATCTGGCAATCCCAGGGCATCCCCCATCTGCTTTGGGCACCCTCCCCAGTTATATCTGAGTGGCTGGAAGCTGTTTCCCCCCTGTACATACAGATTGCTCACATTAATCCGGACCTTCACCCTGAATAAGAGGCTATCTTATATGTTTCCCACACCCTGTACATACAGATTGCTCACATTAATCCGGACCTTCACCCTGAATAAGAGCCTATCTAATATGTTTCCCACACCCTGTACATACAGATTGCTAACATTAATCCGGACCCTCACCCCGAATAAGAGCCTATCCTATATGTTTCCCCCATGCACATACTGATTGCCCACATTAATCCAGACCCTCACCCTGAATAAGAGCCTATCTTGTACGTTTCCCCCCGTACATACAGATTGCCGACATTAATCCGGACCCTCACCCTGAATAAGAGCCTATCTTATATGTTTCCCCCTGCACATACAGATTGCCTACATTAATCCAGACCCTCACCCTGAATAAGAGCCTATCTTGTATGTTTCCCCCTTGTACATACAGATTGCTCACATAAATCCGGACCTTCACCCTGAATAAGAGTCTATCTTCTATGTTTCCCACACCCTGTACATACAGATTGCTTACATTAATCCGGACCTTCACCCTGAATAAGAGCCTATCTTATATGTTTCCCACACCCTGTACATACAGATTGCCCACATTAATCCGGACCTTCACCCTGAATAAGAGCCGATCTTGTATGTTTCCCCCCTGTACATACAGATTGCTCACATTAATCCGGACCTTCACCCTGAATAAGAGCCGATCTTGTATGTTTCCCCCCTGTACATACAGATTGCTCACATTAATCCGGACCTTCACCCTGAATAAGAGCCGATCTTGTATGTTTCCCCCCTGTACATACAGATTACTCACATTAAGAATTAACCTTCCTGCATCTACTGTATTTTCGGAGCCTTTAAACATCCAAGATGGCGGCCCATGGAGCATCAGGCTGCCTACAAACAGGAAGTGTCTTCTGACTGTGTCGCTCTGCATTCTGGGACTGCTGTCCTTTCCCTGACCCCAGCTCTGCTCTGTCTGAGCAAAGCACAGCTATAACCCCGCCCCCCTGTACTTTATCCCGCTCTCCTCTCCTCAGTATGTGATGCTTTTGAGTCAAGATGGCGGCACCCGTATCCTAGAGTCCTGAACAGAGTTGCAGCCCAGTGGGGAAAAAAATAATAAGTAAGTGACTAAAAACTTAAAATATATTAATTTTAGATGCTGGGGAATCGTTTTATAAGGGTTTGGGCTTTTCATTAAATCACGCTGAAGGTCCGGCTTAGTCATTGCTGAGCCTTAATATACATGGCAATGAATCCTGATTGGAAGCGAGCTCATGCGTGTGCCACGGGATCCCGGGATTGGGGAGAGTACAGTGACCTGGGGGTTTCACATGCAGATATATTTGGTTTGCTTTAAAGTGGGAATCTCTCAGATCCCGGGAATCGATTCCCCCCCCCCGGGGCATCCAAAATCAGGATGACTCCCTGTGTGAGCCCCCCAGGTCTCCCCATACACTTACCTTGTGTCCCGGTCCAACGCTGCATGTGCGAGCCATCCCTCTAGCAGGGCGCGTGCTGTAGGACCAGGAACAGGTAAGTTGGCTGGGGCGATCTCGGGGGTTTCACGCAGCGGGGCATCCCCGATCGGGGCAATGACCCCAGGATAGTCAAAATCCTGGGTTTTGGTCCACTTTAATCAGACATAAAGAGATCCTATACTCAGAAAGGAAGTTTATGTCATCACCTTCTATCACCAACCCAGTGCCCCAAAACTACTTTTTTTTTTTTTTTTACTTAAGCCTTTGCCCAATATTCATAACAACGCTAACAGGATGCAATCTGCCATATTGCTCCCTGGTTGAGCAGCTCCAGCCCCCTGGTGCTTTCTAGAGATTATGCATTCAGTTACAGTAGACACAACTCAGCCTTAACAGTTATAATAACTGCCATTATGTGGCAGTTTAGCTTGTAACTGATTTCATTAGCATACGGCCGCCATTCGGACATCATATACATTGAGTTTTCAGTCTCTCTATTGTTTCACTAAGTTTGGGTGTATTGCTCGTAGCAAAGGTTCAATGGGTGCGCCCCTTAGAGATGGGAGCACCTTAAGCTTCACCCGCCACCCCGACCCTCTGCTCATGGCCGGCCTCACCTACAACCATGTTAAACCGGTGAGCGCGTATGGAGGCACCCACTGATGTATAGAGGGCACCCACTGATGTATGGAGGACACCCACTGATGTATGGAGGACACCCACTGATGTATGGAGGACACCCACTGATGTATGGAGGACACCCACTGATGTATGGAGGACACCCACTGATGTATGGAGGGCACCCACTGATGTATAGAGGGCACCCACTGATGTATGGAGGACACCCACTGATGTATGGAGGGCACCCACCGATGTATGGAGGGCACCCACTGATGTATAGAGGGCACCCACTGATGTATGGAGGACACCCACTGATGTATGGAGGACACCCACTGATGTATGGAGGACACCCACTGATGTATGGAGGGCACCCACTGATGTATAGAGGGCACCCACTGATGTATGGAGGACACCCACTGATGTATGGAGGACACCCACTGATGTATGGAGGACACCCACTGATGTATGGAGGACACCCACTGATGTATAGAGGGCACCCACTGATGTATGGAGGACACCCACTGATGTATGGAGGACACCCACTGATGTATGGAGGACACCCACTGATGTATGGAGGACACCCACTGATGTATGGAGGACACCCACTGATGTATGGAGGACACCCACTGATGTATGGAGGGCACCCACTGATGTATAGAGGGCACCCACTGATGTATGGAGGACACCCACTGATGTATGGAGGACACCCACTGATGTATGGAGGGCACCCACCGATGTATGGAGGACACCCACTGATGTATGGAGGACACCCACTGATGTATAGAGGACACCCACTGATGTATGGAGGACACCCACTGATGTATGGAGGGCACCCACTGATGTATAGAGGGCACCCACTGATGTATGGAGGACACCCACTGATGTATGGAGGACACCCACTGATGTATGGAGGACACCCACTGATGTATGGAGGACACCCACCGATGTATGGAGGACACCCACCGATGTATGGAGGGCACCCACCGATGTATGGAGGGCACCCACCGATGTATGGAGGGCACCCACCGATGTATGGAGGGCACCCACCGATGTATGGAGGGCACCCACCGATGTATGGAGGTAACCCACCGATGTATGGAGGGCACCCACTGATGTATGGAGGACACCCACTGATGTATGGAGGGCACCCACTGATGTATGGAGGGCACCCACTGATGTATAGAGGGCACCCACTGATGTATGGAGGACACCCACTGATGTATGGAGGACACCCACTGATGTATGGAGGACACCCACTGATGTATGGAGGACACCCACTGATGTATGGAGGACACCCACTGATGTATGGAGGGCACCCACTGATGTATAGAGGGCACCCACTGATGTATGGAGGACACCCACTGATGTATGGAGGACACCCACTGATGTATGGAGGGCACCCACTGATGTATAGAGGGCACCCACTGATGTATGGAGGACACCCACTGATGTATGGAGGGCACCCACCGATGTATGGAGGGCACCCACCGATGTATGGAGGGCACCCACTGATGTATGGAGGGCACCCACTGATGTATGGAGGGCACCCACTGATGTATGGGGGGCACCCACTGATGTATGGGGGGCACCCACTGATGTATGGGGGGCACCCACCGATGTATGGAGGACACCCACTGATGTATGGAGGACACCCACTGATGTATAGAGGACACCCACTGATGTATGGAGGACACCCACTGATGTATGGAGGGCACCCACTGATGTATAGAGGGCACCCACTGATGTATGGAGGACACCCACTGATGTATGGAGGACACCCACTGATGTATGGAGGACACCCACTGATGTATGGAGGACACCCACCGATGTATGGAGGACACCCACCGATGTATGGAGGGCACCCACCGATGTATGGAGGGCACCCACCGATGCATGGAGGGCACCCACCGATGTATGGAGGGCACCCACCGATGTATGGAGGGCACCCACCGATGTATGGAGGTCACCCACCGATGTATGGAGGGCACCCACTGATGTATGGAGGACACCCACTGATGTATGGAGGGCACCCACTGATGTATGGAGGGCACCCACTGATGTATAGAGGGCACCCACTGATGTATGGAGGACACCCACTGATGTATGGAGGACACCCACTGATGTATGGAGGACACCCACTGATGTATGGAGGACACCCACTGATGTATGGAGGGCACCCACTGATGTATAGAGGGCACCCACTGATGTATGGAGGACACCCACTGATGTATGGAGGACACCCACTGATGTATGGAGGGCACCCACTGATGTATAGAGGGCACCCACTGATGTATGGAGGACACCCACTGATGTATGGAGGGCACCCACCGATGTATGGAGGGCACCCACCGATGTATGGAGGGCACCCACTGATGTATGGAGGGCACCCACTGATGTATGGAGGGCACCCACTGATGTATGGGGGGCACCCACTGATGTATGGGGGGCACCCACTGATGTATGGGGGGCACCCACTGATGTATAGAGGACACCCGCTGATGTATGGAGGACACCCGCTGATGTATGGAGGACACCCGCCGATGTATGGAGGACACCCGCCGATGTATGGAGGACACCCGCCGATGTATGGAGGACACCCGCCGATGTATGGAGGACACCCGCCGATGTATGGAGGGCACCCACCGATGTATGGAGGGCACCCACCGATGTATGGAGGACACCCACTGATGTATGGGGGCACCCACTGATGTATGGAGGACACCCGCTGATGTATGGAGGACACCCGCCGATGTATGGAGGACACCCGCCGATGTATGGAGGACACCCGCCGATGTATGGAGGGCACCCGCCGATGTATGGAGGGCACCCACCGATGTATGGAGGGCACCCACCGATGTATGGAGGACACCCACCGATGTATGGGGGCACCCACTGATGTATGGAGGACACCCGCTGATGTATGGAGGACACCCGCCGATGTATGGAGGAAACCCACTGATGTATGGAGGACACCCACTGATGTATGGAGGGCACCCACTGATGTATGGAGGGCACCCACTGATGTATGGAGGGCACCCACTGATGTATGGAGGGCACCCACTGATGTATGGAGGGCACCCTTTGATGTATGGAGGGCACCCACTGATGTATGGAGGGCACCCTTTGATGTATGGAGGGCACCCACTGATGTATGGAGGGCACCCACTGATGTATGGAGGGCACCCTTTGATGTATGGAGGGCACCCACTGATGTATGGGGACACCCACTGATGTATGGAGGACACGCACTGATGTATGGAGGACACCCACTGATGTATGGGGGGCACCCACTGATGTATGGGGGGCACCCACTGATGTATGGGGGGCACCCACTGATGTATGGAGGACACCCACCGATGTATGGAGGACACCCACCGATGTATGGAGGACACCCACCGATGTATGGAGGACACCCACCGATGTATGGGGGGCACCCACCGATGTATGGGGGGCACCCACTGATGTATGGGGGCACCCACTGATGTATGGGGGCACCCACTGATGTATGGAGGACACCCACTGATGTATAGAGGGCACCCACTGATGTATGGAGGGCATCCACTGATGTATGGAGGGCACCCACTGATGTATGGAGGGCACCCACTGATGTATGGAGGGCACCCACTGATGTATGGAGGACACCCACTGATGTATAGAGGGCACCCACTGATGTATGGAGGGCATCCACTGATGTATGGAGGGCACACACTGATGTATGGAGGGCACCCACTGATGTATGGAGGGCACCCACTGATGTATGGAGGACACCCACTGATGTATAGAGGGCACCCACTGATGTATGGAGGGCACCCACTGATGTATGGAGGGCACCCGCTGATGTATGGAGGACACCCACCGATGTATGGAGGGCGCCCACTGATGTATGGAGGACACCCACTGATGTATGGAGGGCGCCCACTGATGTATGGAGGACACCCACTGATGTATAGGGGGGCACCCACCGATGTATGGAGGGCGCCCACTGATGTATGGAGGACACCCACTGATGTATGGAGGACACCCACTGATGTATGGAGGGCACCCACTGATGTATGGATGAAACCCACTGATGTATGGAGGGCACCCACTGATGTATGGAGGACACCCACTGATGTATGGAGGGCACCCACTGATGTATGGAGGGCACCCACTGATGTATGGAGGGCACCCACTGATGTATGGAGGGCACCCACTGATGTATGGAGGGCACCCACTGATGTATGGAGGGCACCCTTTGATGTATGGAGGGCACCCACTGATGTATGGAGGGCACCCTTTGATGTATGAAGGACACCCACTGATGTATGAAGGGCACCCACTGATGTATGGAGGCACCCACTGATGTATGGGGGCACCCACTGATGTATGGAGGACACCCACTGATGTATAGAGGACACCCACTGATGTATGGAGGCACCCACTGATGTATGGGGGCACCCACTGATGTATGGAGGACACCCACTGATGTATAGAGGACACCCACCGATGTATGGAGGACACCCACCGATGTATGGGGGGCACCCACCGATGTATGGGGGGCACCCACCGATGTATGGGGGGCACCCACTGATGTATGGGGGCACCCACTGATGTATGGGGGCACCCACTGATGTATGGAGGACACCCACTGATGTATAGAGGGCACCCACTGATGTATGGAGGGCATCCACTGATGTATGGAGGGCACACACTGATGTATGGAGGGCACCCACTGATGTATGGAGGGCACCCACTGATGTATGGAGGACACCCACTGATGTATAGGGGGGCACCCACCGATGTATGGAGGACACCCACCGATGTATGGAGGACACCCACTGATGTATGGAGGGCACCCACTGATGTATGGAGGGCACCCACTGATGTATGGAGGGCACCCTTTGATGTATGGAGGGCACCCACTGATGTATGGAGGGCACCCTTTGATGTATGGAGGGCACCCTTTGATGTATGGAGGGCACCCACTAATGTATGGAGGACACGCACTGATGTATGGAGGGCACCCACTGATGTATGGAGGGCACCCTTTGATGTATGGAGGGCACCCACTGATGTATGGAGGACACGCACTGATGTATGGAGGGCACCCACTGATGTATGGAGGGCACCCACTGATGTATGGAGGGCACCCACTGATGTATGGAGGGCACCCACTGATGTATGGAGGGCACCCACTGATGTATGGAGGGCACCCACTGATGTATGGAGGGCACCCTTTGATGTATGGAGGGCACCCACTGATGTATGGAGGACACGCACTGATGTATGGAGGGCACCCACTGATGTATGGAGGGCACCCACTGATGTATGGAGGACACCCACTGATGTATAGAGGACACCCACTGATGTATGGGGTCACCCACTGATGTATGGAGGACACCCACTGATGTATGGAGGGCACCCACTGATGTATGGAGGCACCCACTGATGTATGGGGGCACCCACTGATGTATGGAGGACACCCACTGATGTATAGGGGGGCACCCACTGATGTATGGAGGACACACACTGATGTATGGAGGACACCCACTGATGTATGGGGTCACCCACTGATGTATGGAGGACACCCACTGATGTATGGAGGGCACCCACTGATGTATGGAGGCACCCACTGATGTATGGGGGCACCCACTGATGTATGGAGGACACCCACTGATGTATGGAGGCACCCACTGATGTATGGGGGCACCCACTGATGTATGGAGGACACCCACCGATGTATGGAGGGCACCCACCGATGTAAGGAGGACACCCACTGATGTATGGAGGGCACCCACTGATGTATGGAGGACACCCACTGATGTATGGAGGACACCCACTGATGTATAGAGGACACCCACTGATGTATAGAGGACACCCACTGATGTATGGAGGCACCCACTGATGTATGGGGGCACCCACTGATGTATGGAGGGCACCCACTGATGTATAGAGGACACCCGCTGATGTATGGAGGGCACCCGCTGATGTATAGGGGGGCACCCACTGATGTAGCGAGGACACCCACTGATGTATGGAGGACACCCACTGATGTATGGAGGACACCCACTGATGTATGGAGGACACCCACTGATGTATGGAGGACACCCACTGATGTATAGTGGGGCACCCACCGATGTATGGAGGACACCTTTTGATGTATGGAGGGCACCCACTGATGTATGGAGGACACCCACTGATGTATGGAGGACACCCACCGATGTATGGAGGACACCCACTGATGTATGGAGGGCACCCACTGATGTATGGAGGGCACCCACTGATGTATGGAGGCACCCACTGATGTATGGGGGCACCCACTGATGTATGGAGGACACCCACTGATGTATGGAGGCACCCACTGATGTATGGGGGCACCCACTGATGTATGGAGGACACCCACCGATGTATGGAGGGCACCCACCGATGTAAGGAGGACACCCACTGATGTATGGAGGGCACCCACTGATGTATGGAGGACACCCACTGATGTATGGAGGACACCCACTGATGTATAGAGGACACCCACTGATGTATAGAGGACACCCACTGATGTATGGAGGCACCCACTGATGTATGGGGGCACCCACTGATGTATGGAGGGCACCCACTGATGTATAGAGGACACCCGCTGATGTATGGAGGGCACCCGCTGATGTATAGGGGGGCACCCACTGATGTAGCGAGGACACCCACTGATGTATGGAGGACACCCACTGATGTATGGAGGACACCCACTGATGTATGGAGGACACCCACTGATGTATGGAGGACACCCACTGATGTATAGTGGGGCACCCACCGATGTATGGAGGACACCTTTTGATGTATGGAGGGCACCCACTGATGTATGGAGGACACCCACTGATGTATGGAGGACACCCACCGATGTATGGAGGACACCCACTGATGTATGGAGGGCACCCACTGATGTAGCGAGGACACCCACTGATGTAAGGAGGGCACCCACTGATGTATGGAGGGCACCCACTGATGTATGGAGGACACCCTTTGATGTATGGAGGACACCCACTGATGTATGGAGGACACCCACCGATGTATGGAGGGCACCCACCGATGTATGGAGGACACCCACTGATGTATGGAGGACACCCACTGATGTATGGAGGACACCCACTGATGTATGGAGGACACCCATGGCTGCCAGGGGCTTCCTGTGGGAGAAGAGCTGACACTCCATTTCAGTTAGCAGGTAACAGGAGGACCCGAGGTGACGCTGGGTGAAGGGCGTCCAGATTCCGGGTGAGAGCGGGTGACTAATGTAAGATGACCGCGTGACACTGTATAGATAGAAAGTTCAGAGCTCGATGTGTTATAAAGTCCTTCTCTCAGTAATAATAAATATGTAATACACAGAGCTCCAAGTCAACAACCAGGATAAAGTCTTTTTACTCTGCGTTTAAGATATTCCCGCCGTGCAGAAGAATATTCGCACTGTGCAGAATCCGCCAGCGTTTATGTAAAATTCTTACCAAAGCCAATGGTCAGAAGGACAAATACATCATCAAGATGTTTTCCAGAATGAGGTTCAACCCAAAGAAGCATAAGCGTCCAAAATGCATCCACATTGGTCTCCACGCAATAGTATGTCAACACAGAGGAGTATATAGTATATATATAGGTGGCAGCATGCAAACAGAATATATAGTGCATGTCTAGCGCAATACCTTCTGAAATTCACAGACAATATAATGGGTATAATATGCACTTACAAAATATAAAATGTGATGAGCTTAAAAACAAGGCAAAGTTGATTCAGCAAGTCACATCACCTTTTACTTTAAATCCTCCGCCTGAGTATCATAGAGCGATATCCGCATAGATGAGATCTCTAGAGTGGCCGAAATCCTACGCGTTTCGTCCCTGGTGGGGACTTGAACTCGGACATTGCTCTATGATACTCAGGCGGAGGATTTAAAGTGGACCAACACCCAGGGGGGATCGGCCCGGGAATCTATAAGATTCCCGAGCCGATCAGATCCCTCACCACGGGGCATCCGAAACCCCCCAGGACGCCCAGAAACCTTACCTTATCCCCGTTCCAACAGCGCATGCGCGGGCCACGGACGCATCTCGCGCTTCTCTCTAGCAGGGCTCCGTTTGTGAATGGTCGGCGCGGGCGCACTCCCTGTTAGAAGGAAGCATGAGACGCGGCCTCCAGCGCACTCAGAGTGGTTGTCCGTCGCTTGTCCGTCCATACCACAGCGGCTCTGAGCGCTCTGATTGGACGAGCGCTCGCGTAGGAGCAGGGTGAGGTGAGTTATTTAGGGCGATCAGGAGGTTTACACGCAGCGGGTTCACGCCCCGATCAGGGTGCCCCGTGGAAGTGGACCAAAACCCAGGAAAGTAAAAATCCTGGGTGTTGGTCCACTTTAAAGTGAAAGGACTTGCTGAATCAACTTTGCTTTGTTTTTAAGCTCATCACATTTTATATTTTGTAAGTGCCTATTATACCCATTAAATGGTCTGTGAATTTCAGACGGTATTGCGCTAGATATGTCTCTATTTTGTTTGCATGCTGCCACCTATATATATACTATATACTCCTCTGTGTTGAAATACTATTGCGTGGAGACCAATGTGGATGCATTTTGGACGCTTATGCTTCTTTGGGTTTAACCTCATTCTGGAAAATACTTATGCTTACCAGACAAACCACAGAGAACACTTCTGCCCAAAAAGGTATATACCGCACACCAAATATAATATACCAGTAGCAAATGTTTTATTTAGCAAGGTTCTACATAACCACCATATAGTACATACATTTTAAAAAAACATGAATAAAAGCCCCAGATGTCTGGGGCAGGGCGGAGCTCTAATATTCAATTATATTCAAGTATAGTAATATGTTCCCTACAAACTATTTATAAAAATAAAGTGACAGTGCTGACAATTAATATATATACACAAAAGAAAATCCCAGATGCCGCTGCAAAAATGGCCTTACATCCTATGTGCTAAATATTCCTACAAAGTGACAAATGCTGACGGGGAGGCCGATTCATTAATAGCGGCAGGTAGCAACAGTTGAGCGACTGTAGCGGTATTTTCACAGAGCCCGCTGGTAGTCACTGTGCTTGGCCGTTGTTCGGTTGTTGATAGCGACTCAGTCGGTGTGCAGTAATGTTGAAAATTGGGTGAGGAGTCGCTATTTGACAGGTTCCGCGCTGTATGGGAGCGCATGATAGCGACTGGTCATAGCGACCGGCTCCCCCCATATTCATTAACAAATCACGCTCAAAAAATTGTCGCGCTGTGAAATGCATGTTTAAACCCCAGAGCGCTGGCGGCGATGGATTAAAAGTTATTTAACCCCCAAACAACCATATTTTTTGAAACCAAAAACAAAAAATTTTTTAAAGAATTTAGTAATATGAATACAATAATATCAGACCTCTAATATCAATTCTGCACACATTTTTTTTTTTTTTTACCTTAAAAAAATTATCTAACATGGCAGAAGTGGTCACAGAATTTTTCACATTAAAAAAAAAAAAAATTGATAACAATTAATTATTAATATTTAAAGATTGTTCCATTGAAAAGCATTGGAGAGCGCCAGGTAGCGAGAGGTCATACCTGTCGCTGTTCCAGGTCGGACGCTGGCGCTGTGGGCTGAGGCTGGAATAATGATGAATGAGTGGCTATATGGCGCTCTGTCAGTCGCTAAGCAGGATCGGCTTGATAAATGTGTGATTGTGGTGGGGAGCCGGCGTTCTCGTGGCGGGGCCCGTCATTACCGGCCGCTCACCAGTCGCTACCTGTCGCTATTCCTTCATAAATAAGGGCCTAATTAGTTAGTGTTAAAAAGTGCTGAGAGCAACACAGAGCCTGCAGCCAATAGTAACATCATTCTGGAAAACATCTTGATAATGTATTTGCCCTTCTGACCATAGGAAGAATTTTACATAGACGGCGGCGGATTCTGCACAGTGTGAATATTCTTCTGCACCACGGGAATATCTTAAAACGCAGAGTAAAAAAAAAGACTTTATCCTGGATGTCGACTTGGAGCTCTGTGTACTACATATTTATTTTTGCAAGACAGGGTGACTGATTGCACCCATTGCCCGGAGTGGCGCGGGCCCGCCTGAGACTTGTGCAGCTCGGTTGGGTCTCCCCTGTGCCGAGTCGCAGTACAAGGCGACGCCTGTCTCCGGGAATCCCCCGCACGCCATGCATAGCGCTAACCTGCGCTGGGCGCTGTTTACACACAACAAGCTACAGCAATGGGCCCCAGCCCAAGAGAGGGTGAAGGGTGCTTCTGTGTTCCCAGCGTGGGGGAGGCGCCATTGCTGATACTCATTTAAATATTATCTGGGGCTTCACTAACCTGCAACAGGTGAGGCTGGTTCCAGGCGTCCGCCATACTTGCAAACCTCAGCGGTGGAAGAGCCTGGCTCATCAATTCCTGATATATACGTTATATGACAAGTGGGCTTTTACTTGCCTATAGGTTCCATTTAACTTCACATTCTTTTTTAAAATGTGACCCCTCTTCCTGGCCTGACCCCTAATTGTGACGTTTATTCCCAACCTGATCCCTAATCCTGACCTGACCACGAATAGGAAGCTTTTTTTTCCAGCTTCAACCCTAATTGTGACCCTGTGTCCCACACTGACCATAAAATTGTGACCCTAATTCCCGACTCTTACATTTCAATTAAAACCCATATTCCCAAGTGGATCCTATTCCTAATCATGATCCTTATACCTGACTAGACCCTAATTGTGACCTTTATTTCCAATCTGAACCATAATTGTGAAACTTATACCCAAGCTGTCCCCTATTTGTGACCTTTTTTTCCTGACCTGACCCCTAACCGAATCTTATTCTCCACCTGACACCTAATTGTGACCCCCCCTATTCCTAAACTTACCTCCAATGGTTACTTTATTCCTGACATTGCCCCTAATTGTGACCCTGATTACCAACCTGACCCCAGTGACCTTATTCCCAACCTGACCCTTAATTGTGATCTTATTCCCCACCTGACACCTTAAAGTGACCTTATTCATCACCTGACCCTTAACTGTGACCTTATTCCCCACCTGACACTTTAAAGTGACCTTATTCATCACCTGACACTTTAAAGTGACCTTATTCACCACCTGACACTTTAAAGTGACCTTATTCATCACCTGACACTTTAAAGTGACCTTATTCATCACCTGACCCTTAACTGTGACCTTATTCCCCACCTGACCCCTAACTATGACCTTATTCCCCACCTGACACTTTAAAGGGACCTTATTCATCACCTGACACTTTAAAGTGACCTTATTCACCACCTGACACTTTAAAGTGACCTTATTCATCACCTGACACTTTAAAGTGACCTTATTCATCACCTGACCCCTAACTATGACCTTATTCCCCGCCTGACACTTTAAAGTGACCTTATTCCCCACCTGACACTTTAAAGTGACCGTATTCATCACCTGACCCTTAACTGTGACCTTATTCCGCACCTGACACTTTAAAGTGACCTTATTCATCACCTGATCCTTATCATGACCCTTATTCCATACCTTACCCCTAAACCTGACCCTTATTTCTGACTTGCCCCCTCATTGTGACTTTTATTCCTGCACCCCCCCCCCCCTTTGTGACTCTTATTACCAACCTCATCCCTAATTGTGACCCTTATTCCTAACCCAACTACCAATGTAAATGTGACCATTTTCCCCAAATGTGACTATTATTTCTAATCTGAACTCTTAATTGTTCCCTTATTCCCCACCTGAGCGTGACTTTTATTTCCAACTTCACCCTTAATATGACCCTTATTCCTTCCTCGACCCCTGACTGTGACCCTTCCTGACTCCTAACTGTCACCCTTAACCCTGACCCGACCCTTTAATATGACTCTAACTCTAATTCCTCACCTGACCCCTTACTTTGATCTTATTTCCTACCTGAACCCTAATTGTGACCCTTCTTTCCAACCTAACCCACATTGTGACTGTCATTCCTGACCTCACCCTACTAATGTCATACATCCCAATTGTCCCTGATTTGGAGAGACTGTCCCTCTTCTGAGTCCATGTCCCCCCGTCCCTCGTTGTTCTCATTTGTCCCTCTTTGAGGTGTAACATGCAGATCTGCAGCAATAAATGATTCATTTGTCTATTCAAAGTGTTTCTATTGTTGTAACTGTTAAACCCTATCTCCTATCCATCCCTCAATGAGGGGGTGTGGCCTAATTTAACACTTGCCCCTCTTTCCCACCCTAAAAAGTTGGTAGGTATGCTAATATTACACCTGAGCTGAGACGTTGGCCCTGGAAACCTTGTAGGCCGCTGATCTGTCCCATTCAGTGATGGCCCAATCAATGATTGGAGGCACAAACCTGATTAGCTGTCTGCGGGCCCAACAGCCGTTTAAAAAAAAAAGGGTGTTTATCCGGTTAAAGCCACGCCCCATCATTGAGGGATGAATGAAGCCACGCCCCCTCATTGAGGGATGAATGAAGCCACCCCCCTCATTGAGGGATGGATAGGAGATACATTGTAACAGTTACAACAATAGAAACACTTTGAATAAGCAAATGAATCATTTATAGCTGCAGATCTGCATGTTACACCTCAAAGAGGGACAATATGCAAATGAAGCCACGCCCCCTCATTGAGGGATGGATAGGAGATGGGATGTAACAGTTACAACACTAGAAACACTTTAAATAGACAAATGAATCATTTATTGCTGCAGATCTGCATGTTACACCTCAAAGAGGGACAAATGAGAACAACGAGGGTCAGCGGGACATGGACTCAAAAGAGGGACAATCCCTCCTAATCAGGGACACTTGAGAGGTATATGCATTAGTTATGAGGAGGGCCGGGAAATTCCAGCTGTCTGGTCTGATGGATTTTATTTCGTCTGATCTCAATGTTTCCAGACGATTGTTTTACATTGAAGAGGACAAATCTGTAGGAACACGGAACCATTGCCGGGAGCTCCCTGTGCCTATTGTCTGAGGCCCCGGAGAAGCGGAGCGAGGGCCTCTGCCAGCCCAAATCTTTCCGGTCGCAATAACAAACCATAACTTGTGCGCTCGATTTGACGCTGGCGAGATGGATATCTGGGGGAAACGCCATATATCACCGGAGCGATCTAACCCTCCCTCATTCCAGCCGCGCTGCTGCCAGCAGCTCTCCGATGGGCCTGTTGGTAGCTCGCCCGCTGGACGCCAGATGAAAAGATTGCGCCAACCGTATTGGAAAAAAAAATAAATCTTTCATGGCCGTCTGTGCGATCAAATGGATTATAATCTGAGCAGAGCCTGACCTCAGGTTACACATCACACTGTACTGAAACATAGAAACATATTTGGAGGGACTGTCCCTATTTTGTGTCCATGCCCCCTGTCCCTCTTTGTTCTCAGCTCTTCTCCTCCTGTATCCTCCCTTATACCCTAATAGAGTGTAAGCTCTTCTCCTTCTGTATCCTCCCTTATACCCTAATAGAGTGTAAGCTCTTCTCCTTCTGTATCCTCCCTTATACCCTAATAGAGTGTAAGCTCTTCTCCTTCTGTATCCTCCCTTATACCCTAATAGAGTGTAAGCTCTTCTTCCTTCTGTATCCTCCCTTATACCCTAATAGAGTGTAAGCTCTTCTTCCTTCTGTATCCTCCCTTATACCCTAATAGAGTGTAAGCTCTTCTCCTCCTGTATCCTCTCTTATACCCTAATAGAGTGTAAGCTCTTCTTCCTTCTGTATCCTCCCTTATACCCTAATAGAGTGTAAGCTCTTCTCCTCCTGTATCCTCCCTTATACCCTAATAGAGTGTAAGCTCTTCTCCTTCTGTATCCTCCCTTATACCCTAATAGAGTGTAAGCTCTTCTTCCTTCTGTATCCTCCCTTATACCCTAATAGAGTGTAAGCTCTTCTCCTTCTGTATCCTCCATTATACCCTAATAGAGTGTAAGCTCTTCTCCTCCTGTATCCTCCCTTATACCCTAATAGAGTGTAAGCTCTTCTCCTCCTGTATCCTCCCTTATACCCTAATAGAGTGTAAGCTCTTCTCCTCCTGTATCCTCCCTTATACCCTAATAGATTGTAAGCTCTTCTCCTCCTGTGTCCTCCCTTATACCCTAATAGAGTGTAAGCTCTTCTCCTCCTGTATCCTCCCTTATACCCTAATAGAGTGTAAGCTCTTCTCCTTCTGTATCCTCCCTTATACCCTAATAGAGTGTAAGCTCTTCTTCCTTCTGTATCCTCCCTTATACCCTAATAGAGTGTAAGCTCTTCTCCTCCTGTATCCTCCCTTATACCCTAATAGAGTGTAAGCTCTTCTCCTCCTGTATCCTCCCTTATACCCTAATAGAGTGTAAGCTCTTCTCCTCCTGTATCCTCCCTTATACCCTAATAGAGTGTAAGCTCTTCTCCTCCTGTATCCTCCCTTATACCCTAATAGAGTGTAAGCTCTTCTCCTTCTGTATCCTCCCTTATACCCTAATAGAGTGTAAGCTCTTCTCCTTCTGTATCCTCCCTTATACCCTAATAGAGTGTAAGCTCTTCTCCTTCTGTATCCTCCCTTATACCCTAATAGAGTGTAAGCTCTTCTTCCTTCTGTATCCTCCCTTATACCCTAATAGAGTGTAAGCTCTTCTTCCTTCTGTATCCTCCCTTATACCCTAATAGAGTGTAAGCTCTTCTCCTCCTGTATCCTCTCTTATACCCTAATAGAGTGTAAGCTCTTCTTCCTTCTGTATCCTCCCTTATACCCTAATAGAGTGTAAGCTCTTCTCCTCCTGTATCCTCCCTTATACCCTAATAGAGTGTAAGCTCTTCTCCTTCTGTATCCTCCCTTATACCCTAATAGAGTGTAAGCTCTTCTTCCTTCTGTATCCTCCCTTATACCCTAATAGAGTGTAAGCTCTTCTCCTTCTGTATCCTCCATTATACCCTAATAGAGTGTAAGCTCTTCTCCTCCTGTATCCTCCCTTATACCCTAATAGAGTGTAAGCTCTTCTCCTCCTGTATCCTCCCTTATACCCTAATAGAGTGTAAGCTCTTCTCCTCCTGTATCCTCCCTTATACCCTAATAGATTGTAAGCTCTTCTCCTCCTGTGTCCTCCCTTATACCCTAATAGAGTGTAAGCTCTTCTCCTCCTGTATCCTCCCTTATACCCTAATAGAGTGTAAGCTCTTCTCCTTCTGTATCCTCCCTTATACCCTAATAGAGTGTAAGCTCTTCTTCCTTCTGTATCCTCCCTTATACCCTAATAGAGTGTAAGCTCTTCTCCTCCTGTATCCTCCCTTATACCCTAATAGAGTGTAAGCTCTTCTCCTCCTGTATCCTCCCTTATACCCTAATAGAGTGTAAGCTCTTCTCCTCCTGTATCCTCCCTTATACCCTAATAGAGTGTAAGCTCTTCTCCTCCTGTATCCTCCCTTATACCCTAATAGAGTGTAAGCTCTTCTCCTTCTGTATCCTCCCTTATACCCTAATAGAGTGTAAGCTCTTCTCCTCCTGTATCCTCCCTTATACCCTAATAGAGTGTAAGCTCTTCTTCCTTCTGTATCCTCCCTTATACCCTAATAGAGTGTAAGCTCTTCTCCTCCTGTATCCTCCCTTATACCCTAATAGAGTGTAAGCTCTTCTCCTCCTGTATCCTCCCTTATACCCTAATAGAGTGTAAGCTCTTCTCCTCCTGTATCCTCCCTTATACCCTAATAGAGTGTAAGCTCTTCTCCTCCTGTATCCTCACTTATACCCTAATAGAGTGTAAGCTTTTCTCTGTATCCCAGTGTTCCCAGGGGATTACACATGTTGGCGCATCCCAAATTGAGATGTCACAGGGGCATGAATGTGAAAATCCCGGGTTTTGGTCCGCCTCAAACTTAGCCAATGGATCATCTCCTGCTGACAGCTATAGTCTATTATGGGTGTAGTTCCAGCGTTTTGCCACTAGTGGTTCGGGCTGGGGTCAGTATTTGCTCTAAATTTAGGGGGTTATTGAAGAAACGCTAGCGCCAGGTAATGCTAAGCAGCGTCTGGTGAACGCCGGGCGCTGTACGCAAAACCACATTTAAGAAAGCGAATCTGGTGAGCGCCTTTAACAGCGCCATGTAGCGTCACATGTATTATTACAGGCAGGTCAGTGTATAGCGATCTAACAGCGTCATGTAGCGTCACATGTATTATTACAGGCAGGTCAGTGTATAGCGATCTAACAGCGCCATGTAGCGTCACATGTATTATTACAGGCAGGTCAGTGTATAGCGCCTCTAACAGCGCCATCTAGTGTCACATGTATTATTACAGGCGGCTCAGTGTATAGCACCTCTAACAGCGCCATGTAGCGTCACATGTATTCTTACAGGCAGCTCAGTGTATAGCGCCGGCACGCTAGGCTCAGCAGCGCCATGTAGCGTCACATGTATTATTACAGGCGGCTCAGTGTATAGCGCCGGCGCTCTAGGCTCATTAGCGCCATGTAGTACCTGTCGCTCTATGCTGCAGCGCCCAGATCCAGAGCGCTGACGCTGTGTGTGTGTCTAGTGTTTTGTTATATATGGTGTGGAGCACCAAGTGCTGGACGCACTGAGCTGGCGCTACCTCTAGCTCGCTGCAGCGTTGTGCTGGTGTTAGATGTAGCAGCGTTTTGGGCGCTATGACCTCGGGACACCACCTAGCGTTCTCCATTGGCGCTGCAGTGAATCAGGGAGAAGCTTCTACAGCGCCCCCTACAGACATCACATTTATCAATGCCTGCCAGGTTAATACAGCGCCCGATACCCGCTTACAGCGTCTACTAGTGGTCGCTCTAAGCGCCGCTATACAGACGCACATATAGCAATACCTGGCGCTAGTAATGAATCACGTTCCCACGTTTGAAAGGAACTCAAGTGGACTTAAAGTTTCAGGTTCCTATTAACAATCCCCAATTAGGATACTCCTCCAGCATATTAAGCCAAGCCTAGGAATGGAACTGTTTAGGATGGGGGACTGGAAACAGCAATATCATAATCCGAAAGGGAAGGGTGAGGATCACCCGTTGTCCCTGTGTTAGACGGATGCGGGAGATGGATGGCGGCCCTGTCCCTCTGTTCTATTCCTGTAGAACTCTGAAGATGAATCTCACTGAAGTCTAAACATTCCCAGCGCTTCCATAACCCCAACCCCCCTCCTCCTCCCCATCCCCACCGCCGCTGGTCCGCCTCTGTGTCTCATCCTCCCTTATCCCCTAATAGAGTGTAAGCTCTTCTCCTCCTGTATCCTCCCTTATACCCTAATAGAGTGTAAGCTCTTCTCCTCCTGTATCCTCCCTTATACCCTAATAGAGTGTAAGCTCTTCTCCTTCTGTATCCTCCCTTATACCCTAATAGAGTGTAAGCTCTTCTCCTTATGTATCCTCCCTTATACCCTAATAGAGTGTAAGCTCTTCTCCTCCTGTATCCTCCCTTATACCCTAATAGAGTGTAAGCTCTTCTCCTTCTGTATCCTCCCTTATACCCTAATAGAGTGTAAGCTCTTCTCCTCCTGTATCCTCCCTTATACCCTAATAGAGTGTAAGCTCTTCTCCTTCTGTATCCTCCTTATACCCTAATAGAGTGTAAGCTCTTCTCCTCCTGTATCCTCCCTTATACCCTAATAGAGTGTAAGCTCTTCTCCTTCTGTATCCTCCCTTATACCCTAATAGAGTGTAAGCTCTTCTCCTTCTGTATCCTCCCTTATATCCTAATAGAGTGTAAGCTCTTCTCCTCCTGTATCCTCCCTTATACCCTAATAGAGTGTAAGCTCTTCTCCTTCTGTATCCTCCCTTATACCCTAATAGAGTGTAAGCTCTTCTCCTTCTGTATCCTCCCTTATATCCTAATAGAGTGTAAGCTCTTCTCCTCCTGTATCCTCCCTTATACCCTAATAGAGTGTAAGCTCTTCTCCTTCTGTATCTAAAGGGGATCCAAAATCCAGATAGTTCATTTAAATGGGTCTCTTCCATTATTAATTCCTGGAACCGAAGGGTATAAGGGAGGATACAGGAGGAGAAGAGCTTACACTCTATTAGGCTCGTATTCAGGGTGAGGGTCCGGATTAATGTGAGCAATCTGTATTTACAGGGTGTGGGAAACATATAAGATAGGCTCTTATTCAGGGTGAAGGTCCGGATTAATGTTGGCAGTATGTGTTGGTGGTGGCATAGTGGATTCCATGCTCATTAGACTCTGGGCATCCCGTCAGCAGTCAGGACGGGGGAAGCGCCAGCTTGGGAGTGTTGACACAATCTGTGCAGCGTATTAGTCGCCTGAACGCAGCCAATGGCGCCTCTCTGTGAAACTGCTGCGCCATCACATTCACTGGAAATAAGACACGCCGCGTGCACCCGCCGGCACCTCTGCCCCATAGCGCCCGCCTCGAAAATAGGGATCAGGAGCCCATTGCAGGTCCACCTCCAGGCTGATCCAGCATCGAGTCATTGGCAGGAAGTTAGTTTTAGTAACTGAAACACATTTACAGGATGATTCATGACTAGCGCCAGGTAACGGCAGATGAGCGTCTGTACAGCGGCTCTAAGAGCGACCGCGAGTCGCTATTACAGCGCGTACATACAGATTGCTCACATTAATCCGGACCCGCACTCTGAATAAGAGCCTATCTTGTATGTTTCCCACACCCTGTACATACAGATTGCTCACATTAATCCGGACCTTCATCCTGAATAAGAGCCTATCTTATATGTTTCCCACACCCTGTACATACAGATTGCTCACATTAATCCGGACCTTCGCCCTGAATAAGAGCCTATCTTATATGTTTCCCACACCCTGTACATACAGATTGCTCACATTAATCCGGACCTTCACCCTGAATAAGAGCCTATCATATATGTTTCCCACCACCCTGTACATACAGATTGCCCACATTAATCCGGACCTTCACCCTGAATAAGAGCCTATCATATATGTTTCCCACCCTGTACATACAGATTGCTCACATTAATCCGGACCCTCACCCTGAATAAGAGCCTATCTTATATGTTTCCCACCCTGTACATACAGATTGCTCACATTAATCCGGACCCTCACCCTGAATAAGAGCCTATCTTATATGTTTCCCACACCCTGTACATACAGATTGCTCACATTAATCCGGACCCTCACCCTGAATAAGAGCCTATCTTATATGTTTCCCACACCCTGTACATACAGATTGCTCACATTAATCCGGACCCTCACCCTGAATAAGAGCCTATCTTATAAGTTTCCCACACCCTGTACATACAGATTGCCCACATTAATCCGGACCTTCACCCTGAATAAGAGCCTATCTTATATGTTTCCCACCCTGTACATACAGATTGCCCACATTAATCCAGACCTTCAGCCTGAATAAGAGCCTATCTTATATGTTTCCCACACCCTGTACATACAGATTGCTCACATTAAAAATCATCCTACCTACATCTACTGCATGTTATGAGCCTTTAAACATCCAAGATGGCGGCTCATGGAACTGTGCTGCTCTGCATTCTGGGATTGCTGACCTTTCCCTGACCCCAGCTCTGCTCTGTCTGAGCAAAGCACAGCTATAACCCGCCCCCCTGTACTTTATCCCGCTCCCCAAGAGTCAAGATGGCGGCGCCCGTATGCTAATGTCCCGAACAGAGTTGCAGCCCAGTGGGGGAAAGAACAAGTAAGTGACTAATAACTAAAATTTATATACATTTTATAGACCACGAGTCAATTTCTGGGACTTCATTAAACTCATGTATATAATTCAGGGACTTTGACATCAGATTTTTTAGGGCTGATTTGGGCCAACTTATAATAATTGTATTTTTTGTTAACTAATCAGTTGCTCTGTGTATTCTAATTATTTTATATATTGATTTTAGATGCTGGGGAATGGTTTTTTAGGGGTTTGGGCTTTTCAATGAATCATGGTGAAGGTCCGGTTTAAGTTTAAGATTGTAAGTCGTTCTTAGTGCCCACGTGCAGAGTTGTACTGTCCCTTTAAATGTAAAGTGCCAGGTGATGGGGTGGGCGATTTGCCTGCAGGGCGCCAGCTGACGATTTATTTTCGGGCAGATTACGGGGAGAATCGCGCCATTCGCCTGCCTGTGCCCAGGAGCTGTCAGGAAGGAGGCTCTGCAGGAACCAGGGATGGGAATTATCCAAAGAGGAAGAAGATGAGGAGTGCATATGTAAATGAAGCCACGCCTCCTCACTGGGGGATGGGGGAAGCCACGCCCCCTCATTGATGGATGAAGCCACGCCCCTCATTGAGGGATCGATGAAGCCACACCCCCTCATTGAGGGATGGATGAAGCCACGCCCCTCATTGAGGGATGGATGAAGCCACGCCCCTCATTGAGGGATGGATGAAGCCACGCCTCCTCACTGAGGGATGGATGAAGCCACACCCCTCATTGAGGGATGGAGGAAGCCACGCCCCCTCATTGAGGGATGGATGAAGCCACGCCCCCTCATTGAGGGATGAAGGAAGCCACGCCCTCATTGAGGGATGGATGAAGCCACGCCTCCTCACTGAGGGATGGATGAAGCCACGCCCCTCATTGAGGGATGGAGGAAGCCACGCCCCCTCATTGAGGGATGGAGGAACCCACGCCCCCTCATTGAGGGATGGAGGAAGCCACGCCCCTCATTGAGGGATGAAGGAAGCCACGCCCCCTCATTGAGGGATGGAGGAAGCCACGCCCCTCATTGAGGGATGGATGAAGCCACGCCCCCTCATTGAGGGATGGAGGAACCCACGCCCCCTCATTTAGGGATGGATGAAGCCCCGCCCCCTCATTGAGGGATGGATAGGAGATAGGATGTAACAGTTACAACAATAGAAACACTTTGAAAAGTCTAATGAATCTTTTATTGCTGCAGATCTGCATGTTACACCTCAAAGAGGGACAAATGAGAACAACGAGGGACAGGGGGACCTGGGCTGAAAAGAGGGACAGTCCCTCCAAGTCAAGGACACTTGCGAGGTATGGGAGTGGACAGCTGGGAAGGAGCGATGGGGACTTGTGATAGGGACATTCCCCGACACGCCGTGACTGGAGAGGAAAGGCACAAGGACCGGGATTAGGAAGCCAGGGCTTACAGAGGAACTACTAAGAGACTCCAGGGCCGGCCTAGATTCAATCCCAATTGGGATGCCCCGCTGTGTGAGATCACTCTGATCCCTATTAGGGGCTGGGGAAGGAGGAGGGTGATCCCGGGATAAATCTGATCCCTATTAGGGGCTGGGGAAGGAGGAGGGTGATCCCGGGATAAATCTGATCCCTATTAGGGGCTGGGGAAGGAGGAGGGTGATCCCGGGATAAATCTGATCCCTATTAGGGGCTGGGGAAGGAGGAGGGTGATCCCGGGATAAATTTGATCCCTATTAGTGGCTGGGGAAGGAGGAGGGTGATCCTGGGATAAATCTGATCCCTATTAGGGGCTGGGGAAGGAGGAGGGTGATCCTGGGATAAATCTGATCCCTATTAGCGGCTGGGGAAGGAGGAGGGTGATCCTGGGATAAATCTGATCCCTATTAGGGGCTGAGGAAGGAGGAGGGTGATCCCAGGATAAATCTGATCCCTATTAGGGGCTGGGGAAGGAGGAGGGTGATCCCGGGATAAATCTGATCCCTATTAGGGGCTGAGGAAGGAGGAGGGTGATCCCAGGATAAATCTGATCCCTATTAGGGGCTGGGGAAGGAGGAGGGTGATCCCGGGATAAATCTGATCCCTATTAGGGGCTGGGGAAGGAGGAGGGTGATCCCGGGATAAATCTGATCCCTATTAGGGGCTGGGGAAGGAGGAGGGTGATCCCGGGATAAATCTGATCCCTATTAGGGGCTAAGGAAGGAGGAGGGTGATCCCGGGATAAATCTGATCCCTATTAGGGGCTGAGGAAGGAGGAGGGTGATCCCGGGATAAATCTGATCCCTATTAGGTGCTGGGGAAGGAGGAGGGTGATCCCGGGATAAATCTGATCCCTATTAGGTGCTGGGGAAGGAGGAGGGTGATCCCGGGATAAATCTGATCCCTATTAGGGGCTGGGGAAGGAGGAGGGTGATCCCGGGATAAATCTGATCCCTATTAGGGGCTGGGGAAAGAGGAGGGTGATCCCGGGATAAATCTGATCCCTATTAGGTGCTGGGGAAGGAGGAGGGTGATCCCGGGATAAATCTGATCCCTATTAGGGGCTGGGGAAGGAGGAGGGTGATCCCGGGATAAATCTGATCCCTATTAGGGGCTGAGGAAGGAGGAGGGTGATCCCAGGATAAATCTGATCCCTATTAGGTGCTGGGGAAGGAGGAGGGTGATCCCGGGATAAATCTGATCCCTATTAGGGGCTGGGGAAGGAGGAGGGTGATCCCGGGATAAATCTGATCCCTATTAGGGGCTGAGGAAGGAGGAGGGTGATCCCAGGATAAATCTGATCCCTATTAGGGGCTGGGGAAGGAGGAGGGTGATCCCGGGATAAATCTGATCCCTATTAGGGGCTGGGGAAAGAGGAGGGTGATCCCGGGATAAATCTGATCCCTATTAGGGGCTGGGGAAGGAGGAGGGTGATCCCGGGATAAATCTGATCCCTATTAGGGGCTGGGGAAGGAGGAGGGTGATCCCGGGATAAATCTGATCCCTATTAGGGGCTGGGGAAGGAGGAGGGTGATCCCGGGATAAATCTGATCCCTATTAGGGGCTGGGGAAGGAGGAGGGTGATCCCGGGATAAATCTGATCCCTATTAGGGGCTGAGGAAGGAGGAGGGTGATCCCAGGATAAATCTGATCCCTATTAGGGGCTGGGGAAGGAGGAGGGTGATCCCGGGATAAATCTGATCCCTATTAGGGGCTGGGGAAGGAGGAGGGTGATCCCGGGATAAATCTGATCCCTATTAGGGGCTGGGGAAGGAGGAGGGTGATCCCGGGATAAATCTGATCCCTATTAGGGGCTAAGGAAGGAGGAGGGTGATCCCGGGATAAATCTGATCCCTATTAGGGGCTGAGGAAGGAGGAGGGTGATCCCAGGATAAATCTGATCCCTATTAGGGGCTGGGGAAGGAGGAGGGTGATCCCGGGATAAATCTGATCCCTATTAGGGGCTGGGGAAGGAGGAGGGTGATCCCGGGATAAATCTGATCCCTATTAGGGGCTGAGGAAGGAGGAGGGTGATCCCAGGATAAATCTGATCCCTATTAGGGGCTGGGGAAGGAGGAGGGTGATCCCGGGATAAATCTGATCCCTATTAGGGGCTGGGGAAAGAGGAGGGTGATCCCAGGATAAATCTGATCCCTATTAGGGGCTGGGGAAGGAGGAGGGTGATCCCGGGATAAATCTGATCCCTATTAGGGGCTGAGGAAGGAGGAGGGTGATCCCAGGATAAATCTGATCCCTATTAGGGGCTGGGGAAGGAGGAGGGTGATCCCGGGATAAATCTGATCCCTATTAGGGGCTGGGGAAGGAGGAGGGTGATCCCGGGATAAATCTGATCCCTATTAGGGGCTGGGGAAGGAGGAGGGTGATCCCGGGATAAATCTGATCCCTATTAGGGGCTGAGGAAGGAGGAGGGTGATCCCGGGATAGATCTGATCCCTATTAGGGGCTGGGGAAGGAGGAGGGTGATCCCGGGATAAATCTGATCCCTATTAGGGGCTGAGGAAGGAGGAGGGTGATCCCAGGATAAATCTGATCCCTATTAGGGGCTGAGGAAGGAGGAGGGTGATCCCAGGATAAATCTGATCCCTATTAGGGGCTGGGGAAGGAGGAGGGTGATCCCGGGATAAATCTGATCCCTATTAGGGGCTGGGGAAGGAGGAGGGTGATCCCGGGATAAATCTGATCCCTATTAGGGGCTGGGGAAGGAGGAGGGTGATCCCGGGATAAATCTGATCCCTATTAGGGGCTGAGGAAGGAGGAGGGTGATCCCGGGATAAATCTGATCCCTATTAGGGGCTGGGGAAGGAGGAGGGTGATCCCGGGATAAATCTGATCCCTATTAGGGGCTGGGGAAGGAGGAGGGTGATCCCGGGATAAATCTGATCCCTATTAGGGGCTAAGGAAGGAGGAGGGTGATCCCGGGATAAATCTGATCCCTATTAGGGGCTGAGGAAGGAGGAGGGTGATCCCAGGATAAATCTGATCCCTATTAGGGGCTGGGGAAGGAGGAGGGTGATCCCGGGATAAATCTGATCCCTATTAGGGGCTGGGGAAGGAGGAGGGTGATCCCGGGATAAATCTGATCCCTATTAGGGGCTAAGGAAGGAGGAGGGTGATCCCAGGATAAATCTGATCCCTATTAGGGGCTGGGGAAGGAGGAGGGTGATCCCGGGATAAATCTGATCCCTATTAGGGGCTGGGGAAAGAGGAGGGTGATCCCGGGATAAATCTGATCCCTATTAGGGGCTGGGGAAGGAGGAGGGTGATCCCGGGATAAATCTGATCCCTATTAGGGGCTGAGGAAGGAGGAGGGTGATCCCAGGATAAATCTGATCCCTATTAGGGGCTGGGGAAGGAGGAGGGTGATCCCGGGATAAATCTGATCCCTATTAGGGGCTGGGGAAGGAGGAGGGTGATCCGGGGATAAATCTGATCCCTATTAGGGGCTGGGGAAGGAGGAGGGTGATCCCGGGATAAATCTGATCCCTATTAGGGGCTGAGGAAGGAGGAGGGTGATCCCGGGATAGATCTAATCCCTATTAGGGGCTGGGGAAGGAGGAGGGTGATCCCGGGATAAATCTGATCCCTATTAGGGGCTGAGGAAGGAGGAGGGTGATCCCAGGATAAATCTGATCCCTATTAGGGGCTGAGGAAGGAGGAGGGTGATCCCAGGATAAATCTGATCCCTATTAGGGGCTGGGGAAGGAGGAGGGTGATCCCGGGATAAATCTGATCCCTATTAGGGGCTGGGGAAGGAGGAGGGTGATCCCGGGATAAATCTGATCCCTATTAGGGGCTGGGGAAGGAGGAGGGTGATCCCGGGATAAATCTGATCCCTATTAGGGGCTGAGGAAGGAGGAGGGTGATCCCGGGATAAATCTGATCCCTATTAGGGGCTGGGGAAGGAGGAGGGTGATCCTGGGATAAATCTGATCCCTATTAGGGGCTGGGGAAGGAGGAGGGTGATCCCGGGATAAATCTGATCCCTATTAGGGGCTGGGGAAGGAGGAGGGTGATCCCGGGATAAATCTGATCCCTATTAGGGGCTGAGGAAGGAGGAGGGTGATCCCGGGATAGATCTGATCCCTATTAGGGGCTGGGGAAGGAGGAGGGTGATCCCGGGATAAATCTGATCCCTATTAGGGGCTGAGGAAGGAGGAGGGTGATCCCAGGATAAATCTGATCCCTATTAGGGGCTGAGGAAGGAGGAGGGTGATCCCAGGATAAATCTGATCCCTATTAGGGGCTGGGGAAGGAGGAGGGTGATCCCGGGATAAATCTGATCCCTATTAGGGGCTGGGGAAGGAGGAGGGTGATCCCGGGATAAATCTGATCCCTATTAGGGGCTGGGGAAGGAGGAGGGTGATCCCGGGATAAATCTGATCCCTATTAGGGGCTGAGGAAGGAGGAGGGTGATCCCGGGATAAATCTGATCCCTATTAGGGGCTGGGGAAGGAGGAGGGTGATCCCGGGATAAATCTGATCCCTATTAGGGGCTGGGGAAGGAGGAGGGTGATCCCGGGATAAATCTGATCCCTATTAGGGGCTGAGGAAGGAGGAGGGTGATCCCGGGATAAATCTGATCCCTATTAGGGGCTGGGGAAGGAGGAGGGTGATCCCGGGATAAATCTGATCCCTATTAGGGGCTGGGGAAGGAGGAGGGTGATCCCGGGATAAATCTGATCCCTATTAGGGGCTGAGGAAGGAGGAGGGTGATCCCGGGATAAATCTGATCCCTATTAGGGGCTGAGGAAGGAGGAGGGTGATCCCAGGATAAATCTGATCCCTATTAGGGGCTGAGGAAGGAGGAGGGTGATCCCGGGATAAATCTGATCCCTATTAGGGGCTGGGGAAGGAGGAGGGTGATCCCGGGATAAATCTGATCCCTATTAGGGGCTGAGGAAGGAGGAGGGTGATCCCAGGATAAATCTGATCCCTATTAGGGGCTGGGGAAGGAGGAGGGTGATCCCGGGATAAATCTGATCCCTATTAGGGGCTGGGGAAGGAGGAGGGTGATCCCGGGATAAATCTGATCCCTATTAGGGGCTGGGGAAGGAGGAGGGTGATCCCGGGATAAATCTGATCCCTATTACGGGCTGGGGAAGGAGGAGGGTGATCCTGGGATAAATCTGATCCCTATTAGGGGCTGGGGGAGGAGGAGGGTGATCCCAGGATAAATCTGATCCCTATTAGGGGCTGGGGAAGGAGGAGGGTGATCCCTCCTGGCTCCTCTTCTCTTCTGTTTCTATTTATATCCTTTTTGTTGTGTCATTTTTTTACTGTGTTTGTACATAAAGCCTCTGATTGTAAAGCGCCGCATAATATGTTGGTGCTATACAAATAAATAAATAAATATTATTATTATTATAGAAAAGAAGAGGGACTGGGAGATAGATATTATTATAGAAAAGAAGAGGGACTGGGAGATAGATATTATTATAGAAAAGGAGAGGGACTGGGAGATAGATATTATTATAGAAAAGAAGAGGGACAGGGACAGGGACTGGGAGTCCTTGTGCAGCGCAGGCGGGAGTTTCCCTTGTGATTCTTTGCGGGTCGTCCAGCTGTGGGAGTCGCTCTCCGGCCTCCGCTCAGGACTTTTCTGCTCTCCCTAGAAATGGCGCGCAGGGCAGGATCTCAGAATAGTGCCCCTCAAACACACACACACACACATACACACACAAACACATGTACACACACACACACACATAGACAAACAGAGACACACACATACACACACACACTTACACACACAAACACATGTACACACACACACACACACACACACAAACACATGTACACACACACACACACACACACACAAACACATGTACACACACATGTAAACAGACACACACACACACACGTACACAGACACACACAAACACATGTACACACACATGTAAACAGACACACACACACACACGTACACAGACACACACACACACATGTACACACACAGACACACACAGAGACACATACATAGACAAACACAGACACACACGCACATACATACACACACGTACACACACAGACAAACACACACACACACACACACACACACAAACACACATACATACACACACACACACACACCCAAGCACACGTACACACCTCAGACACACATGCACCCACAGACACACACACACATACTCACACATAGACAAACACAGAGACACACATACACACACACACTTACACACACATACACACACAAACACACGTACACACAAACACTTGTACACACACATGTACACAGACACACACTCACATGTACACACAGACACATACGTACACACGCACAGACACAGACACCTACATAGATACAGACACACACACACATACATACATACACACACGTACACACACACACACAAACACATGTACACACACACAAACACATGTACACACACACGTACACACACACACAAACACATGTACACACACAGACACACACGTACACAGACACAGACACACATACAGACACACACATTCACAAACACATGTACACACACATGTACACAGACACACAAACACACACACACATGTACACAGACACACACACGTACACAGACACACATATTTACAGCAGCCAAAAAGAAAGAATGGAAGGAATGCAGAAAAGAGAGAGAACGTGGAAAACCGGAAAACAAAGACTGACAGTGCAAGAGAGAAAGAGAGAGAGAGAGAAAGAGAGAGAGAGAGAGAGGTAAGAGGAAGCCGGAAGGAAAATGATGGGGGGTGGAGTTGGAAGAGAGAAAAAGAGAGAGAGAGCTGGGTGATGGAATGTGGAAAAGTGAGAAAGAAGATGGGAATGTGAACAAGAAAGAAAGAAGAAGGGAATGTGAAAAAGAGAGAAAGAAGGAGGGAATGTGAAAAAGAGAGAAAGAAGGGGGGAGTGTGAAAAAGAGAGAAAGAAAGGGGGAGTGTAAACAAGAGAGAAAGAATAAGGGAGTGTGAACAAGAGAGAAAGAAGAAGGGAATGTGAAAAAGAGATAAAGAAGGAGGGAGTGCGAACAAGAGAGAAAGAATAAGGGAGTGTGAACAAGAGAGAAAGAAGAAGGGAGTGTAAAAAAGAGAGAAAGAAGAAGGGAGTGTGAACAAGAGAGAAAGAAGAAGGGAGTTCGAACAAGAGAGAAAGAAGAAGGGAGTTTGAACAAGAGAGAAAGAAGAAGGGAGTTCGAACAAGAGAGAAAGAAGAAGGGAGTTCGAACAAGAGAGAAAGAAGAAGGGAGTTTGAACAAGAGAGAAAGAAGAAGGGAGTGTGAACAAGAGAGAAAGAAGGAGGGAGTGTGAACAAGAGAGAAAGAAGAAGGGAGTGTGAACAAGAGAGAAAGAAGGAGGGAGTGTGAACAAGAGAGAAAGAAGAAGGGAGTGTGAACAAGAGAGAAAGAAGGAGGGAGTGTGAACAAGAGAGAAAGAAGAAGGGAGTGTGAACAAGAGAGAAAGAAGGAGGGAGTGTGAACAGGAGAGAAAGAAGAAGGGAGTGTAAAAAAGAGAAAAAGAAGAGGGGAGCGTAAAAAGACAGAAAGAAGAAGTGAGTGTGAACAAGAGAGAAAGAAAAGGGGAGTGTGCAAAAGCAAGAAATAAGAAGGGAGCGCAAAGAGGAGATATTGGAGAAGGGAGCATTAAAACACAAATGAGAAACAAAAAGGAAGTGTGAAAAAGAAAGAAAGAGGAAGGAAGTATGAAAAAGAGAGAAAGAGACATTTGTGTTTTTATTGAGTTTTGAGATCTGTGTGTGTCCAGGTCTGTTTTGTCAAGCAGATGTGATTGCATGACACAACCTAACTAGATATAGTAGGATGGGTTGTGTAGTGTGTGATTGTATAGGATGGGTTAGTGTGTATTAGTATGTATTAGTATTAGTGTGTGTATTAGTGAGCAGTGTGCATTAGTGTGTATTAGTATTAGTGTGTGTATTAGTGAGCAGTGTGCATTAGTGTGTATTAGTATTAGTGTGTGTATTAGTGGGCAGTGTGTATTAGTGTGCATTGTATTAGTGTGTGTATTGGTGGGCATTGTGTATTAGTGTGTATTGTATTATTAGTGTGTATTAGTGGACAGTGTGTATTAGTATTAGTGTGTGTATTAGTGAGCAGTTTGTATTAGTATAAGTGTGTGTATTAGTGGGCAGTGTGTGTCAGTGTGTATTAGTATTAGTGTGTGTATTAGTGGGCAGTGTGTATTAGTGTGTATTAGTGTGTGTATTAGTGTGTGTATTAGTATTAGTGTGTGTATTAGTGGACAGTGTGTATTAGTGTGTATTAGTATTAGTGTGTGTATTAGTGTGTATTAGTATTAGTGTGTGTATTAGTGGGCAGTGTGTATTAGTATTAGTGTGTGTATTAGTGTGTATTAGTATTAGTGTGTGTATTAGTGGGCAGTGTGTATTAGTGTGTATTAGTATTAGTGTGTGTATTAGTGTGTATTAGTATTAGTGTGTGTATTAGTGGGCAGTGTGTATTAGTATTAGTGTGTGTATTAGTGTGTATTAGTATTAGTGTGTATTAGTGTGTATTAGTATTAGTGTGTGTATTAGTGGGCAGTGTGTATTAGTGTGTATTAGTATTAGTGTGTGTATTAGTGTGTATTAGTATTAGTGTGTGTATTAGTGGGCAGTGTGTATTAGTATTAGTGTGTGTATTAGTGAGCAGTGTGTATTAGTATTAGTGTGTGTATTAGTGGGCAGTGTGTATTAGTATTAGTGTGTGTATTAGTGGGCAGTGTGTATTAGTATTAGTGTGTGTATTAGTGTGTATTAGTATTAGTGTGTGTATTAGTGTGTATTAGTATTAGTGTGTATTAGTATTAGTGTGTATTAGTATTAGTGTGTATTGTTGTGTTACTGTCACTTTCAGGGAGTTGTGGCGGCAGCAGTAGCAGCACTTTGATCTCACATGGCCACGCCCCCTGGTTGAACGACAAGGGTTAGCCCCGCCCATTTGGCGCGGAGACAGCTGTTAACCCCGCCCACGTGCAAGAGGACATTTGTTAGCCCCGCCCAGGTGCAGGGGTGACAGCTGCTGGCCCCGCCCCCCGGCTGGCTGAGCGGAGCGGCGGGGAGCAGGTTGCGGAGTCGCTGCTGGAAGAGCCGGGAGGACAGTTAGCAGTTGGCCGCTATTGCCCCGCTCTGAGCCTGGGACAGAGGAGGGGGGGAGGTGAGATGGTGGAATTGCCCCGGACTGAAGTTACCCCAGAAGGACCGACGCCGGACCGCTGCTTGGTAAGTCAAGGCAACTGGGCTTGCTGTATTTTCCTTGTATACTATTGGCTAGTCTAAGTCAAGGCAACTGGGCTTGCTGTATTTTTCTTGTAGATGATTCACTAGTTATCTGACTAGTACAACATCGAGGCAACTGGACTTGCTGTATTTTTCTTGTATACCATTTGCTAGTCTTCCGACTGGTAGTAATAAATCGAGGCAACTGGGCTTGCTGTATTTATTCACTAGTTATCCGACTAGTACAACATCGAGGCAACTGGACTTGCTGTATTTTTCGTGTAGATGTTTCACTAGTTATCTGATTAGTACAAAATCAAGGCAACTGGGCTTGCTGTATTTGCCTTGTATACTATTTGCCAGTCATCAGACTGGTAGTAATAAATCGAGGCAACTGGGCTTGCTGTATTTTTCTCACAGATCATTTGCTAGCCACCCGACTTGCTGTATTATTCTTGAAGACGTTTCTCTAGTCGTTGAACCTGGTAGTACCGAATCTAGACTACTGGACTTGCTGTATTTTTCCTGTAGATGATTTGCAATTCATTTGACGATTAGTAATACATCAAGGCAACTGGGCTTGCTGTATTATTCTTGTAGACTATTTTCTAGTCATTCGATGGGGTTGTGATAAATCAAGGCAACTGGGCTTGCTGTATTTTTCTTGTAGACGATTTGCTAGTCATTTGAGGCGTAGTAACAAATCAAGGCAAATACTGGAATCCATGCAACTGGACTTGCTGTAATTTTTGTTATAGATAATTTGACTTACTGCTGGTAATAAATCAAGGCAACTGGACTTGCTATAGTTGTTTACAACATTTTACAAGTCATCCAACTTGAAGTACTAAATCCAGGCCACTGGGCTTGCTGTATTATTTTGATGATGTTTTCCTAGTCACCTGGCTGGTAGTAATAGATCAAGGCTCCTGGACTTGCTGTATTTTTCTTGCAGAAGTTTCTCTAGTCATTCAACTGGTAGTGCTAAATCAAGACAACTGGACTTGCTGTATTTTTCTTGAAGATATTTCACTAGTCATCCCACTGGTAGTGCTAAATCAAGGCAACTGGACTTGCTGTATTTTTCTTTAAGATATTTCACTAGTCATCCCACTGGTAGTGCTAAATCAAGACAACTGGACTTGCTGTATTTCTCTTGTAGACAGTTTTCTAGACATCTTACTGGACTTGCTGTATTACTCTTGTAGACCATTTGCTAGACATCTTACTGGTAGTGCTATATCAAGACAACTGGACTTGCTGTATTTTTCTTGAAGACTTTTCGCTAGTTATCCAAATGGTAGTAATAGATCAAGGCAACTGGACTTGTTCCTTGTAGAAGTTTTGCAAGTCATCTGACTGTGAGTAATAAATTAAGACAACTGGACTTGCTGTATTTTTCGTAAATACATTAAGCTAGTGATCTTACCGGTAGTAATAGTTCTAAGCAAACTGGACTTGCTGTATTGCTTTTAATGGTGTGTCGTTAGTCTCGGTAGTACTAGATCAAAGCAACTGGACTTGCTGTATTACTTTTAATGGTGTGTTGTTAGTCTGGGCAGTATTAGATCAAGGCAACTGGACTTGCTGTTCCTCTGAGTTTTGCTATTCACCTGACTGGTAGCGCTAAATCAAAGCAACTGGACTTGCTGTATTACTTTTAATGGTGTGTCGTTAGTCTCGGTAGTACTACGGTAGATCAAGGCAACTGGACTTGCTGTTCCTCTGAGTTTTGTTATTCATCTTACTGGTTGCGCTAAATCAAAGCAACTGGACTCACTGTTTTTTTTTGGTCAGCAGGAAAGTGAAGGTGTTCTAAGCCCTGATTGGCTGTTTGCTTGGTTGCGGGGGCGCGCGGCTCGGTGTTGATGGCAGGGCGACCAGTAGCCAGACATTCCGGGCGCTCGCTCCTGCGCTGAGCTGCCTCTGGGTTTGGCAGGGTGTCAGGATCTGAAACATGCCACTGCCGCAGAGGTCCGAGAGATTCCAGGGCCGGTCCAGAGAGGGGCTGCGGTTAACCCTTATCATGTCAGCCTGGGGGGTAATGGCAGATTAATCTGAAGAGTGGGCAGTCCTTAAAGTGGACCCTCACCCTGAATAAGAGCCTATCTAATATGTTTCCCACACCCTGTACATACAGATTGCCCACATTAATCCGGACCTTCACCCTGAATAAGAGCCTATCTTATATGTTTCCCACACCCTGTATATACAGATTGCTCACATTAATCCGGACCCTCACCCTGAATAAGAGCCTATGTTATATGTTTCCACACCCTGTATATACAGATTGCTCACATTAATCCGGACCCTCACCCTGAATAAGAGCCTATCTTATATGTTTCCCCCTGTACATACAGATTGCTCACATTAATCCGGACCTTCACCCTGAATAACAGAATATCTTATATGTTTCCCACACCCTGTATATACAGATTGCTCACATTAATCCGGACCCTCACCCTGAATAAGAGCCTATCTTATATGTTTCCCACACCCTGTATATACAGATTGCTCACATTAATCCGGACCCTCACCCTGAATAAGAGCCTATGTTATATGTTTCCCACACCCTGTATATACAGATTGCTCACATTAATCCGGACCCTCACCCTGAATAAGAGCCTATCTTATATGTTTCCCACACCCTGTATATACAGATTGCTCACATTAATCCGGACCCTCACCCTGAATAAGAGCCTATGTTATATGTTTCCACACCCTGTATATACAGATTGCTCACATTAATCCGGACCTTCATCCTGAATAAGAGCCTATCTTATATGTTTCCCCCTGTACATACAGATTGCTCACATTAATCCGGACCTTCACCCTGAATAACAGAATATCTTATATGTTTCCCACACCCTGTACATACAGATTGCCAACATTAATCCGGACCCTCACCCTGAATAACAGCATATCTTATATGTTTCCCCCCTGTACATACAGATTGCCCACATTAATCCGGACCCTCACCCTGAATAACAGCCTATCTTATATGTTTCCCACACCCTATACATACAGATTGCCCACATTAAAAATCATCCTACCTGCATCTACTGCATGTTATGAGCCTTTAAACAACCAAGATGGATGCTCATGGAGCATCAGGCAGCCTGCAAACAGGAAGTGTTTTTGACTGTGATGCTCTGCATTCTGGGATTGCTGTCCTTTCGCTGACCCCAGCTCTGCTCTGTCTGAGCAAAGCACAGCTATAACCCCGCCCCCTAGCACTTTATCCCGCTCTCCTCTCCTCAGTATGTCAAGATGGCGGAGCCCGTATCCTAGAGTCCTGAACAGAGTTGCAGCCCAGTGGGGCAAAGAATAATAAGATGCTGGGGAATAGTTTTTTAAGGTTTTGGGCTTTTCATTAAATTATGCTGAAGGTCCGGTTTAAAGCAGAGCAGCACCCTTTAGTCCCGGCTCTGGAATCTTGGCATCCAGCGAGGAGAAGGTGCGTAGCTCCCAGATTTCGGGCTCTCGGGTAGCGGGAGTGGGTGGCTTGGGGTCATAAAGCCAAGGGTTGGGTTAGGAACAAAGAAAGCCATGCAGGGAGGCAACTCATAAATTGATCAAAAAATACATTTTTATTAATTACATATTTATAATCACTACATACAATACACTCAACATAATAAAATCCCTTAAAAAACACATAAATGGAACAATAACACACAGGACAAACCAACATAAAGGTGTGTAGGCGATGGGGAGAGTCTCACCACACTAATTCATATCAAATGCCTAAATATATATGTGCTAAAATCATTCAACATAGTGTTCCAACAGTGCAACTGAGCATGTGCAAATCCTGCCTATGATCCGGATCACTATAAAATCTATATATTTATAAAGTACTAAACATGTGCAAATCCTGCCTATGATCCGATCACTATAAAATCTATATATTTATAAAGTGCAAGTGCTACCAGTCAAACAATCAATTAAGAATTAATATTCCCAACAATAACAACTCATAAACATATCAATCTACTCTATTCACCAATTAAAGAATAATATGAAAATATAATCACCTCTACATATTATTAGGCATCCCAAAGGGGAACCACTGATGTATATCACAATACCAATCCAGAGATTAAATCACAAATCTATCACAAAAATCACAGGCCTGATGAAGTGGGTGATGCGCCCACGGAACGTGTGGCTCCTGGTGCGGTAGGCGGTCACACATGTTATTTTCATGATACCTTGGCTTTATTTCTGGTGATGTTTTTTGTGACAGATTTGTGATTTAATCTCTGGATTGGTATTGTGATATACATCAGTGGTTCCCCTTTGGGATGCCTAATAATATATACAGGTGATTATATCTTCATATTATTCTTTAATTGGTGAATAGAGTAGATTGATGTGTTCATATGTTTATGAGTTGTTATGGTTGGGAATATTAATTCTTCACTGATTGTTTGGCTGGTAGCACTTGTACTTTATAAATATATAGATTTTATAGTGATCCGGATCATAGGCAGGATTTGCACATGTTTAGTACTTTATAAATATATAGATTTTATAGTGATCCGGACCATAGGCAGGATTTGCACATGTTTAGTACTTTATAAATATATAGATTTTATAATGATCCGGATCATAGGCAGGATTTGCACATGTTTAGTACTTTATAAATATATAGATTTTATATTGATCCGGATCATAGGCAGGATTTGCACATGTTTAGTACTTTATAAATATATAGATTTTATAGTGATCCGGATCATAGGCAGGATTTGCACATGCTCCGTTGCACTGTTGGAACACTATGTTGAATGATTTTAGCACATATATATTTAGGCATTTGATATCAGTTAGTGTGGTGAGACTCTCCCCATCGCCTACACACCTTTATGTTGGTTTGTCCTGTGTGTTATTGTCCCATTTATGTGTTTTTTAAGGGATTTTAACATGTTGAGTGTATTGTATGTAGTGATTATAAATATGTCATTAATAAAAATGTATTTTTTGATCAATTTATGAGTTGCCTCCCTACGTGTTTTTTCTTCTGCTCACAGTGACACCCTGGGCATCTGTGTTGGATAAACTTCCTGTTCGAGCAGAATGAGGGTCACAGAATGGTTCTAACCCCTCCCCGTCCCCCCAGACACACAAGCATCAACCCCAATCCGATTGCAAGGTGTATGGCTTCCATTCCCATTCTAACTGGATTCTGATTGGCTGCCGCGATTGCAGCGTCTTGTGCGCCACGTCTGCGCTCGCTCTTTTGTTCGGCGGATGAAAGTGATCCGTGTGACCTTCTGTTCTATAGGCGCCTAATCCCTCCGCTGCCTCATTTAGGGATGATGTATAGCTCGGCATCAATGCCGGATCCGGTTACTCTGCCGCCGCCGCTTCCGTCTGTGATGTCACTTCTATTACAGAAAAGTATGGAAGAATAGGGACCGGCGATCAGTGACCTCATAAGTCTCCGCCCCCCCTATTATTGCGCAAGCACTTCTTTTGTTATATACTAACGTAATATCCATAGGGAATGGAAATCAACAGGCTGATCCATTACTAACGCCAGGTAGCGACAGATGAGCGTCTGTAGAGCGGATTTCAGAGCGACCGCTATTAGTTGCTGTGCTCGGCCATGGTTCGTTGTGTCAGAGCGCCTCAGTCGCTGGCCGGCATTGATGAATATGATGTGTGAGTCGCTATACTACGCTGTACTGTACTGCGCACTTTAACTCCAGCTCAGTTGCGACTCACACCACATTCATCAAAGAAACAGCCACAAACAGCGCCGGCGCTCAAAATCTTGTAATTGTAGCCCAGAGCGCCAGACGCTGTGTGATTAAAGTCTGTTTTTGTACATGTATCCACCAGTAACAAAGCGAAAACACATGGAATGACATTGTTATAACATTGTAACATGACACTTTAATACCAGACATGTCAGGACAATTCTGCATAAATATATTATTCATCCAAAAAGTTTTCAAAAATGTCATTCAAAGTTTTTTCTTTTTTAGGGAAAATAAAAATTGGGATCAGGAAAGGGATTATAAGGATAGAAATGTATGGGAGAGCGCCAGGTAGCGACAGGTAAGACGTGGCGCTCTGCAAGGCTGAACGCCGACGCTGTACGCTGAGCCTGGGATAATGATGAATCGGACGCTACATGGCGTTGTTCCAGTCGCTCTACAGATTCGGCTTCATAAATGTGGAATTGCTGCCGTATCCGGCGTTCACCTGACGCTACCTGCCGCTGTACAGGCGCTACCTGGCGCTACCTGACGCTGTACCTTCATGAATAAGGCCCCAAGTTTTGATCGGAGTTATGCTTTAAAGCAGACCTAATTTCCCCCACAACCTGGGTTTTGGTCCACTTTATTGGGGCATCCCTGTGTGTGTGAATCCCCCCCTGGTCTGCCTGGTAATTTTACCTCTTTGGCGACACAGAGGCACATGCGCGAGCTCTCCTTCAATCAGAATATATGCCGGGTGATGTCAGCCAATCAGAATATATGCCGGGTGATGCCAGCCAATCAGAATATATGCCGGGTGGTGCCAGCCAATCAGAATATATGACGTGTGATGCCAGCCAATCAGAATATATGCCGGGTGATGCCAGCCAATCAGAATATATGCCGGGTGATGCCAGCCAATCAGAATATATGCTGTGTGATGTCAGCCAATCAGAATATATGCCGGGTGATGCCAGCCAATCAGAATATATGTCGTGTGGTGCCAGCCAATCAGAATATATGCCGGGTGATGCCAGCCAATCAGAATATATGCCGTGTGATGCCAGCCAATCAGAATATATGCCGTGTGATGCCAGCCAATCAGAATATATGCCGGGTGATGCCAGCCAATCAGAATATATGCCGTGTGATGCCAGCCAATCAGAATATATGCCGTGTGATGCCAGCCAATCAGAATATATGCCGGGTGATGCCAGCCAATCAGAATATATGCCGGGTGATGCCAGCCAATCAGAATATATGCCGTGTGATGCCAGCCAATCAGAATATATGCCGGGTGGTGCCAGCCAATCAGAATATATGCCGTGTGATGCCAGCCAATCAGAATATATGCCGGGTGATGCCAGCCAATCAGAATAGAGGGCCAGGTTATGCCAGTCAATAAGTCAATACTGTCGCGCAGTAACCAGGAGAGGACGCTGTTTCTTCTTTCTTTCTTCTCTTATTTTATTTCTGTTTTTTTTCTGCCATTCTTTCTATTCTATCTATTATTTTATTATATATTATTTTATTACTTTTTTATTAGATTGGGAATTAAAGCAAAGACGATATTCTGACTCTCAGTCATTCCATCTATTCCTGTCATTTGTTCCCTTTTTTTTCCTTCTATTCCTTTTTCTGCCGACATTTCTTCCATTCTTTCTGCCATTTTTTTTACACATTTCCTTCTGTCATTTGCTCTCTTTCTTTATGTCTTACCTTTTATTCTTTCTTTCTGCCATTCCCCCTCTCTCTTTCTTTATGTCTTACCTTGTATTCTTTCTTTCTGCCATTTCCTCTCTCTTTCTTTATGTCTTACCTTTTATTCTTTCTTTCTGCCATTTCCTCTCCCTTTCTTTATGTCTTACCTTTTATTCTTTCTTTCTGCCATTTCCTCTCTCTTTCTTTATGTCTTACCTTGTATTCTTTCTTTCTGCCATTTCCTCTCTCTTTCTTTTTGTCTTACCTTGTATTCTTTCTTTCTGCCATTCCCTCTCTCTTTCTTTCTGCCATTCCTCCAATTACTTCCTTCTGCCATTCCCTCTCTCTTTCTTTATGTCTTACCTTTTATTCTTTCTTTCTGCCATTCCCTCTCTCTTTCTTTATGTCTTACCTTTTATTCTTTCTTTCTGCCATTCCCCCTCTCTTTCTTTATGTCTTACCTTTTATTCTTTCTTTCTGCCATTCCCCCTCTCTTTCTTTATGTCTTACCTTTTATTCTTTCTTTCTGCCATTCCCTCTCTCTTTCTTTATGTCTTACCTTGTATTCTTTCTTTCTGCCATTCCCCCTCTCTTTCTTTATATCTTTCCTTGTATTCTTTCTTTCTGCCATTCCCTCTCTCTTTCTTTATGTCTTACCTTGTATTCTTTCTTTCTGCCATTTCCTCTCTCTTTCTTTATGTCTTACCTTTTATTCTTTCTTTCTGCCATTCCCCCTCCCTTTCTTTATGTCTTACCTTTTATTCTTTCTTTCTGCCATTTCCTCTCTCTTTCTTTATGTCTTACCTTTTATTCTTTCTTTCTGCCATTTCCTCTCTCTTTCTTTATGTCTTACCTTTTATTCTTTCTTTCTGCCATTTCCTCTCTCTTTCTTTATGTCTTACCTTTTATTCTTTCTTTCTGCCATTCCCCCTCTCTTTCTTTATGTCTTACCTTTTATTCTTTCTTTCTGCCATTTCCTCTCTCTTTCTTTATGTCTTACCTTTTATTCTTTCTTTCTGCCATTCCCCCTCTCTTTCTTTATGTCTTACCTTTTATTCTTTCTTTCTGCCATTTCCTCTCTTTCTTTATGTCTTACCTTTTATTCTTTCTTTCTGCCATTTCCTCTCTTTCTTTATGTCTTACCTTTTATTCTTTCTTTCTGCCATTTCCTCTCTTTCTTTATGTCTTACCTTTTATTCTTTCTTTCTGCCATTCCCCCTCTCTTTCTTTATGTTTTACCTTTTATTCTTTCTTTCTGCCATTGCTTCCTTCTATCTTTTCTTTCTTTCTGGCATTGTTGTTTTCATCTTCTTTCTATTCTTTTTTTTTTTTTTCTGACATTTTTGTCATTCTATCTGTTCCGTCTTTCTTTCATTCCATCCTTTCTTTATGCCATTCCTTTATATTCCTCTCCTCCTTGTCTTCTTTTATGTGTAGCTCAATGTTGGGTGGGGTCTGATTTAGCTCCTGCTGAGTGTAAGCCGAGGTCGGCTCGGACTGGCCCAGCAGGTTATTCCCCGGCGGCCTTCCCCCCCCCCCGTCTCCAATATGCGCCGTGTGATAGTAATTATTATACTGTCCATTTCTCTATTGCACTAGAGCACAGGTTATCCACTGACACATACAGGCGATTCATCACTAACGCTAGGTAGCGACAGATGAGCGCCTGTAGCCGGCATTTCAGAGCGCCCGCTATTAGTCGCCGTGCTCGGCCGTGGGTCGCTAGTTCAGAGCGCCTCAGTCGCTGTGCAGCATTGATGAATACATTGTGAGGAGTCGCTATTTGACCAGTACAGCGCTGTATGGGAGCGCATGTTAGCGACTGGTAAGTGCGACCGACTCACAACATATTCATTAAAAATAACAGCCTCACAAATCTCTGGCGCTGAAAAATGCTTCTCTGAAGCCCAGAGCGCAGGAGGCTGTGTGATTAAAGTCTGTTTTTCAGCATCTATCCACCAGTAACAAAGCGAAAACATATGGAATTACATTGTAACAACATTGTAACATGACACATTAATGGCAGAGCTGTGATGTCATTTCTGAAGAAATATATAAAACATGAAAAAAATATGAAAAAACTGCTTATTCAATGTCAGGAGAGGTCACAGAATTATTTGAGAGTAAAATAATAATAATAATAAAACCCTGTTTAAAGAGAAGTAAAAGATCGTCCATTGAAATGTATGGGAGAGCGACAGGTAGCGAGAGGTCATACCTGGCGCTGTGCAAGGCTGAATGCCTGTGCTGTACGCTGAGGCTGTGAAAATGATGAATCGGACGCTATATGGCGCTATCCCAGTCGCTAAACAGATTCTGCTTGATAAATGTGTAATTGCTGCCGTGTCCGGCGTTCACCTGTCGCTACCTGGCGCCATACCTTCATGAATAATGGGCCATATTAGGGCTCAGGGCCTTATTCATGAAGCTCTAGCGCCAGGTGGCGTCAGGTGAGCGCCGGACACGGCAGCAATTACACATTTATGAAGCCGAATCTGGTGAGCGAATGGAACAGCGCCATGTAGTGTCTGATTCATCATTATCCCAGGCTCAGCGTACAACGCCGGCGTTCAGCCTTGCACAGCGCCACGTCTTACCTGTCGCTACCTGGCGCTCTCCCATACATTTCCATGGACGATCCTTAAATGTCTTTCCTGATCCCAATTTTTTTTTTTTTTTTTATTCAAATCTTTCTGACATGTTTCCTGGGCAAGAAAATGACATTTGTGAAAACTTTTTGTATTAATAATATATTTATGCAGAATTGTCCTGACATGTCTGGTATTAAAGTGTTACAATGTTATAACAATGTCATTCCATGTGTTTCCGCTTTGTTACTGGTGGATACATGTACAAAAACAGACTTTAATCACACAGCGTCTGGGCTACAGCGACACAATTTTGAGCGCCGGCGCTGTGTGAGGCTGTTTTTTTGATGAATATGGTTTGAGTCGCTCACACTGACCAGTCGCTACCGTTCGCTCCCATATAGCGCTGTACTGGTGTTATAGTGACTCACACATCAAATTCATCAATGCCGGCTAGTGACCAGAGGTGCTCTGTAATAGCGACTCACTGACCGGTCGCTACCGTTCGCTCCCATATAGCGCTGTACTGGTGTTATAGTGACTCACACATCAAATTCATCAACGCCGGCCAGTGACCGGAGGCGCTCTGTAATAGCGACTCACTGACCGGTCGCTACCGTTCGCTCCCATATAGCGCTGTACTGGTGTTATAGTGACTCACACGTCAAATTCATCAATGCCGGCCAGTGACCAGAGGCGCTCTGTAATAGCCACTCACTGACCAGTCGCTACCGTTCGCTCCCATATAGCGCTGTACTGGTGTTATAGCGACTCGCACATCAAATTCATCAATGCCGGCCAGTGACCGGAGGCGCTCTGTAATAGCGACTCACTGACCGGTCGCTACCGTTCGCTCCCATATAGCTCTGTACTGGTGTTATAGCGACTCACACGTCAAATTCATCAATGCCGGCCAGTGACCGGAGGCGCTCTGTAATAGCGACTCACTGACCAGTCGCTACCGTTCGCTCCCATATAGCGCTGTACTAGTGTTATAGCGACTGGCAAATCGAATTCATCAATGCCGGCCAGTGACCGGAGGCGCTCTGTAATAGCGACTCACTGACCGGTCGCTACCGTTCGCTCCCATATAGCGCTGTACTGGTGTTATAGCGACTCGCACATCAAATTCATCAATGCCGGCCAGTGACCGGAGGCGCTCTGTAATAGCGACTCACTGACCGGTCGCTACCGTTCGCTCCCATAGAGCTCTGTACTGGTGTTATAGCGACTCGCACATCAAATTCATCAATGCCGGCCAGTGACCGGAGCCGCGCTCTGTAATAGCGACTCACTAGTGGTCGCTCTTAGCGCCGCAGTACAGACGCTCACCTGCTATTACCTGGCGCTAGTCATGACCCCGCGGGGCCTCTCCGGCCGCAAGCTGTGGGTTTGTCAGGCGCGTGGCGAGACGCGGGGGGCGGGGCTTGTCGCAGGGCTGACACTCGCTGCCGTTGGACTTTGAGTTGCGGGTTGTGCAATGAGCTGCGGGTTACTCATCACCCAGAAGCGGATGAATGTGGTGCGGGGAGGAAGCGCAGCGCCGCAGCTGGACGCCGCAATTCCTTACTGTCCCCCCCCCCCGGTGTGGATCTTAAAGGGGCACTCCAACCACACACCAGCCGATAGAAAAAGGTGAGTATCTCAGTAATGCAGGGCTCACCGATGGCTCGAGGGGTAGTTGAGGCTAGTTTCCTGTCCCCCGTTGGATGGAGCTCCAATAGGAAAAGGTTAGTATATCATTGATGGCGTGAAGGGTTGGGTGAGGTCAGTTTCCTGTCCCCTGTTGGATGGGGCTTCACTGGGAAAAGGTGAGTATCTCTCTTATGCAGGGCTCACTGATGGCGTGATTGGGGTACGTGAGAATAGATATCGGTCCACCAGCCAATAGGGCTTTGCTAGGAAAAGGTGAGTATGTCAGTAATGCGGGGCTCACTGATGCCTCAAGGGGTAGATGAGGCTCGTTTCCTGTCCCCTGTTGGATGGGGCTTCACTTGGAAAAGGTGAGTATCTCTCTAAAGTCAGGGCTCACTAATGGCATGAGGGGGTAGGTCTGTTTCCTGTCCGCTATTGGATGGAGCTTCACTGGGAAAAGGTGAGTATCTCTCGAATGCAGGGCTCACTGATGTCTTGAAGGCAGTGGGTGAGGTCAGTTTCCTGCCCACCATTGGATCAAGCTCATCTAGGAAAAGGTGAGTATCTGTCTAATGCAGGGCTCACCGATGGCTCGAGGGGTAGTTGAGGCTCATTTCCTGTCCCCCGTTGGATGGAGCTCCAATAGGAAAAGGTGAGTATCTCTCTAATGCAGGGCTCACTGATGGCGTGAGGGGGGTACGTGAGGATAGATATCTGTACCCCAGCCCACAGGGCTTTGCTAGAAAAAGGTGAGTATCTCTCGAATGCAGGGCTCACTGATGGTGTGAGGGGCAAGTGAGAGTAGATTTCTGTCCCCCAGCCGATAGGGCTTTGCTAGGAAAAGGTGAGTATCTCAGTAATGCAGGGCTCACCGATGGCTCGAGGGGTAGATGAGGCTCGTTCCCCGTAGGACGGAGCTCCGATAGAGAAAGGTGAGTATCTCTCTGGCGTGAGGCGGTGGGTGAGGTCTGTTTCCTGTTCCCCATCGGGGGGAAACCAGGTTATTATAAGGATCGTCCATAGAAATGTATGGGAGACGCCAGGTAGCGACAGGTAAGACGTGGCGCTCTGCAAGGCTGAACGCCGGCGCTGTACGCTGAGGCTGGAATAATGATGAATCTGACGCTACATGGCGCTGTTCCAGTCGCTCACCAGATTCGGCTTCATAAATGTGTAATTGCTGCCGTGTCCGGCGTTCACCTGACGCTACCTGGCGCTAGAGCTTCATGAATAAGGCCCTTAGTGTCCCTGTGGAGCAGGACCCTCCCTGGCACCGAGTCTTTCGGTTATTGTGGCTGCTGAATCTCCACGGTGGGGTCACGGGTGGCACAATGATCCTAGGTCCTAACCCCTCCTCTTTCTATCACTATACTCATTTGGCACAGGGAACCCAGGTCCTAACCCCTCCTCGTTCTATCACTATACTCATTTGGCACAGGGAACCCAGGTCCTAACCCCTCCTCGTTCTATCACTATACTCATTTGGCACATGGAACCCAGGTCCTAACCCCTCCTCGTTCTATCACTATACTCATTTGGCACAATGATCCCAGGTCCTAACCCCTCCTCGTTCTATCACTATCCTCATTTGGCACAGGGCACCCAGGTCCTAACCCCTCCTCGTTCTATCACTATATTCATTGGGCACAGGGAACCCAGGTCCTAACCCCTCCTCGTTCTATCACTATACTCATTTGGCACAGGGAACCCAGGTCCTAACCCCTCCTCGTTCTATCACTATACTCATTGGGCACAGGGAACCCAGGTCCTAACCCCTCCTCGTTCTATCACTATACTCATTGGGCACAGGGAACCCAGGTCCTAACCCCTCCTCGTTCTATCACTATACTCATATGGCACAGGGAACCCAGGTCCTAACCCCTCCTCGTTCTATCACTATACTCATTTGGCACAGGGAACCCAGGTCCTAACCCCTCTTCGTTCTATCACTATCCTCATTTGGCACAGGGCACCCAGGTCCTAACCCCTCCTCGTTCTATCACTATCCTCATTTGGCACAGGGCACCCAGGTCCTAACCCCTCCTCATTCTATCACTATACTCATTTGGCACAGGGAACACAGGTCCTAACCCTTCCTCGTTCTATCACTATACTCATTTGGCACAGGGAACCCAGGTCCTAACCCCTCCTCTTTCTATCACTATACTCATTTGGCACAGGGCACCCAGGTCCTAACCCCTCCTCGTTCTATCACTATCCTCATTTGGCACAGGGCACCCAGGTCCTAACCCCTCCTCGTTCTATCACTATCCTCATTTGGCACAGGGCACCCAGGTCCTAACCCCTCCTCGTTCTATCACTATAGTTATTTGGCACAGGGCACCCAGGTCCTAACCCCTCCTCATTCTATCACTATACTCATTTGGCACAGGGCACCCAGGTCTTAACCCCTCCTCGTTCTATCACTATCCTCATTTGGCACAGGGCACCCAGGTCCTAACCCCTCCTCATTCTATCACTATAGTTATTTGGCACAGGGCACCCAGGTCCTAACCCCTCCTTGTTCTATCACTATACTCATTTGGCACAGGGCACCCAGGTCCTAACCCCTCCTTGTTCTATCACTATACTCATTTGGCACAGGGAACACAGGTCCTAACCCCTCCTCATTCTATCACTATACTCATTTGGCACAGGGAACACAGGTCCTAACCCCTCCTCGTTCTATCACTATACTCATTTGGCACAGGGAACCCAGGTCCTAACCCCTCCTCTTTCTATCACTATACTCATTTGGCACAGGGAACCCAGGTCCTAACCCCTCCTCGTTCTATCACTATCCTCATTTGGCACAGGGCACCCAGGTCCAAACCCCTCCTCGTTCTATCACTATCCTCATTTGGCACAGGGCACCCAGGTCCTAACCCCTCCTCATTCTATCACTATCCTCATTTGGCACAGGGCACCCAGGTCCTAACCCCTCCTCGTTCTATCACTATAGTTATTTGGCACAGGGCACCCAGGTCCTAACCCCTCCTCGTTCTATCACTATACTCATTTGGCACAGGGAACCCAGGACCTAACCCCTCCTCGTTCTATCACTATACTCATTTGGCACAGGGAACCCAGGTCCTAACCCCTCCTCGTTCTATCACTATACTCATTTGGCACAGGGAACCCAGGTCCTAACCCCTCCTCATTCTATCACTATACTCATTTGGCACAGGGAACCCAAGTCCAAATCCCTCCTCATTCTATCACTATACTCATTTGGCACAGGGCACCCAGGTCCTAACCCCTCCTCGTTCTATCACTATACTCATTTGGCACAGGGCACCCAGGTCCTAACCCCTCCTCGTTCTATCACTATCCTCATTTGGCACAGGGCACCCAGGTCCTAACCCCTCCTCGTTCTATCACTATACTCATTTGGCACAGGGAACCCAGGTCCTAACCCTTCCTCGTTCTATCACTATACTCATTTGGCACAGGGCACCCAGGTCCTAACCCCTCCTCGTTCTATCACTATACTCATTTGGCACAGGGCACCCAGGTGCTAACCCCTCCTCGTTCTATCACTATACTCATTTGGCACAGGGAACCCAGGTCCTAACCCTTCCTCGTTCTATCACTATACTAATTTGGCACAGGACACCCAGGTCCTAACCCTTCCTCGTTCTATCACTATACTCATTTGGCACAGGGAACCCAGGTCCTAACCCCTCCTCGTTCTATCACTATACTCATTTGGCACAGGGCACCCAGGTCCTAACCCCTCCTCGTTCTATCATTATACTCATTTGGCACAGGGAACCCAGGTCCTAACCCCTCCTCGTTCTATCATTATACTCATTTGGCACAGGGAACACAGGACCTAACCCCTCCTCTTTCTATCACTATACTCATTTGGCACAGGAAACCCAGGTCCTAACCCTTCCTCGTTCTATCACTGTACTCATTTGGCACAGGGAACCCAGGTCCTAACCCCTCCTCGTTCTATCACTATACTCATTTGGCACAGGGAACCCAGGTCCTAACCCTTCCTCGTTCTATCACTATACTCATTTGGCACAGGGAACACAGGTCCTAACCCTTCCTCGTTCTATCACTATACTCATTTGGCACAGGGAACCCAGGTCCTAACCCCTCCTCGTTCTATCACTATACTCATTTGGCACAGGGAACCCAGGTCCTAACCCCTCCTCGTTCTATCACTATACTCATTTGGCACAGGGAACCCAGGTCCTAACCCCTCCTCGTTCTATCACTATACTCATTTGGCACAGGGAACCCAGGTCCTAACCCCTCCTCGTTCTATCACTATACTCATTTGGCACAGGGAACCCAGGTCCTAACCCCTCCTCGTTCTATCACTATACTCATTTGGCACAGGGAACCCAGGTCCTAACCCCTCCTCGTTCTATCACTATACTCATTTGGCACAGGGAACCCTGGTCCTAACCCCTCCTCTTTCTATCACTATACTCATTTGGCACAGGGAACACAGGTCCTAATCCTTCCTCGTTCTATCACTATACTCATTTGGCACAGGGAACCCAGGTCCTAACCCCTCCTCTTTCTATCACTATACTCATTTGGCACAGGGAACCCAGGTCCTAACCCCTCCTCTTTCTATCACTATACTCATTTGGCACAGGGAACCCAGGTCCTAACCCCTCCTCATTCTATCACTATACTCATTTGGCACAGGGAACCTAGGTCCTAACCCCTCCTCTTTCTATCACTATACTCATTTGGCACAGGGAACCCAGGTCCTAACCCCTCCTCATTCTATCACTATACTCATTTGGCACAGGGAACCTAGGTCCTAACCCCTCCTCTTTCTATCACTATACTCATTTGGCACAGGGAACACAGGTCCTAACCCTTCCTCGTTCTATCACTATACTCATTTGGCACAGGGAACCCAGGTCCTAACCCCTCCTCGTTCTATCACTATCCTCATTTGGCACCGGGCACCCAGGTCCTAACCCCTCCTCGTTCTATCACTATCCTCATTTGGCACAGGGCACTCAGGTCCTAACCCCTCCTCGTTCTATCACTATACTCATTTGGCACAGGGCACCCAGGTCCTAACCCCTCCTCGTTCTATCACTATACTCATTTGGCACAGGGCACTCAGGTCCTAACCCCTTCTCATTCTATCACTATACTCATTTGGCACAGGGAACACAGGTCCTAACCCCTCCTCTTTCTATCACTATACTCATTTGGCACAGGGCACCCAGGTCCTAACCCCTCCTCGTTCTATCACTATCCTCATTTGGCACAGGGCACCCAGGTCCTAACCCCTCCTCGTTCTATCACTATACTCATTTGGCACAGGGAACCCAGGTCCTAACCCCTCCTCTTTCTATCACTATACTCATTTGGCACAGGGCACCCAGGTCCTAACCCCTCCTCGTTCTATCACTATCCTCATTTGGCACAGGGCACCCAGGTCCTAACCCCTCCTCGTTCTATCACTATAGTTATTTGGCACAGGGCACCCAGGTCCTAACCCCTCCTCATTCTATCACTATACTCATTTGGCACAGGGCACCCAGGTCTTAACCCCTCCTCGTTCTATCACTATCCTCATTTGGCACAGGGCACCCAGGTCCTAACCCCTCCTCATTCTATCACTATACTCATTTGGCACAGGGAACACAGGTCCTAACCCTTCCTCGTTCTATCACTATACTCATTTGGCACAGGGAACCCAGGTCCTAACCCCTCCTCTTTCTATCACTATACTCATTTGGCACAGGGAACCCAGGTCCTAACCCCTCCTCTTTCTATCACTATACTCATTTGGCACAGGGCACCCAGGTCCTAACCCCTCCTCGTTCTATCACTATCCTCATTTGGCACAGGGCACCCAGGTCCTAACCCCTCCTCGTTCTATCACTATCCTCATTTGGCACAGGGCACCCAGGTCCTAACCCCTCCTCGTTCTATCACTATCCTCATTTGGCACAGGGCACCCAGGTCCTAACCCCTCCTCGTTCTATCACTATAGTTATTTGGCACAGGGCACCCAGGTCCTAACCCCTCCTCTTTCTATCACTATACTCATTTGGCACAGGGAACACAGGTCCTAACCCTTCCTCGTTCTATCACTATACTCATTTGGCACAGGGAACCCAGGTCCTAACCCCTCCTCGTTCTATCACTATACTCATTTGGCACAGGGAACCCAGGTCCTAACCCCTCCTTGTTCTATCACTATCCTCATTTGGCACCGGGCACCCAGGTCCTAACCCCTCCTCGTTCTATCACTATCCTCATTTGGCACAGGGCACTCAGGTCCTAACCCCTCCTCGTTCTATCACTATACTCATTTGGCACAGGGCACCCAGGTCCTAACCCCTCCTCATTCTATCACTATACTCATTTGGCACAGGGAACACAGGTCCTAACCCCTCCTCTTTCTATCACTATACTCATTTGGCACAGGGCACCCAGGTCCTAACCCCTCCTCGTTCTATCACTATCCTCATTTGGCACAGGGAACCCAGGTCCTAACCCCTCCTCGTTCTATCACTATACTCATTTGGCACAGGGAACCCAGGTCCTAACCCCTCCTCTTTCTATCACTATACTCATTTGGCACAGGGCACCCAGGTCCTAACCCCTCCTCGTTCTATCACTATCCTCATTTGGCACAGGGCACCCAGGTCCTAACCCCTCCTCGTTCTATCACTATCCTCATTTGGCACAGGGCACCCAGGTCCTAACCCCTCCTCGTTCTATCACTATAGTTATTTGGCACAGGGCATCCAGGTCCTAACCCCTCCTCATTCTATCACTATACTCATTTGGCACAGGGCACCCAGGTCTTAACCCCTCCTCGTTCTATCACTATCCTCATTTGGCACAGGGAACCCAGGTCTTAACCCCTCCTCGTTCTATCACTATCCTCATTTGGCACAGGGCACCCAGGTCCTAACCCCTCCTCATTCTATCACTATACTCATTTGGCACAGGGCACCCAGGTCTTAACCCCTCCTCGTTCTATCACTATCCTCATTTGGCACAGGGCACCCAGGTCCTAACCCCTCCTCATTCTATCACTATACTCATTTGGCACAGGGAACACAGGTCCTAACCCTTCCTCGTTCTATCACTATACTCATTTGGCACAGGGAACCCAGGTCCTAACCCCTCCTCTTTCTATCACTATACTCATTTGGCACAGGGCACCCAGGTCCTAACCCCTCCTCGTTCTATCACTATCCTCATTTGGCACAGGGCACCCAGGTCCTAACCCCTCCTCGTTCTATCACTATCCTCATTTGGCACAGGGCACCCAGGTCCTAACCCCTCCTCGTTCTATCACTATAGTTATTTGGCACAGGGCATCCAGGTCCTAACCCCTCCTCATTCTATCACTATACTCATTTGGCACAGGGCACCCAGGTCTTAACCCCTCCTCGTTCTATCACTATCCTCATTTGGCACAGGGAACCCAGGTCTTAACCCCTCCTCGTTCTATCACTATCCTCATTTGGCACAGGGCACCCAGGTCCTAACCCCTCCTCATTCTATCACTATACTCATTTGGCACAGGGCACCCAGGTCTTAACCCCTCCTCGTTCTATCACTATCCTCATTTGGCACAGAGCACCCAGGTCCTAACCCCTCCTCATTCTATCACTATACTCATTTGGCACAGGGAACACAGGTCCTAACCCTTCCTCGTTCTATCACTATCCTCATTTGGCACAGGGAACCCAGGTCCTAACCCCTCCTCTTTCTATCACTATACTCATTTGGCACAGGGCACCCAGGTCCTAACCCCTCCTCTTTCTATCACTATACTCATTTGGCACAGGGAACACAGGTCCTAACCCTTCCTCGTTCTATCACTATACTCATTTGGCACAGGGCACCCAGGTCCTAACCCCTCCTCGTTCTATCACTATCCTCATTTGGCACAGGGCACCCAGGTCCTAACCCCTCCTCGTTCTATCACTATACTCATTTGGCACAGGGAACCCAGGTCCTAACCCTTCCTCGTTCTATCACTATACTCATTTGGCACAGGGCACCCAGGTCCTAACCCCTCCTCGTTCTATCACTATACTCATTTGGCACAGGGCACCCAGGTCCTAACCCCTCCTCGTTCTATCACTATACTCATTTGGCACAGGGAACCCAGGTCCTAACCCTTCCTCGTTCTATCACTATACTCATTTGGCACAGGGCACCCAGGTCCTAACCCTTCCTCGTTCTATCACTATACTCATTTGGCACAGGGCACCCAGGTCCTAACCCTTCCTCGTTCTATCAATATACTCATATGGCACAGGGAACCCAGGTCCTAACCCCTCCTCGTTCTATCACTATACTCATTTGGCACAGGGCACCCAGGTCCTAACCCCTCCTCGTTCTATCACTATACTCATTTGGCACAGGGAACCCTGGTCCTAACCCCTCCTCTTTCTATCACTATACTCATTTGGCACAGGGAACCCAGGTCCTAACCCCTCCTCGTTCTATCACTATACTCATTTGGCACAGGGAACCCAGGTCCTAACCCTTCCTCGTTCTATCACTATACTCATTTGGCACAGGGAACCCCGGTCCTAACCCCTCCTCGTTCTATCACTATACTCATTTGGCACAGGGAACCCAGGTCCTAACCCCTCCTCGTTCTATCACTATACTCATTTGGCACAGGGCATCCAGGTCCTAACCCTTCCTCGTTCTATCACTATACTCATATGGCACAGGGAACCCTGGTCCTAACCCCTCCTCGTTCTATCACTATACTCATTTGGCACAGGGAACCCAGGTCCTAACCCCTCCTCATTCTATCACTATACTCATTTGGCACAGGGAACCCAGTTCCTAACCCCTCCTCGTTCTATCACTATACTCATTTGGCACAGGGAACCCTGGTCCTAACCCCTCCTCTTTCTATCACTATACTCATTTGGCACAGGGAACCCAGGTCCTAACCCCTCCTCGTTCTATCACTATACTCATTTGGCACAGGGAACCCAGGTCCTAACCCTTCCTCGTTCTATCACTATACTCATTTGGCACAGGGCACCCAGGTCCTAACCCCTCCTCGTTCTATCACTATACTCATTTGGCACAGGGAACCCAGGTCCTAACCCCTCCTCGTTCTATCACTATACTCATTTGGCACAGGGAACCCAGGTCCTAACCCCTCCTCGTTCTATCACTATACTCATTTGGCACAGGGAACCCAGGTCCTAACCCTTCCTCGTTCTATCACTATACTCATTTGGCACAGGGAACCCAGGTCCTAACCCCTCCTCGTTCTATCACTATACTCATTTGGCACAGGGCAGCCAGGTCCTAACCCCTCCTCGTTCTATCACTATACTCATTTGGCACAGGGAACCCAGGTCCTAACCCTTCCTCGTTCTATCACTATACTCATTTGGCACAGGGAACCCAGGTCCTAACCCCTCCTCGTTCTATCACTATACTCATTTGGCACAGGGCAGCCAGGTCCTAACCCCTCCTCGTTCTATCACTATACTCATTGCGTGTATATGGAGCGTGCACTTGCTTTACACTGATGTGCTGACCTATTTGTTTTGGCATATGAATCCGAGTGGTGAGGCGGGCGGCGGATGTGGCTCCTGCTGGGAGGTCAGTGCTGCACATTTATCTGGAGCAAAACGCGAGAGATCAGAGTAAAAGCTTTGATGGGAGTTTAATATATAAATGTTCCCACGCATCTCGCATCTTATATTATCGCCAAAACCCACAGGTAGCGCCTTGTAAATGACAGGTAGAGCCTTGTAAATGACAGGTAGCGTCAGGCAGAGCCTTGTAAATGACAGGTAGCGTCAGGTAGCGCCTTGTAAATGACAGGTAGAGCCTTGTAAATGACAGGTAGCGCCAGGTAGCGCCTTTTAAATGACAGGTAGCGCCAGGTAGCGCCTTGTAAATGACAGGTAGCGCCAGGTAGCGCCTTTTAAATGACAGGTAGCGCCAGGTAGAGCCTTGTAAATGACAGGTAGCGACAGGTAGCGCCTTGTAAATGACAGGTAGCGCCAGGTAGCGCCTTTTAATTGACAGGTAGCGCCAGGTAGCGCCTTGTAAATGACAGGTAGCGCCAGGTAGCGCCTTGTAAATGACAGGTAGCGCCTTGTAAATGACAGGTAGCGTCAGGTAGCGCCTTGTAAATGACAGGTAGCGCTAGGTAGCGCCTTGTAAATGACAGGTAGTGTCAGGTAGCGCCTTGTAAATGACAGGTAGCGCCTTGTAAATGACAGGTAGCGCCTTGTAAATGACAGGTAGCGTCAGGTAGCGCCTTGTAAATGACAGGTAGAATCAGGTAGCGCCTTGTAAATGACAGGTAGCGCCAGGTAGCGCCTTGTAAATGACAGGTAGCGTCAGGTAGCGCCTTGTAAATGACAGGTAGTGTCAGGTAGCGCCTTGTAAATGACAGGTAGCGCCTTGTAAATGACAGGTAGCGCCTTGATGACAGGTAGCGTCAGGTAGCGCCTTGTAAATGACAGGTAGAGTCAGGTAGCGCCTTGTAAATGACAGGTAGCGCCAGGTAGTGCCTTGTAAATGACAGGTAGCGTCAGGTAGCGCCTTGTAAATGACAGGTAGCGCCTTGTAAATGACAGGTAGCATCAGGTAGCGCCTTGTAAATGACAGGTAGCGCCTTGTAAATGACAGGTAGCATCAGGTAGCGCCTTGTAAATGACAGGTAGCGCTAGGTAGCGCCTTGTAAATGACAGGTAGCGTTAGGTAGCGCCTTGTAAATGACAGGTAGCGCTAGGTAGCGCCTTGTAAATGACAGGTAGCGTCAGGTAGCGCCTTGTAAATGACAGGTAGTCAGGTAGCGCCTTGTAAATGACAGGTAGCGTCAGGTAGCGCCTTGTAAATGACAGGTAGCGTCAGGTAGCGCCTTGTAAATGACAGGTAGCGTCAGGTAGCGCCTTGTAAATGACAGGTAGCACCTTGTAAATGACAGGTAGCGCCTTGTAAATGACAGGTAGCGTCAGGTAGCGCCTTGTAAATGACAGGTAGCGCCTTGTAAATGACAGGTAGCGTCAGGTAGCGCCTTGTACATGACAGGTAGCGCTAGGTAGCGCCTTGTAAATGACAGGTAGTGTCAGGTAGCGCCTTGTAAATGACAGGTAGCGTCAGGTAGCGCCTTGTAAATGACAGGTAGCACCTTGTAAATGACAGGTAGCGCCTTGTAAATGACAGGTAGCGTCAGGTAGCGCCTTGTAAATGACAGGTAGAATCAGGTAGCGCCTTGTAAATGACAGGTAGCGCCAGGTAGCGCCTTGTAAATGACAGGTAGCGTCAGGTAGCGTCTTGTAAATGACAGGTAGTGTCAGGTAGCGCCTTGTAAATGACAGGTAGCGCCTTGTAAATGACAGGTAGCGCCAGGTAGCGCCTTGTAAATGACAGGTAGCGTCAGGTAGCGCCTTGTAAATGACAGGTAGCGCCAGGTAGCGCCTTGTAAATGACAGGTAGCGCCAGGTAGCGCCTTGTAAATGACAGGTAGCGTCAGGTAGCGCCTTGTAAATGACAGGTAGCGTCAGGTAGCGCCTTGTAAATGACAGATAGCGCCTTGTAAATGACAGGTAGCATCAGGTAGCGCCTTGTAAATGACAGGTAGCGCTAGGTAGCGCCTTATAAATGACAGGTAGCGTCAGGTAGCGCCTTGTAAATGACAGGTAGCGCTAGGTAGCGCCTTGTAAATGACAGGTAGTGTCAGGTAGCGCCTTGTAAATGACAGGTAGCGCCTTGTAAATGACAGGTAGCGCCTTGTAAATGACAGGTAGCGTCAGGTAGCGCCTTGTAAATGACAGGTAGAATCAGGTAGCGCCTTGTAAATGACAGGTAGCGCCAGGTAGCGCCTTGTAAATGACAGGTAGCGTCAGGTAGCGCCTTGTAAATGACAGGTAGTGTCAGGTAGCGCCTTGTAAATGACAGGTAGCGCCTTGTAAATGACAGGTAGCGCCTTGTAAATGACAGGTAGCGCCTTGTAAATGACAGGTAGCGTCAGGTAGCGCCTTGTAAATGACAGGTAGAGTCAGGTAGCGCCTTGTAAATGACAGGTAGCGCCAGGTAGCGCCTTGTAAATGACAGGTAGCGTCAGGTAGCGCCTTGTAAATGACAGGTAGCGTCAGGTAGCGCCTTGTAAATGACAGGTAGCGCCTTGTAAATGACAGGTAGCATCAGGTAGCGCCTTGTAAATGACAGGTAGCGCTAGGTAGCGCCTTGTAAATGACAGGTAGCGTCAGGTAGCGCCTTGTAAATGACAGGTAGCGCTAGGTAGCGCCTTGTAAATGACAGGTAGCGTCAGGTAGCGCCTTGTAAATGACAGGTAGAGTCAGGTAGCGCCTTGTAAATGACAGGTAGCGTCAGGTAGCGCCTTGTAAATGACAGGTAGCGTCAGGTAGCGCCTTGTAAATGACAGGTAGCGTCAGGTAGCGCCTTGTAAATGACAGGTAGCGCCTTGTAAATGACAGGTAGCGCCTTGTAAATGACAGGTAGCGTCAGGTAGCGCCTTGTAAATGACAGGTAGCGCCTTGTAAATGACAGGTAGCGTCAGGTAGCGCCTTGTACATGACAGGTAGCGCTAGGTAGCGCCTTGTAAATGACAGGTAGTGTCAGGTAGCGCCTTGTAAATGACAGGTAGCGCCTTGTAAATGACAGGTAGCGTCAGGTAGCGCCTTGTACATGACAGGTAGCGCCAGGTAGTGCCTTGTAAATGACAGGTAGCGTCAGGTAGCGCCTTGTAAATGACAGGTAGCGTCAGGTAGCGCCTTGTAAATGACAGGTAGCGCCTTGTAAATGACAGGTAGCGCCTTGTAAATGACAGGTAGCGCCTTGTAAATGACAAGTAGCGCCTTGTAAATGACAGGTAGCGTCAGGTAGCGCCTTGTAAATGACAGGTAGAATCAGGTAGCGCCTTGTAAATGACAGGTAGCGCCAGGTAGCGCCTTGTAAATGACAGGTAGCGTCAGGTAGCGCCTTGTAAATGACAGGTAGTGTCAGGTAGCGCCTTGTAAATGACAGGTAGCGCCTTGTAAATGACAGGTAGCGCCTTGTAAATGACAGGTAGCGCCCTTGTAAATGACAGGTAGCGTCAGGTAGCGCCTTGTAAATGACAGGTAGAATCAGGTAGCGCCTTGTAAATGACAGGTAGCGCCAGGTAGCGCCTTGTAAATGACAGGTAGCGTCAGGTAGCGCCTTGTAAATGACAGGTAGTGTCAGGTAGCGCCTTGTAAATGACAGGTAGCGCCTTGTAAATGACAGGTAGCGCCTTGTAAATGACAGGTAGCGCCTTGTAAATGACAGGTAGCGTCAGGTAGCGCCTTGTAAATGACAGGTAGCGCCAGGTAGCGCCTTGTAAATGACAGGTAGCGTCAGGTAGCGCCTTGTAAATGACAGGTAGCGTCAGGTAGCGCCTTGTAAATGACAGGTAGCGCCTTGTAAATGACAGGTAGCATCAGGTAGCGCCTTGTAAATGACAGGTAGCGCTAGGTAGCGCCTTGTAAATGACAGGTAGCGTCAGGTAGCGCCTTGTAAATGACAGGTAGCGCCAGGTAGCGCCTTGTAAATGACAGGTAGCGTCAGGTAGCGCCTTGTAAATGACAGGTAGAGTCAGGTAGCGCCTTGTAAATGACAGGCAGCGTCAGGTAGCGCCTTGTAAATGACAGGTAGCGTCAGGTAGCGCCTTGTAAATGACAGGCAGCGTCAGGTAGCGCTCTATGCTACAGCGCCTTGTAAATGACAGGTAGCCTCAGGTAGCGCCTTGTAAATGACAGGTAGCGCTAGGTAGCGCCTTGTAAATGACAGGTAGCGTCAGGTAGCGCCTTGTAAATGACAGGTAGCGCCAGGTAGCGCCTTGTAAATGACAGGTAGCGTCAGGTAGCGCCTTGTAAATGACAGGTAGAGTCAGGTAGCGCCTTGTAAATGACAGGCAGCGTCAGGTAGCGCCTTGTAAATGACAGGTAGCGTCAGGTAGCGCCTTGTAAATGACAGGCAGCGTCAGGTAGCGCTCTATGCTACAGCGCCTTGTAAATGACAGGTAGCCTCAGGTAGCGCCTTGTAAATGACAGGTAGCGCCAGGTGAACGCCGGACACGTTCAGCCTTGAAGATCTCTCGCTACCTGTCGCTCTCCCACACATTTCTATGGACATTCTTTTACTTCTCTTTAAACAGGGGGGTTTATTATTATTTTTTTATTCTCATATAATGTTGTGACGTCTCCTGGCCGAGAAAAAGACATTTGTGAAATTACTTTTCATGTTTTATATATTTCTTCAGAAATGACATCACAGCTCTGCCATTAAAGTGTCATGTTACAATGTTGTTACAATGTAATTCCATATGTTTTCGCTTTGTTACTGGTGGATAGATGCTGAAAAACAGACTTTAATCACACCGCCTCCTGCGCTCTGGGCTTCAGAGAAGCATTTTTCAGCGCCAGAGATTTGTGAGGCTCTTTTTTGTGCTGAATATGTTGTGAGTCGGTCGCTATGAGCAGTCGCTAACATGCGCTCCCATACAGCGCTGTACTGGTCAAATAGCGACTCCTCACAATGTATTCATCATTGCTGCACAGCAACTGAGTCACTATAAACTAGCGACTCACGGCCGAGCACAGTGACTACTAGCGGGCGCTCTGAAAATGCCGCTACAGACGCTCATCTGTCGCTACCTGCCGCTATTAATGAATCAGCCTGTTCATCTCTTATTCTGGGTACATACCTGAGCTTCCTTTTATATAGTTTACTTAGAGGCTGATTCATCACTAACGCCAGGTAGCGACAGATGAGCGTCTGTAGCGGCATTTTCAGAGCGCCCGCTAGTAGTCGCAGTGCTTGGCCGTGAGTTGCTAGTTTATAGCGACTCAGTCGCTGCTCAGTAATGTTGAATACATTGTGAGGAGTCGCTATTTGACCAGTACAGCGCTGTATGGGAGCGCATGTTAGCAACTGCTCATAGCGACCGACTCACACCATATTCATCAAAAAAACAGCCTCACACACCCGTCGGCGCTCAAAAATGCTTCTCTGAAGCCCAGAGCGCAGGAGGCTGTGTGATTAAAGTCTGTTTTTCAGCATCTATCCACCAGTAACAAAGCGAAAACATATGGAATTACATTGTAACAACATTGTAACATGACACTTTAATGGCAGAGCTGTGATGTCATTTCTGAGGAAATATATAAAAACATGAAAAAATTGTGAAAAAACTGCTTATTCAATGTCAGGAGAGGTCACAGAATTATTTGTGATTTTTTTGAAAAAAAAAAAAACTGTTTAAAGAGAAGAAAAGGATCGTCCATTGAAATGTATGGGAGAGCGACAAGTAGCGAGAGGTCATACCTGGCGCTGTGCAAGGCTGAACGCCGGCGCTGTTCGCTGAGGCTGTGAAAATGATGAATCAGACGCTACATGGCGCTATTCCAGTCGCTAAACTGATTCTGCTTGATAAATGTGTAATTGCGTGCAGTGTCCGGCGTTCACCTGTCGCTACCTGTCGCTACCTCTCATTAATCAACCGCTACCTGACGCTATCCCTTCTTAAATAAGGGCCTTATTTTTGGGGTTGGGTCTTCCCCAATTTTTATGCTCTAAGTATGACCACACTGCTATTGTGCTGTGTTTTTAAATATTTATTTGCTTCACGTAATAAATTTTTTTTTTTATATAATTCGCATAAAAGGCTGCGACCAACATTCGTGACCATATACGAAATTTGCAAATAAGCGGAAAGTGCGATAAATGTATCCGCGCTATCCCTCTAGCAGGCATTTGTGAATGGCCGGTACGGGCGCGCTCCCTGTTACAGGGAAGTGGGGGATGCGGGATGCGTTCTTTGACAAAGCCTTTAGACGCTGTGACATCAGCGGCTCTGAGCGCGCTGATTGGCCGAGCGGCCGCGCAAGCGCCGTAGGACCGGGAAGAGGTGAGTTGGCTTTGGCAATCTGAGGGGGTTTCATGCAGCAAAAGGGAGGGATAGTCAAAACCCTGGGTTTTGTTCCACTTTAAATAGGAACTTTGAAAGCCCCGGAGTCTTTTAGGGTCGTATTCATGAAGCTCTAGCGTCAGATAGCGTCTTGTAAATGACAGGTAGCGACAGGTGAACGCCAGACACGGCAGCAGTTACACATTTATCAAGCAGAATCCGTTGAGCGACTGGAACAGCACCATGTAGCGTCCGATTCATCATTATCCCAGGCTCAGCGTACAGCGCCGGCGTTCAGCCTTGCAGAGCGCCACGTCTTACCTGTCGCTACCTGGCGCTCTCCCATACATTTCTATGGACGATCCTTAAATCCCTTTCCTGATCCCAATTTTTTTTTTTAAAACTCAAATCTTTCTGACATGTTTCCTGGGCAAGAAAATGACATTTGTGAAAACTTTTTGTATTAATAATATATTTATGCAGAATTGTCCTGACATGTCTGGTATTAAAGTGTTACAATGTTATAACAATGTCATTCCATGTGTTTCCGCTTTGTTACTGGTGGATACATGTTCATAAACAGACTTTAATCACATAGCGTCTGGCGCTATGGGCTACATCAACCCGATTTTGAGCGCCGGCGCTGTGTGAGGCTGTTTTTTTGATGAATGTGGTGTGAGTCAGTCGCATTGAGCTGGCGCTACCGTTTGCTCCCATACAGCGTAGTACTGCGAATCACATAACGTATTAAACAATGCCGGACAGCGACTGAGGCGCTCTGAAGCAAGGAACCATGGCTGAGCACAGCGACTACTAGCGGGCGCTCGGAAATCCTCGCTACAGACGCTCATCTGTTGCTACCTGGTGCTAGTAATAAATCAGCCTGTTAGTTAAAACCTTGTGGCATCTAGTTTGTATTGTTGCCTGTACTATATGTTTTACCTTGTCTGTAATCACACCTTGTAAAGCGCTACAGAAGATGATGGCGCTATATAAATTAACATTATTATTATTATTATTATTATTAATAATAATAATAATAATAATAATAGAGGAATGAAAGCAGGTTTACCTTGTCTGTAATCATACATTATAAAGCGATACGGAATATGATGGCGCTATATAAATAAACATTATTATTATTATTATTAATAATATTATTAATAATAATAATGGAGGAATGAAAGCAGGTTTATCTTGTCTGTAATCACACCTTGTAAAGCACTACGGAAGAAGGTGGCGCTATATAAACATTATTATTTTTATTAATAATAATAATAATAGAGGAATGAAAGCAGGTTTACCTTGTCTGTAATCATACATTATAAAGCGATACGGAATATGATGGCGCTATATAAATAAACATTATTATTATTATTATTAATAATATTATTAATAATAATAATGGAGGAATGAAAGCAGGTTTATCTTGTCTGTAATCATACCTTGTAAAGTGCTACAGAAGATGATGGTGCTTTATAAATAAACATTATTATTATTATTATTATTATTATTAATAATATAATAATCATTATAATGGAGGAATGAAAGCAGGTTTACCTTGTCTGTAATCATACCTTGTAAAGCGCTACGGAAGATGATGGCGCTATATAAATAAACATTATTTAGATTTATTATTATTTATAACATTATTATTATTATTATTAATAATAATAATAATAATAATAAAGGAGGAATGAAAGCAGGTTTATCTTGTCTGTAATCATACCTTGTAAAGTACTACAGAAGATGATAGCGCTTTATAAATAAACATTATTATTATTATTATTATTATTAATATAATAATAATAATTATAATGGAGGAATGAAAGCAGGTTTACCTTGTCTGTAATCATACCTTGTAAAGCGCTACGGAAGATGATGGCGCTATATAAATAAACATTATTTATATTTATTATTATTTATAACATTATTATTATTATTATTATTAATAATAATAATAATAATAATAAAGGAGGAATGAAAGCAGGTTTATCTTGTCTGTAATCATACCTTGTAAAGTACTACAGAAGATGATAGCGCTTTATAAATATTATTATATTATTATTATTAATATAATAATTATAATTATAATGGAGGAATGAAAGCAGGTTTACCTTGTCTGTAATCATACCTTGTAAATCGCTACGGAAGATGATGGCGCTATATAAATAAACATTATTTATATTTATTATTATTTATAACATTATTATTATTATTATTATTAATAATAATAATAATAATAATAATGGAGGAATGAAAGCAGGTTTATCTTGTCTGTAATCATACCTTGTAAAGTACTACAGAAGATGATGGCGCTTTATAAATAACCATTATTATTATTATTAATATAATAATAATAATAATTATTATTATTATTATTATAATTATAATGGAGGAATGAAAGCAGGTTTACCTTGTCTGTAATCATACCTTGTAAAGCGCTACGGAAGATGATGGCGCTATATAAATAATCATTATTATTATTATTATTATTATTATTAATAATAATAATAATAATGATAATAGATCAAAGAAAGCATGTCTAAATGCTGCCCCTTCCTGGGCCAGGCTTCTCCTGGCGGGATGCCCCTGGTTTGTCACAGCGAGCGCTGGCACGACCTAATCCCGCGGGAATGTGCGTCCTCGCTCTCAGCGCTTGCGCCGCGGGACGCCCAGTCCTTCGTGTTTTGGCTTCAGGAGCTTAAGTTGGGCCGGGGGGTCAGGGGTCGCGCCAAGTCCCGAGAACTCATTAGCAATTATTTCGCAATTAGGAGCCGGAGTTTCCGGAGTGTGCGCCTGGGTAGGAGCCGGCTGACACCGCGACCTTCTCCCATTGGCGCGGCGAATCAGAGGGCTTCCTGCCCGGCGTTCAGGACGGAGGTGCCCCGGGTGGGATCTGGCCTGAGCCGGCCCTGGAATTCTCCCCTGAGGGCGGCTGAGAAGCAGATTACGTCTCCTGTGTGCAAAGCTCCTCTGCGCTGGGATTAGGGGGCGATTAATCTGCCTAATGAAGCGGCTGATTGTTCCCGAGGAGCGTAAGCTCTGCTGCCCGGCGCCACGATCGCGCTGTAACCAAACAAATCCGATCAGCCCCTGGAAGACCCCTCCTCCCCAATACCTCTTATCCCAAAAAATGTCCATCCGCTTACTCTCTCTTATAATGCATTGCCTCTCTCTTATAATGCATTGCCTCTCTCTTATAATGCATTGCCTCTCTCTTATTACGCATTGCCTCTCTCTTATAATGCATTGCCTCTCTCTTATAGTACATTGCCTCTCTCTTATATGTCCATCCGCTTACTCTCTCTTATAGTGCATTGCCTCTCTCTCTTATAGTACATTGCCTCTCTCTAATAGTATATTGCCTCTCTCTTATAGTACATTGCCTCTCTCTTATAGTACATTGCCTCTCTCTTATAGTACATTGCCTCTCTCTCTTATAGTACATTGCCTCTCTCTCTTATAGTACATTGCCTCTCTCTTATAATGCATTGCCTCTCTCTTATAGTATATTGCCTCTCTCTTATAGTACATTGCCTCTCTCTTATAGTACATTGCCTCTCTCTTATAGTACATTGCCTCTCTCTTATAGTACATTGCCTCTCTCTTATAGTACATTGCCTCTCTCTTATAGTACATTGCCTCTCTCTTATAGTACATTGCCTCTCTCTTATAATGCATTGCCTCTCTCTTATAGTGCATTGCCTCTCTCTTATAATGCATTGCCTCTCTCTTATAGTGCATTGCCTCTCTCTTATAGTACATTGCCTCTCTCTTATAATGCATTGCCTCTCTCTTATAGTGCATTGCCTCTCTCTTATAGTACATTGCCTCTCTCTTATAATGCATTGCCTCTCTCTTATAATGCATTGCCTCTCTCTTATAATGCATTGCCTCTCTTATAATGCATTGCCTCTCTCTTATAATGCATTTCCTCTCTCTTATAGTACATTGCCTCTCTCTTATAATGCATTGCCTCTCTCTTATAGTGCATTGCCTCTCTCTTATAGTACATTGCCTCTCTCTTATAATGCATTGCCTCTCTCTTATAGTGCATTGCCTCTCTCTTATAGTACATTGCCTCTCTCTTATAATGCATTGCCTCTCTCTTATAATGCATTGCCTCTCTCTTATAATGCATTGCCTCTCTTATAATGCATTGCCTCTCTCTTATAATGCATTGCCTCTCTCTTATAGTGCATTGCCTCTCTCTTATAATGCATTGCCTCTCTCTTATAGTGCATTGCCTCTCTCTTATAGTACATTGCCTCTCTCTTATAGTGCATTGCCTCTCTCTTATAGTACATTGCCTCTCTCTTATAGTGCATTGCCTCTCTCTTATAATGCACTGCCTCTCTCTTATAATGCATTTCCTCTCTCTTATAGTACATTGCCTCTCTCTTATAATGCATTGCCTCTCTCTTATAGTACATTGCCTCTCTCTTATAGTACATTGCCTCTCTCTTATAGTGCATTGCCTCTCTCTTATAATGCATTGCCTCTCTCTTATAATGCATTGCCTCTCTCTCTTATAATGCATTGCCTCTCTCTTATAATGCATTGCCTCTCTCTCTTATAATGCATTGCCTCTCTCTTATAATGCATTGCCTCTCTCTTATAATGCATTGCCTCTCTCTCTTATAATGCATTGCCTCTCTCTTATAATGCATTGCCTCTCTCTCTTATAATGCATTGCCTCTCTCTTATAATGCATTGCCTCTCTCTTATAATGCATTGCCTCTCTCTTATAATGCATTGCCTCTCTCTTATAGTGCATTGCCTCTCTCTTATATTGCATTGCCTCTCTCTTATAATGCATTGCCTCGCTCTTATAGTGCATTGCCTCTCTCTTATAATGCATTGCCTCGCTCTTATAGTGCATTGCCTCTCTCTTATAGTACATTGCCTCTCTCTTATAGTGCATTGCCTCTCTCTTATATTGCATTGCCTCTCTCTTATAATGCATTGCCTCGCTCTTATAGTGCATTGCCTCTCTCTTATAATGCATTGCCTCGCTCTTATAGTACATTGCCTCTCTCTTATATTGCATTGCCTCTCTCTTATAATGCATTGCCTCGCTCTTATAATGCATTGCCTCTCTCTTATAATGCATTGCCTCGCTCTTATAGTGCATTGCCTCTCTCTTATAGTACATTGCCTCTCTCTTATAGTACATTGCCTCTCTCTTATAGTGCATTGCCTCTCTCTTATAATGCATTGCCTCTCTCTTATAGTGCATTGCCTCTCTCTTATAATGCATTGCCTCTTTTTTATAGTGCATTGCCTCTCTCTTACAATGCATTGCCTCTCTCTTATAATGCATTGCCTCTCTCTTACAATGCATTGCCTCGCTCTTATAGTACATTGCCTCTCTCTTATAGTGCATTGCCTCTCTCTTATAATGCATTGCCTCTTTTTTATAGTGCATTGCCTCTCTCTTATAGTACATTGCCTCTCTCTTATAGTGCATTGCCTCTCTCTTATAATGCATTGCCTCTCTCTTATAGTGCATTGCCTCTCTCTTATAATGCATTGCCTCTTTTTTATAGTGCATTGCCTCTCTCTTACAATGCATTGCCTCTCTCTTATAATGCATTGCCTCTCTCTTACAATGCATTGCCTCGCTCTTATAGTACATTGCCTCTCTCTTATAGTGCATTGCTTCTCTCTTATAATGCATTGCCTCGCTCTTATAGTGCATGGCCTCTCTCTTATAATGCATTGCCTCTCTCTCTCTTATAGTACATTGCCTCGCTCTTATAGTACATCGCCTCTCTCTTATAATGCATTGCCTCTCTCTTATAGTGCATTGCCTCTCTCTTATAGTGCATTGCCTCTCTCTTATAATGCATTGCCTCTCTCTTATAGTACATTGCCTCGCTCTTATAGTACATTGCCTCTCTCTTATAGTGCATTGCTTCTCTCTTATAATGCATTGCCTCGCTCTTATAGTGCATGGCCTCTCTCTTATAATGCATTGCCTCTCTCTCTCTTATAGTACATTGCCTCGCTCTTATAGTACATCGCCTCTCTCTTATAATGCATTGCCTCTCTCTTATAGTGCATTGCCTCTCTCTTATAGTGCATTGCCTCTCTCTTATAATGCATTGCCTCTCTCTTATAGTACATTGCCTCTCTCTTATAGTGCATTGCCTCTCTCTTATAGTGCATTGCCTCTCTCTCTTATAATGCATAGCCTCTCTCTTATAATGCATTGCCTCCCTCATATAATGCATTGCTTCTCTCTTATAATGCATTGCCTCTCTCTTATAATGCATTGCCTCTCTCTTATAGTGCATTGCCTCTCTCTCTTATAATGCATAGCCTCTCTCTTATAATGCATTGCCTCCCTCATATAATGCATTGCTTCTCTCTTATAATGCATTGCCTCTCTCTTTTAATGCATAGCCTCTCTCTTATAATGCATAGCCTCTCTCTTATAATGCATTGCTTCTCTCTTATAATGCATAGCCTCTCTCTTATAATGCATTGCCTCCCTCATATAATGCATCGCCTCTGTCTCTTATAATGCATTGCCTCTCTTTCTTATAATGCATTGCCTCTCTCTTATAATGCATTGCTTCTCTCTTATAATGCATAGCCTCTCTCTTATAATGCATTGCCTCCCTCATATAATGCATCGCCTCTGTCTCTTATAATGCATTGCCTCTCTTTCTTATAATGCATTGCCTCTCTCTTATAATGCATTGCCTCTCTCTTATAATGCATTGCCTCTCTCTTATAATGCATTGCCCCTCTCTTATAATGCATTGCCTCTCTCTTATAATGCATTGCCTCTCTCTTATAATGCATTGCCTCTCTTTCTTATAATGCATTGCCCCTCTCTTATAATGCATTGCCTCTCTCTTATAATGCATTGCCCCTCTCTTATAATGCATTGCCTCTCTCTTATAATGCATTGCCTCTCTCCTTCCATCATATTTATATGGACAGATACATGAGAAGAAGGGCACCTGCAACATTACCCCGGAGTTCTCCTTTAACCTTCTCACCTTTTCTCTGCTCTGTGTGTATTTGTAGCATTTATAATCATATCTGATGGGAAACCATCGGCCTCTCGCTATGACTGGCGGGGGCGTCTCTGAGGTCTCCTATTATCTGCTTCTGATCGCACGCGTAGGCGGAATTTATAGGTTTCACAGAACTATGTGACGATTAGACTGATGTGCAGCTTCCACCAAACTAATCAAATGAACAAAAAAAAAAAAAAAATATATAAATTTCACAGAACTATGTGACTATTAGACTGATGTGCAGCTTCCACCAAACTAATCAAATGAACAAAAAAAAATAAAAACAATATAAATTTCACAGAACTGTGTGATGATTAGACTGATGTGCAACTTCCACCAAACTAACCAAATAAACAAAAAAAAATAAAAACAATATAAATTTCACAGAACTATGTGACGATTAGGGCCTTATTTATCAAGGGATAGCGCCAGGTAGTGTCTCACTAGCGCCAGGTATCGCCAGCTATCGGCGGCTACCGACTCCAGAACGCCAGGCTGCGAACACAATCACGCATTTATCACGCTAAATGAGGCTAGCGCCGGCGAGAGCGTCAGCTAGCGCGGGATTCATCATGTAGCAGACTTCAACGAACAGCGCCGCTGCTAATCCCATCACAGCGCCAGGTATGACCTCTCGCTACCTGGCGCTCTCCAATGCATTTCAATGGAGCAATCTTTAAATATTCCTAATTAATGGTTATTAATGTTTTTTTTTTGTCAAAAATTCTGTGACCACTTCTGCAATGTTAGTTATTTTTTTTAAGGGAAAAAAAAAAAAAAATTTGTGCAGAATTGATATTACAGGTCTGATATTAATGTATTCATATTACAAAATGTTTTTTTCCCAAAAATATGGTTGTTTGGGGGTTAAAAAACTACTTTTAACCCATCGCCTCCAGCGCTCTGGGGTTTAAACAAGCATTTCACAGCGCGAGAATTTTTTGAGCGTGATTTGTTAATGAATATGCTGGGAGACGTTCGCTATGGCCAGTCGCTCTCATGCGCTCCCATACAGCGTGGAACCTGTCAATCAGCGACTCCTAACCCCGTATTCAACATTACTGCAAACCGACTGAGTCGCTGTCAACAACCGAACAACGGCCAAGCACAGCGAATACTAGCGGGCGCTGTGAAAATACCAGCGTGGCCGCTCTGGATCTGGGCGCTGTAGCATAGAGCGCCAGACGCTGTGTAATTAAAGTCTGTATTTGAACACATATCCACCAGTAACAAAGCGAAAACACATGGAATGACATTGTTATCACATTGTGACATTAACACTTTATTGCCAGACCTGTAATGACAATTCTGCATAAAAATATAAAAAGTCAAAAAAAATTCTAAAAGTGTTTGTTTGCAGCCAAGAGACGTCACACAATGATTGGAGCAAAAAAAAAGAAAATGTCAAACACGCTATTTATACACAACTAATGAAGCCCCATTGAAATGTATGGGAGAGCGACACTGAGCGACAGGTACTACATGGCGCTCCTGAGCCTAGAGCGCCGGCGCTATACACTGACCTGCCTGTAACAATACATGTGACGCTACATGGCGCTATTAGAGGCGCTATACACTGACCTGCCTGTAATAATACATGTAACACTACATGACGCTGTTAGAGGTGCTATACACTGACCTGCCTGTAATAATACATGTGACGCTACATGACGCTGTTAGAGGCGCTATACACTGACCTGCCTGTAATAATACATGTGACGCTACATGACGCTGTTAGAGGAGCTATACACTGACCTGCCTGTAATAATACATGTGACACTACATGGCGCTGTTAGAGGCGCTATACACTGACCTGCCTGTAATAATACATGTGACACTACATGGCGCTGTTAGAGGCGCTATACACTGAGCCTCCTGTAATAATACATGTGACACTACATGACGCTATTAGAGGCGCTATACACTGACCTGCCTGTAATAATACATGTGACGCTACATGACGCTATTAGAGGCGCTATACACTGACCTGCCTGTAATAATACATGTGACACTACATGGCGCTGTTAGAGGCGCTATACACTGACCTGCCTGTAATAATACATGTGACACTACATGGCGCTGTTAGAGGCGCTATACACTGAGCCTCCTGTAATAATACATGTGACGCTACATGGCGCTGTTAGAGGCGCTATACACTGAGCCTCCTGTAATAATACATGTGACACTACATGACGCTGTTAGAGGTGCTATACACTGACCTGCCTGTAATAATACATGTGACGCTACATGACGCTGTTAGAGGCGCTATACACTGACCTGCCTGTAATAATACATGTGACACTACATGATGCTGTTAGAGGCGCTATACACTGACCTGCCTGTAATAATACATGTGACGCTACATGGCGCTGTTAGAGGCGCTATACACTGACCTGCCTGTAATAATACATGTGACACTACATGACGCTGTTAGAGGTGCTATACACTGACCTGCCTGTAATAATACATGTGACGCTACATGGCGCTGTTAGAGGCGCTATACACTGAGCCTCCTGTAATAATACATGTGACGCTACATGGCGCTGTTAGAGGCGCTATACACTGAGCCTCCTGTAATAATACATGTGACGCTACATGGCGCTGTTAGAGGCGCTATACACTGACCTGCCTGTAATAATACATGTGACGCTACATGACGCTGTTAGAGGCGCTATACACTGACCTGCCTGTAATAATACATGTGACACTACATGATGCTGTTAGAGGTGCTATACACTGACCTGCCTGTAATAATACATGTGACGCTACATGGCGCTGTTAGAGGCGCTATACACTGAGCCTCCTGTAATAATACATGTGACGCTACATGGCGCTGTTAGAGGCGCTATACACTGAGCCTCCTGTAATAATACATGTGACACTACATGACGCTGTTAGAGGTGCTATACACTGACCTGCCTGTAATAATACATGTGACGCTACATGACGCTGTTAGAGGCGCTATACACTGACCTGCCTGTAATAATACATGTGACACTACATGATGCTGTTAGAGGCGCTATACACTGACCTGCCTGTAATAATACATGTGACGCTACATGGCGCTGTTAGAGGCGCTATACACTGACCTGCCTGTAATAATACATGTGACACTACATGACGCTGTTAGAGGTGCTATACACTGACCTGCCTGTAATAATACATGTGACGCTACATGGCGCTGTTAGAGGCGCTATACACTGACCTGCCTGTAATAATACATGTGACACTACATGGCGCTGTTAGAGGCGCTATACACTGACCTGCCTGTAATAATACATGTGACGCTACATGACGCTGTTAGAGGTGCTATACACTGACCTGCCTGTAATAATACATGTGACACTACATGGCGCTGTTAGAGGCGCTATACACTGACCTGCCTGTAATAATACATGTGACGCTACATGACGCTGTTAGAGGCGCTATACACTGACCTGCCTGTAATAATACATGTGACGCTACATGGCGCTGTTAGAGGCGCTATACACTGACCTGCCTGTAATAATACATGTGACGCTACATGGCGCTGTTAGAGGCGCTATACACTGACCTGCCTGTAATAATACATGTGACGCTACATGGCGCTGTTAGAGGCGCTATACACTGACCTGCCTGTAATAATACATGTGACACTACATGGCGCTGTTAGAGGCGCTATACACTGACCTGCCTGTAATAATACATGTGACGCTACATGGCGCTGTTAGAGGCGCTATACACTGACCTGCCTGTAATAATACATGTGACACTACATGGCGCTGTTAGAGGCGCTATACACTGACCTGCCTGTAATAATACATGTGACACTACATGGCGCTGTTAGAGGCGCTATACACTGACCTGCCTGTAATAATACATGTGACGCTACATGGCGCTGTTAGAGGCGCTATACACTGACCTGCCTGTAATAATACATGTGACGCTACATGACGCTGTTAGAGGCGCTATACACTGAGCCTCCTGTAATAATACATGTGACGCTACATGACGCTATTAGAGGCGCTATACACTGACCTGCCTGTAATAATACATGTGACACTACATGGCGCTGTTAGAGGCGCTATACACTGAGCTGCCTGTAATAATACATGTGACGCTACATGGCGCTATTAGAGGCGCTATACACTGACCTGCCTGTAATAATACATGTGACGCTACATGGCGCTGTTAGAGGCGCTATACACTGACCTGCCTGTAATAATACATGTGACACTACATGGCGCTATTAGAGGCGCTATACACTGACCTGCCTGTAATAATACATGTGACACTACATGACGCTGTTAGAGGCGCTATACACTGACCTGCCTGTAATAATACATGTGACGCTACATGGCGCTGTTAGAGACGCTATACACTGACCTGCCTGTAATAATACATGTGACGCTACATGGCGCTGTTAGAGACGCTATACACTGACCTGCCTGTAATAATACATGTGACACTACATGACGCTGTTAGAGGCGCTATACACTGACCTGCCTGTAATAATACATGTGACGCTACATGGCGCTGTTAGAGACGCTATACACTGACCTGCCTGTAATAATACATGTGACGCTACATGGCGCTGTTAGAGGCGCTATACACTGACCTGCCTGTAATAATACATGTGACACTACATGGCGCTGTTAGAGGCGCTATACACTGACCTGCCTGTAATAATACATGTGACACTACATGACGCTGTTAGAGGCGCTATACACTGACCTGCCTGTAATAATACATGTGACGCTACATGGCGCTGTTAGAGACGCTATACACTGACCTGCCTGTAATAATACATGTGACGCTACATGGCGCTGTTAGAGACGCTATACACTGACCTGCCTGTAATAATACATGTGACGCTACATGGCGCTGTTAGAGGCGCTATACACTGACCTGCCTGTAATAATACATGTGACACTACATGGCGCTGTTAGAGGCGCTATACACTGAGCTGCCTGTAATAATACATGTGACACTACATGACGCTGTTAGAGGCGCTATACACTGACCTGCCTGTAATAATACATGTGACGCTACATGGCGCTGTTAGAGACGCTATACACTGACCTGCCTGTAATAATACATGTGACACTACATGACGCTGTTAGAGGCTCTATACACTGACCTGCCTGTAACAATACATGTGACGCTACACGGCGCTATTAGAGGCGCTATACACTGACCTGCCTGTAATAATACATGTGACGCTACATGACGCTGTTAGAGGCGCTATACACTGACCTGCCTGTAATAATACATGTGACACTACATGGCGCTGTTAGAGGCGCTATACACTGACCTGCCTGTAATAATACATGTGACGCTACATGACGCTGTTAGAGGCGCTATACACTGACCTACCTGTAATAATACATGTGACGCTACATGACGCTGTTAGAGGTGCTATACACTGACCTGCCTGTAATAATACATGTGACGCTACATGACGCTGTTAGAGGCGCTATACACTGACCTGCCTGTAATAATACATGTGACGCTACATGGCGCTGTTAGAGGCGCTATACACTGACCTGCCTGTAATAATACATGTGACGCTACATGGCGCTGTTAGAGGCGCTATACACTGACCTGCCTGTAATAATACATGTGACACTACATGGCGCTGTTAGAGGCGCTATACACTGACCTGCCTGTAATAATACATGTGACGCTACATGGCGCTGTTAGAGGCGCTATACACTGACCTGCCTGTAATAATACATGTGACACTACATGGCGCTGTTAGAGGCGCTATACACTGACCTGCCTGTAATAATACATGTGACGCTACATGGCGCTGTTAGAGGCGCTATACACTGACCTGCCTGTAATAATACATGTGACACTACATGGCGCTGTTAGAGGCGCTATACACTGACCTGCCTGTAATAATACATGTGACACTACATGGCGCTGTTAGAGGCGCTATACACTGACCTGCCTGTAATAATACATGTGACGCTACATGGCGCTGTTAGAGGCGCTATACACTGACCTGCCTGTAATAATACATGTGACGCTACATGACGCTGTTAGAGGCGCTATACACTGAGCCTCCTGTAATAATACATGTGACGCTACATGACGCTATTAGAGGCGCTATACACTGACCTGCCTGTAATAATACATGTGACACTACATGGCGCTGTTAGAGGCGCTATACACTGAGCTGCCTGTAATAATACATGTGACGCTACATGGCGCTATTAGAGGCGCTATACACTGACCTGCCTGTAATAATACATGTGACGCTACATGGCGCTGTTAGAAGCGCTATACACTGACCTGCCTGTAATAATACATGTGACACTACATGGCGCTATTAGAGGCGCTATACACTGACCTGCCTGTAATAATACATGTGACACTACATGACGCTGTTAGAGGCGCTATACACTGACCTGCCTGTAATAATACATGTGACGCTACATGGCGCTGTTAGAGGTGCTATACACTGACCTGCCTGTAATAATACATGTGACACTACATGACGCTGTTAGAGGCGCTATACACTGACCTGCCTGTAATAATACATGTGACGCTACATGGCGCTGTTAGAGACGCTATACACTGACCTGCCTGTAATAATACATGTGACGCTACATGGCGCTGTTAGAGACGCTATACACTGACCTGCCTGTAATAATACATGTGACACTACATGACGCTGTTAGAGGCGCTATACACTGACCTGCCTGTAATAATACATGTGACGCTACATGGCGCTGTTAGAGACGCTATACACTGACCTGCCTGTAATAATACATGTGACGCTACATGGCGCTGTTAGAGGCGCTATACACTGACCTGCCTGTAATAATACATGTGACACTACATGGCGCTATTAGAGGCGCTATACACTGACCTGCCTGTAATAATACATGTGACACTACATGACGCTGTTAGAGGCGCTATACACTGACCTGCCTGTAATAATACATGTGACGCTACATGGCGCTGTTAGAGACGCTATACACTGACCTGCCTGTAATAATACATGTGACGCTACATGGCGCTGTTAGAGACGCTATACACTGACCTGCCTGTAATAATACATGTGACGCTACATGGCGCTGTTAGAGGCGCTATACACTGACCTGCCTGTAATAATACATGTGACACTACATGGCGCTGTTAGAGGCGCTATACACTGAGCTGCCTGTAATAATACATGTGACACTACATGACGCTGTTAGAGGCGCTATACACTGACCTGCCTGTAATAATACATGTGACGCTACATGGCGCTGTTAGAGACGCTATACACTGACCTGCCTGTAATAATACATGTGACACTACATGACGCTGTTAGAGGCGCTATACACTGACCTGCCTGTAACAATACATGTGACGCTACACGGCGCTATTAGAGGCGCTATACACTGACCTGCCTGTAATAATACATGTGACGCTACATGACGCTGTTAGAGGCGCTATACACTGACCTGCCTGTAATAATACATGTGACACTACATGGCGCTGTTAGAGGCGCTATACACTGACCTGCCTGTAATAATACATGTGACGCTACATGACGCTGTTAGAGGCGCTATACACTGACCTACCTGTAATAATACATGTGACGCTACATGACGCTGTTAGAGGTGCTATACACTGACCTGCCTGTAATAATACATGTGACGCTACATGACGCTGTTAGAGGCGCTATACACTGACCTGCCTGTAATAATACATGTGACACTACATGACGCTGTTAGAGGCGCTATACACTGACCTGCCTGTAATAATACATGTGACACTACATGACGCTGTTAGAGGCGCTATACACTGACCTACCTGTAATAATACATGTGACGCTACATGACGCTGTTAGAGGTGCTATACACTGACCTGCCTGTAATAATACATGTGACGCTACATGACGCTGTTAGAGGCGCTATACACTGACCTGCCTGTAATAATACATGTGACACTACATGGCGCTGTTAGAGGCGCTATACACTGACCTGCCTGTAATAATACATGTGACACTACATGACGCTGTTAGAGGCGCTATACACTGACCTGCCTGTAATAATACATGTGACGCTACATGGCGCTGTTAGAGGCGCTATACACTGACCTGCCTGTAATAATACATGTGACGCTACATGACGCTGTTAGAGGCGCTATACACTGACCTGCCTGTAATAATACATGTGACACTACATGACGCTGTTAGAGGCGCTATACACTGAGCCTCCTGTAATAATACATGTGACGCTACATGACGCTATTAGAGGCGCTATACACTGACCTGCCTGTAATAATACATGTGACACTACATGGCGCTGTTAGAGGCGCTATACACTGACCTGCCTGTAATAATACATGTGACGCTACATGGCGCTGTTAGAGGTGCTATACACTGAGCTGCCTGTAATAATACATGTGACACTACATGGCGCTGTTAGAGGCGCTATACACTGACCTGCCTGTAATAATACATGTGACGCTACATGACGCTGTTAGAGGTGCTATACACTGACCTGCCTGTAATAATACATGTGACGCTACATGGCGCTGTTAGAGGCGCTATACACTGACCTGCCTGTAATAATACATGTGACGCTACATGACGCTGTTAGAGGCGCTATACACTGAGCCTCCTGTAATAATACATGTGACGCTACATGACGCTATTAGAGGCGCTATACACTGACCTGCCTGTAATAATACATGTGACACTACATGGCGCTGTTAGAGGCACTATACACTGAGCCTCCTGTAATAATACATGTGACGCTACATGGCGCTATTAGAGGCGCTATACACTGACCTGCCTGTAATAATACATGTGACGCTACATGGCGCTGTTAGAGGCGCTATACACTGACCTGCCTGTAATAATACATGTGACACTACATGGCGCTATTAGAGGCGCTATACACTGACCTGCCTGTAATAATACATGTGACACTACATGGCGCTGTTAGAGGCGCTATACACTGACCTGCCTGTAATAATACATGTGACGCTACATGGCGCTGTTAGAGGCGCTATACACTGACCTGCCTGTAATAATACATGTGACGCTACATGGCGCTGTTAGAGACGCTATACACTGACCTGCCTGTAATAATACATGTGACACTACATGACGCTGTTAGAGGCGCTATACACTGACCTGCCTGTAACAATACATGTGACGCTACACGGCGCTATTAGAGGCGCTATACACTGACCTGCCTGTAATAATACATGTGACGCTACATGGCGCTGTTAGAGGTGCTATACACTGAGCTGCCTGTAATAATACATGTGACGCTACATGACGCTGTTAGAGGCGCTATACACTGACCTACCTGTAATAATACATGTGACGCTACATGACGCTGTTAGAGGTGCTATACACTGACCTGCCTGTAATAATACATGTGACACTACATGACGCTGTTAGAGGCGCTATACACTGACCTGCCTGTAATAATACATGTGACGCTACATGGCGCTGTTAGAGGCGCTATACACTGACCTGCCTGTAATAATACATGTGACGCTACATGACGCTGTTAGAGGCGCCATACACTGAGCCTCCTGTAATAATACATGTGACGCTACATGGCGCTGTTAGAGGTGCTATACACTGACCTGCCTGTAATAATACATGTGACACTACATGACGCTGTTAGAGGTGCTATACACTGACCTGCCTGTAATAATACATGTGACGCTACATGGCGCTGTTAGAGGTGCTATACACTGACCTGCCTGTAATAATACATGTGACTCTACATGGCGCTGTTAGAGGCGCTATACACTGACCTGCCTGTAATAATACATGTGACGCTACATGGCGCTGTTAGAGGCGCTATACACTGACCTGCCTGTAATAATACATGTGACGCTACATGACGCTGTTAGAGGCGCTATACACTGACCTGCCTGTAATAATACATGTGACGCTACATGACGCTATTAGAGGCGCTATACACTGACCTGCCTGTAATAATACATGTGACGCTACATGACGCTGTTAGAGGCGCTATACACTGACCTGCCTGTAATAATACATGTGACGCTACATGGCGCTGTTAGAGGTGCTATACACTGACCTGCCTGTAATAATACATGTGACGCTACATGACGCTGTTAGAGGCGCTATACACTGACCTGCCTGTAATAATACATGTGACGCTACATGGCGCTGTTAGAGGTGCTATACACTGACCTGCCTGTAATAATACATGTGACACTACATGGCGCTGTTAGAGGCGCTATACACTGACCTGCCTGTAATAATACATGTGACGCTACATGGCGCTGTTAGAGGCTCTATACACTGACCTGCCTGTAATAATACATGTGACGCTACATGGCGCTGTTAGAGGCTCTATACACTGAGCCGCCTGTAATAATACATGTGACACTACATGGCGCTGTTAGAGGCGCTATACACTGACCTGCCTGTAATAATACATGTGACGCTACATGGCGCTGTTAGAGGCTCTATACACTGACCTGCCTGTAATAATACATGTGACGCTACATGGCGCTGTTAGAGGCTCTATACACTGAGCCGCCTGTAATAATACATGTGACACTACATGGCGCTGTTAGAGGCGCTTACCAGATTTGCTTTTATAAATGTGGTTTCCCGTACTGCGCCCGGCGTTCACCAGATTCTGCCTGCCGCTATCCCTTCTTACATAACCCCCCGTAATCAATTAATTTTATTAACAATGTGCACTGATTGCCACCCAGCAGAAGCGGCATGGGAAGCCGCGTGTTCCTGAGCGCCCCCTGTCTTCCCCTCCCAGAGGATGGACATTGCTAGTTGTCGATCATGAAGTTTATTGGGTGATACAATTAGCACACTGTTAGTCTCACTGTTTATGTTTATGTTGTTTATTATCCTTGGTATTTAGGTGTTAGGTGACTGTGGTGTCCATGGTTTTCTCTTATGTTTCACACAGTTTCGTGGCACATGTATGCCCATTATTCATTGGTATATTTAAAGCAGACCTTCACCCTGAATAAGAGCCTATCTTATATGTTTCCCACACCCTGTACATACAGATTGCTCACATTAATCCGGACCTTCACCCTGAATAAGAGCCTATCTTATATGTTTCCCACACCCTGTACATACAGATTGCCCATATTAATCCAGACCCTCACCCTGAATAAGAGCCTATCTTATATGTTTCCCACACCCTGTACATACAGATTGCCCATATTAATCCAGACCCTCACCCTGAATAAGAGCCTATCTTATATGTTTCCCACACCCTGTACATACAGATTGCCCATATTAATCCGGACCCTCGCCCTGAATAAGAGCCTATCTTATATGTTTCCCACACCCTGTACATACAGATTGCCCACATTAATCCGGACCCTCACCCTGAATAAGAGCCTATCTTATATGTTTCCCACACCCTGTACATACAGATTGCCCACATTAATCCGGACCCTCACCCTGAATAAGAGCCTATCTTATATGTTTCCCACACCCTGTACATACAGATTGCCCACATTAATCCGGACCCTCACCCTGAATAAGAGCCTATCTTATATGTTTCCCCCCCTGTACATACAGATTGCCCACATTAATCCGGACCCTCACCCTGAATAAGAGCCCATCTTATATGTTAGATGTATAAATGTTTGATTGATACATTTCCTCATTTTTATTTTGTTTGTTTTTATTATTATTTTTTTTTGTTAGATGTAGAAATGTTTAATTGGTTAACTTGTCCATTTTTACTTTGTTTTTATTATTATTTTTTGTTAGTTGTATAAATGTTTGATTGATGAATTTCCTCATTTTTATTTTGTTTGTTTTTATTATTTTTTTTATTAGATGTATAAATGTTTGATTGATAAACTTGTCCATTTTTATTTTGTTTGTTTTTATTATTATTTTTTTTGTTAGATGTATAAATGTTTGATTGATGAATTTTCTCATTTTTATTTTGTTTGTTTTTATTTATTTATTTATTTTTTTGTTACTTCTATAAATGTTTGATTGATGAACTTGTCCATTTTTATTTTGTTTATGTTTTTATTGTTATTTTTTTTTTTTGCAGCTGCTCCGGTGTCGCTTGTTCATCCTGAAGGCGGCGCTATAGAGACCACACCGTCCGCCAGATGTTGTTGTTGGCGCCCAGCGATGCCCGTGCCCGCCCGCCTCCGAGTCCTGCCACTGCTGATTGTGTTATGCCAGGTATCCGCACCCGTCATTTTCACATAACGCCGGGATTATTTGGGGGCTGCTTTCGCTCAAGAGCTTTTGACTATCCCAGGTTATGTTCCCTGCCCCGGGGGCATTTTTTATTTGGGATGCCCCGCTGTGTGAAACCCCCCAGATTGTCCATAATATCTCCCCTCGTTCCAGGCAAACAGTGAGTGCACTGGCTTTCGTCCAATCAGAGCCATTTGTCGTAACGTGGAGGCGCTTAGAGTGACCGCTAGTAGTAACTGTGATCGGCTATGGTTCGCTGTTACCGAGCGCCTCAGTTGCTGTAGTAACATTGCCGGCATTGATGAATTTGATGTGTGAGTCGCTATAACACCAGTACAGAGCTATATGGGAGCGAACGGTAGCGACTGGTCAGTGTGAGCGACTCAAACCATATTCATAAAAAAAAACAGCCTCACACAGCGTCGGCGCTCAAAATTGTGTCGCTGAGCGCCAGACGCTGTGTGATTAAAGTCCGTTTTTGAACACATATCCACCAGTAACAAAGCGAAAGCATATGGAATGACATTGTTATAACATTGTAACATGAACACATTAATGGCAGACCTGTAATGTCATTTCTGAAGAAATATATAAAACATAAAAAAAGTTTGAAAAAACTGCATTTTCAATGCCAGAAGAGGTCACAACATTATTTGAGATTTTTTCAAAAAATAAAAAAAAAATAAAAACCCAGTTAAAAGAGAAGAAAAGGATCGTCCATTGAAATGTGTGGGAGAGCGACAGGTAGCGAGAGGTAAGACGCTCAGGTAGCGAGAGGTAAGACGCTCTGCAAGGCTGAACACCGGCGCTGTTCGCTGAGGCTGGGATAATGATGAATCGGACGCTACATGGCGCTATCCCAGTCGCTCAACAGATTCTGCTTGATAAATGTGTAATTGCGTGCCGTGTCCGGCGTTCACCTGTCGCTACCTGTCGCTACCTCTCATTAGCAAGGCGCTACCTGACGCTATCCCTTCATAAATAAGGCCCTATGACAAGTTATGACACTAGATTGCACTGTGACCAATGCTTAACTGTAGTTTTCTATGCATTTTACGGCTGTGTTGTTATTTCCCGCGCTTCCAGTTGCTCTATAGTTCCTTATTTTTCCTGTCTGTGTTTAGCCACTGATGAAGGGAAAATATTTGCTGCACATTAATCTCCAATATTTCTGTTACGTAATACTAATAACCATATCAGCCCAGCTGCCACTGATATAAAGTAATATAACTCCCACAATTTGCATGTTATCATGTTGTAACCAAGAAATTGGTGTAATAGAAAGTTTAGCTCAGTTAGCACTCAGTATTTTCGGGGAGGCTGATTTATTAATAGCGACATGTAGCGACAGTTGAGCGACTGTAGCGGTATTTTCGCAGCGCCCGCTAGTAGTCGCTGTGCTTGGCCGTTGTTCGGTTGTTGACAGCGACTCAGTCGGTGTGGCGTAATGTTGAATACAAGGTGACGAGTCGCTATTTGACAGGTTCCGCGCTGTATGGGAGCGCATGATAGCGACTGGGCAGAGCGACCGGCTCCCACCATATTCATCAAAAAATCACGCTCAAAAAATTCTCGCGCTGTGAAATGCATGTTTAAACCCCAGAGCGCTGGCGGCGATGGGTTAAAAGTAGTTTTTTAACCCCCAAACAACCATATTTTTGGAAACCAAAAAAAAAAAAATATTTTAAATAATTTAGTAATATGAATACATTAATATCAGACCTGTAATATCAATTCTGTACAATTTTTATTTTTATTTTTTTTTCCCTTAACAAAATGATCTAACATGGCAGAAGTGGTCACAGAATTTTTCACATTAAAAAAAAAATAAATAAATAAAAAAATAACAATTAATTATTAATATTTAAAGATTGTTCCATTGAAATGCATTGGAGAGCGCCAGGTAGCGAGAGGTCATACCTGTCGCTGTTCAAGGTCGGACGCTGGCGCTGTGGGCTGAGGCTGGAATAATGATGAATGAGTCGCTATCTGGCGCTATCTCAGTCGCTAAGCAGGATTGGCTTGATAAATGTGTGATTGTGGTGGGGAGCCGGCGTTCTCGTGGCGGGGCCCGTCATTACCGGCCGCTCACCAGTCGCTACCTGGCGCTATTCCTTCATAAATAAGGGCCTAATTCTTTATTGGTTGTTAGCACATTGCACATGTTATATATATTAGTTCACATATTATTTTTTTGATAAACCTCAATATTGATTATAGATCACAGATTATTTATTAATATTTATTTATACACAAAAAATATTCGGTTCAAATAATTTACTTAAAATTTTTTTTCAGCTTGGAGATTTGTGCCGGCATAAAAATTAGATATTAATAATACAAAGCAAAAATGAATTCAAGATAATCTAGCACAATAAAATCATGTCTAATAACAAAATTAATAATTGCAGCATACTAACAAACCTTTTTTGGTAGATAATTAATAAGCACTTTATTAGGTATTGGCAGCTTTTTTTCCAGGGTTATAATAAATTGATATTTAGATAGTATTTTTGGTTTTGTATATGAACTTGTATAAGCTGCAGAATTCATTGGACAAATGTAGTTGTATCTTTATTAAGGCCCTTATTTATCAAGGGATAGCGCCAGGTAGTGTCTCACTAGCGCCAGGTAGCGCCAGCTATCGGCGGCTACCGACTCCAGAACGCCAGGCTGCGAACACAATCACGCATTTATCACGCTAAATGAGGCTAGCGCCGGCGAGAGCGTCAGCTAGCGCGGGATTCATCATGTTGCAGACTTCAGCGAACAGCGCCGCTGCTAATCCCATCACAGCGCCAGGTATGACCTCTCGCTACCTGGCGCTCTCCAATGCATTTCAATGGAGCAGTCTTTAAATATTCATAATTAATTGATATTAATGTTTTTTTTTTTTTTTTATGTCAAAAATTCTGTGACCACTTCTGCCATGTTAGATATATTTTTTAAGGTAAAAAAAAAAAAAATTTGTGCAGAATTGATATTACAGGTCTGATATTAATGTATTCATATTACAAAATGTTTATAAAAACTTGTTTAATATTTTTTTTCAAAAATATGGTTGTTTGGGGGTTAAAAAAACTACTTTTAACCCATCGCCGCCAGCGCTCTGAGGTATAAACATGCATTTTACAGCGCGAGAATTTTTTGAGCGTGATTTGTTAATGAATATGCTGGGAGCCGGTCGCTATGGCCATTCGTTGTCATGCGCTCCCATACAGCGCGGAACCTGTAAAACAACGACTCCTAACCCCGTATTCAACATTACCGCACACCGACTGAGTCGCTGTCAACAACCGAACAACGGCCAAGCACAGCGAATACTAGCGGGCACTGTGAAAATACCGCTACTGTCGCTCATCTGTCGCTACCTGGCGCTATTAATAAATCGGCCTCCCCGTGTTGTTTGTATCGTTGTGTTGTTTTTAATATCCACATTTGATATGGTTACAATAAAATAAATGTTGTACTTTTTATTGTGTTCTGGTGCTTCTATTTGGAGGGGGCTGTGGAAAGGGTTTAGTCTTCTAACCCCCCCTTCCGTTTGTTCTAGTATCAAGTCGTAGTGAGCACATAATTTGATTCATTGGTGCTCCTGAGTTTTTTGTAACCAGGAAATTCATGATCCCCATTCATTTCTTAGTTAAATGAACCTAAACACCAAATACATACCATACAGAGTCTGATACTATGCGGATTATCAGTCTCTGGCCAATACATATATGTCATATTTGGTATCAAATGAAAGGTATAATCCTCAATAAGACTCAGGAGTTACACTGCTCTTCCACAAATAATAACCAGTGGCTGAGTCTAATGTGTATTTGAGTGTCGGAGGCCAACCTAATTAGGAATTCAAGGATTCCTTTTCAAACAGCTTGGAGACACCTTTGCTGTACCTAGGTGTGAATATAGTCTATTGTATTCATGGGGCACGGTCTGTTTACTATAGATCTCTGGCTCACATCCTATTTGAGTGTTAATTACTCTTACTGCATTCATATTCCGGTAAAGCCAGTTCCTGTTTTACCACTATCTATCTATCTATCTATCTCATATCTATCTATATATCTATCTCATATCTATCTATCTATCTATCTATCTATCTATCTATCTATCTATCCCATATCTATCTATCTATCTATCTATTTATCTCATATCTATCTATATATCTATCTCATATCTATCTATCTATCTATCTATCTATCTATCTATCTATCTATCTATCTCATATCTATCTATCTCATATCTATCTATCTATCTCATATCTATCTATCTATCTATCTATCTATCTATCTATCTATCCCATATCTATCTATCTATCTATCTATCTATCTATCTATCTATCTATCTATCTATCTATTTATCTCATATATATCTATATATCTATCTCATATCTATCTATCTATCTATCTATCTCATATATATCTATATATCTATCTCATATCTATCTATCTATCTATCTATCTCATATCTATCTATATATCTATCTCATATCTATCTATCTATCTATCTATCTATCTATCTATCTCATATCTATCTATCTATCTCATATCTATCTATATATCTATCTATCTATCTATCTCATATCTATCTATCAGTCTATCTATCTATCTCATATCTATCTATCTCATATCTATCTATATATCTCATATCTATCTATCTATCTATCTATCTATCTATCTATCTATCTATCTCATATCTATCTATCTATCTATCTATCTATCTATCTATCTATCTATCCCATATCTATCTATCTCATATCTATCTATCTATCTATCTATCTATCTATCTATCTATCTATTTATCCCATATCTATCTATCTATCTATCTATCTATCTATCTATCTATCTATTTATCCCATATCTATCTATCTATCTATCTATCTATCTATCTATCTATCAGTCTATCTATCTATCTATCTATCTATCTATCTATCTCATATTTATCTATCTATCAGTCTATCTATCTCATATCTATCTATCTATCTATCTATCTATCTATCTATCTATCCCATATCTATCTATCTATCTATCTATCTATCTATCTATCTATCTATCTATCTATTTATCCCATATCTATCTATCTATCTATCTATCTATCTATCTATCTATCTATTTATCCCATATCTATCTATCTATCTATCTATCTATCTATCTATCTATCTATCTATCAGTCTATCTATCTATCTATCTATCTCATATTTATCTATCTATCAGTCTATCTATCTCATATATATCTATCTATCTATCTATCTATCTATCTATCTATCCCATATCTATCTATCTCATATCTATCTATCTATCTATCTATCTATCTATTTATCCCATATCTATCTATCTATCTATCTATCTATCTATTTATCCCATATCTATCTATCTATCTATCTATCTATCTATCTATCCCATATCTATCTATCTCATATTTATCTATCTATCAGTCTATCTATCTATCTATCTATCTATCTATCTATCTCATATCTATCTATCTATCTATCTATCTATCTATCTATCTATCTATCCCATATCTATCTATCTATCTATCTATCTATCTATCTATCTATCTATCTATTTATCCCATATCTATCTATCTATCTATCTATCTATCTATCTATCTATCTCATATCTATCTATCTATCTATCTCATATCTATCTATCTATCTATCTATCTATCTATCTATCTATCTATCTCATATCTATCTATCTATCTATCTATCTATCTATCTATCTATCTATCTCATATCTATCTATCTCATATCTATCTATCTATCTATCTATCTATCTCTCTATCTATCTCATATCTATCTATCTAGTCATAAGATTGGTTCCCTAACCACTAGGCCGTGGCTGCCCCTAAACCCAGTAGGAACGTGAGGCAGCGGTGAGTAACTTCCAGCACCTCGGTGCATGTGCAGGTAACTTGCAATATATGCGCTTTAGTTAATTTCCCATAGAAATCTATGGGCTGGCTGTGGTTGTAGTGTAGGGGTGAAAGTGCCACAGGCCAGCACGGGGCCCCTGGGGGCATTGCAGGGCGTCTATCCCTCTTTTGTTTGCTATTCCCTCAGTGGGGACACACACAGGAAGACTCCCTAAACGCTTTACACCGCACAGACAGCTCCTTCGCCAGGCGCCTCGCCACAGCTTTTTCCCCCCGAGCGTCCCCTCCGTTCGATCCATGTCCAGCAGTTCCTGGAAGTCCTCCAGTAGTGCAGCCGAGGGTAATGACCGCCTGTGCAGGAGGTCACCCAGCAGCCGCATGGAGGATCGGGAAGGCCTAGCAGCCATGACATGCCCCTGACAAAGGGAACAAAACATGTTATTGTAACTTTCCTCCACTTTCTTTCGCGTGTAAAATTAGCGGCTCGCTGCAGGATTTTATTCATTCTGTTTTTATACAATGAATGGAAATCTTTGGGATGTAGGATCGTTTGTATGTAGGACTTATTCTTCTGGGGTCTGATCAGTCCTAGATGTGATCAGACAGGTTGGCAAATGTGATCAGTATCACTCAACATCCAAACTGCGACACCAAGAAGCTGGGCCAGCTCCAGGCTTATGTGGCCCCCTGGGCAGGTGCCAATGGGCCGCTTTAAGGTGTGTCACGTCATGTTATGCCACCCTTCAGCTCCTCTGCCTCTGATCCTCCATCTAGTCCTCACTACCTTCTGTACTGTCACCAATTGTTCGATGGTCCTGCCAGTGATGGTGCTTTGGTCCTCACTGTCTTCTCCACTGATGCAGATCATCCTCTGGCCCTCACTGTCTTCTCCTCTCATCTGTTTGTCGATCTCCTTTGGTCCATGTCACCTGCTTCACTGCCACCAATCATCCGCTAGTCTTCACTGCCTTCTCAACTGCCACCAATCGTCCTCTAGTCCTTGCTGACTTCTCTAATACCACTGATCATCCTCTGGTCCTCACTGTCTTCTCCACTGCCGGCAATCATCTTCTACATCTTTTAGTCCTTGCTGGCTTTTCTAATGCCACTGATCATCCTCTGGTCCTTATTGTCTTCTCCACTGCCAGCAATCATCTTCTACATCTTCTAGTCCTTGCTGACTTCTCTAATGCCACTGATCATCCTCTGGTCCTCACTGTCTTCTCCACTGACGCAGATCATCCTCTGGTCCTCATTGTCTCCTCCTCTGATGCAGAACATCCTCTGGTCCTCACTCTTCTCCACTGATGCAGATCACCCCCCTGGTCCTCATTGTCTTCTCCATTAATGCAGGTCATCCTCTGGTCCTCATTGTCTTCTCCACTGGTGCAGATAATCCTCTGGTCCTCACATCTTCTCCACTGATGCAGATCATCCTCTGGTCCTCACTGTCTTCTCCACGGATGCAGATCACCCCCCTGGTCCTCATTGTCTTCTCCACTGACGCAGATCATCCTCTAGTCCTCACTGTCTTCTCCACTGATGCAGATCATCCTCTGGTCCTCACTCTTCTCCACTGATGCAGATCACCCCCCTGGTCCTCATTGTCTTCTCCACTGATGCAGATCATCCTCTGGTCCTCACTGTCTTATCCACTGATGCAGGTCATCTTCTGGTCCTCACTGTCTTCTCCACTGATGCAGGTCATCCTCTGGTCCCCACTGTCTTCTCCACTGATGCAGGTCATCCTCTGGTCCTCACTGTCTTCTCCACTGATGCAGGTCATCTTCTGTTCCTCACTGTCTTCTCCACTGATGCAGGTCATCCTCTGGTCCTCACTGTCTTCTCCACTGATGCAGGTCATCCTCTGGTAATCACTGTCTTCTCCGCTGCTGCAGATCATCCTCTGGTCCTAACTGTCTTCTCCACTGATGCAGGTCATCCTCTGGTCCTCACTGTCTTCTCCCCTCATCTGTCTGTCGATCTCCTCTGGTCCATGTCACCTGTTCCACTGCCACCAATCATCCGCTAGCCTTCACTGCCTTCTCAACTGCCACCAATCGTCCTCTGGTCTTCCCCACTGCCAGCAGTCATCCTCTAGTCCTTGATACCTTCTCCACTGACACCAGCTCCAGGTGCCAGTGGGCCATTTTTAAGGTGTCCCACGCCATATTATGCCACCCTTCAGTTCCTCTGCCTCTGATCATCCATCTAGTCCTCACTGCCTTCTGCACTGTCACCAATTGTTCTCTGGTCCTGCAGCCTTCTCTATTGCCAGTGATGGTGCTCTGGTCCTCACCGTCTTCTCCACTGATGCAGGTCATCCTCTGGTCCTCACTGTCTTCTCCTCTCATCTGTCTGTCGATCTCCTATGGTCCATGTCACCTGCTCCACTGCCATCAGTTGTCCTCTAGTCCTTGCTGGCTTCTCTAATGCCACTGATTATCCTCTGGTCCTCATTGTCTTCTCCACTGCCAGCAATCATCTTCTAGTCCTTGCTGGCTTCTCTAATGCCACTGATCATCCTCTGGTCCTCATTGTCTTCTCCACTGCCAGCAATCATCCTCTGGTCCTCACTGTCTTCTCCACTGATGCAGGTCATCCTCTGGTCCTCACTGTCTTCTCCACTGATGCAGGTCATCCTCTGGCCCTCACTGTCTTCTCCACTGATGCAGGTCATCCTCTGGTCTTCACTGTCTTCTCCACTGAGGCAGATCATCCTCTGGACCTCACTGTCTTTTCCTCTGATCTGTCTGTCGATCTCCTCTGGTCCATGTCACCTGCTCCACTGCCACCAATCATCCGCTAGCCTTCACTGCCTTCTCCACTGCCACCAATCATGCTCTGGTCCTCACTGTCTAATGCACTGCCAGCAATCATCCTCTAGTCCTTGACACCTTCTCCACTGCCACCAGCTCCAGGTGCCAGTGGGCCACTTTAAGGTGTGTCACATCGTGTAATGCAACCCCTCAGCTCCTCTGCCTCTGCTCCCCCATCTAGTTCTCACTGTTTCCAACTGTTCGATGGTCCTGCAGCCTTCTCTATTGCCAGTGATGGTGCTCTGGTCCTCACTGTCTTCTCCACCCCTGCAGATCACCCTCTGGTGCTTATTGTCTTCTTCTCGGATCTCCTCTGGTCCATGTCACCTGCTCCACTGCCATCAATCATCCGCTATCCTTCACTGCTTTCTCCACTGTCGCCAATCGTCCTCTAGTCCTTGCTGGCTTATCTACTGTCACTGATTGTCCTCTGGTCCTGTCTTCTCCACTGCCACCAGTTGTCCTTTAGTCCTCACTGCCTTTTCTACTGCCCCTTATAATGTTCTGGTCCTCACTGTTGTCTCCACTGCCAACACCCATCCTTTGGTCCTCACTGTCTTCTCCACTGATGCAGGTCATCCTCTGGTCCTCACTGTCTTCTCCACTGATGCAGGTCATCCTCTGGCCCTCACTGTCTTCTCCACTGATGCAGGTCATCCTCTGGTCTTCACTGTCTTCTCCACTGAGGCAGATCATCCTCTGGACCTCACTGTCTTTTCCTCTGATCTGTCTGTCGATCTCCTCTGGTCCATGTCACCTGCTCCACTGCCACCAATCATCCGCTAGCCTTCACTGCCTTCTCCACTGCCACCAATCATGCTCTGGTCCTCACTGTCTAATGCACTGCCAGCAATCATCCTCTAGTCCTTGACACCTTCTCCACTGCCACCAGCTCCAGGTGCCAGTGGGCCGCTTTAAGGTGTGTCACATCATGTAATGCAACCCCTCAGCTCCTCTGCCTCTGCTCCCCCATCTAGTTCTCACTGTTTCCAACTGTTCGATGGTCCTGCAGCCTTCTCTATTGCCAGTGATGGTGCTCTGGTCCTCACTGTCTTCTCCACCCCTGCAGATCACCCTCTGGTGCTTATTGTCTTCTTCTCGGATCTCCTCTGGTCCATGTCACCTGCTCCACTGCCATCAATCATCCTCTAGTCCTTGCTGGCTTCACTACTGTCACTGATCGTCCTCTGGTCCTGTCTTCTCCACTGCCACCAATCTTCATCTAGTTCTTGATACCTTCTCTCATGCCACTGATCGTCCTCTGGTCCTGTCTTCTAGTCCTCACTGCCTTCTCCACTGCTACCAATTATCCTCTAGTCCAGGGGTACTCAAGAACTTTTAGTAGAGGTCCGTTAATCGTGGGGGGGGGGGGGGGGGGGATAACTGAAATTAGCACACCGTAGGCTATATATTCTATTTTTGAGGGATGGATGGGACAGAGCTGGGAATAAGAGGGATGGGGATGGGACTGGATGAGAGGTGTCTAAATGACAACAGGATGTGCTTGGATGTGCTAGCCATGGTTTTTTACACTTCCTTATATAGATAGCTAATAGATGTTTAGCTTGAGCTGCTAACTTCTTGTTGACAGCACTCTTTAACAGCACTCTGCTGCACTTTTTCACAGTACGCTACAACTTGCTGCTATGCTTACAACATGTAGTTTTTATCTCCCCCCAATCCCATGATAAACAGCCAGCCAACTAGCTTTTACCTTTATTTGCTGATTGCTGGCTTGTGATCTGACACTGTAAAAAAAGGGCACGCTCAGCTGTCTGCTACAATTCCAGGAGGCTGGGCGACGCACAATCATAGACGTTCTGCTTCATGCACCTTTTATATCCGTTGCCAGTGGAACTATGCATCGCTCTGCTTGTTTCTGCCCGGAGGATATTAAACAGGGCACATGCAGAAAATCTATCAGTGAGCGCCTCTCAGCCTCCTGCGATCGAAGCAGGGAACTGAGCCGGCGTCCTTTCCACAACGAACCCCGCCTGCTGTATTACTGTCATCCCGCCCCGCCCACTTTCTTTCCTTCTGCCCCTCCCACTGTCTTTCCTCCTGCCCACCGGCCCCGCTCGCTGTCTCTCCTCCCGGCTTGACGCCTGCCCGCCCGCCTGCCTGCTGTCTCTCCTCCGGCCGCCTACCCCGCCCACTGTCTCTTCTCACTCCCCCGCTGTCCTTCCTATCGGCTGCCTGCCCCGCCCACTGTGCATCGCACGCTGTCTTTCTCAAGCACGCGCTGTCTCTCCTCCCGGCCGCCTGCCCCGCCCACTGTGCCTCGGCCTCTGTCATTTCTCCCGGCCGGCCATGGGGTCCGGAGAGCAAGCGGCCGTTTCCGTTTCCGGACCATGGTCCGCAGGTTGAATACCCCTGCTCTAGTCCTTGCTGTCTAATCTACTGTCACTGATCGTCCTCTGGTCCTGTCTTCTCCACTGTCTTCAGTTGTCCTTTAGTCCTCACTGCCTTCTCCTCTGCCACCAATCTTCATCTAGTTCTTGATGCCTTCTCTAATGCCACTGATTGTCCTCTGGTCCTTGTCATCTTCTCCACTGCCACCAATCTTCATCTAGTTCTTGATACCTTCTCTAATGCCAGTGATTGCCCTCTGATCCTTGTCATCTTCTCCACTGTCCTCAGTTGTCCTTTAGTCCTCACTGCCTTCTCCTCTGCCACCAATCTTCATCTAGTTCTTGATGCCTTCTCTAATACCACTGATTGCCCTCTGGTCCTTGTCATCTTCTCCACTGCCACCAATCTTCATCTAGTTCTTGATACCTTCTCTAATACCACTGATTGCCCTCTGGTCCTTGTCATCTTCTCCACTGCCACCAATCTTCATCTAGTTCTTGATGCCTTCTCTAATGCCACTGATTGTCCTCTGGTCCTTGTCATCTTCTCCACTGCCACCAATCTTCATCTAGTTCTTGATACCTTCTCTAATGCCAGTGATTGCCCTCTGATCCTTGTCATCTTCTCCACTGTCCTCAGTTGTCCTTTAGTCCTCACTGCCTTCTCCTCTGCCACCAATCTTCATCTAGTTCTTGATGCCTTCTCTAATACCACTGATTGCCCTCTGGTCCTTGTCATCTTCTCCACTGCCACCAATCTTCATCTAGTTCTTGATACCTTCTCTAATGCCACTGATTGCCCTCTGGTCCTTGTCATCTTCTCCACTGCCACCAATCTTCATCTAGTTCTTGATACCTTCTCTAATGCCACTGATTGTCCTCTGGTCCTTGTCACCTTCTCCGCTGCCACCAATTGCCGTCCAGTCCTTACTACTTTCTCACTGCTGCTGATCACGCCGTGGCCCAGCCCCAGCCTGACTGGGTCAGTAAAGATGCCAAAGGCCCCTGTCATTTGCCCCTGGGATGCTCGGAGACGGCGCTGCCCCTACAAGAAGGACAAGTCGTAAGGTTACACAAATCAAGGACGGTGTGGCTAAAAATTTGGAAGCACAGAGTGTCAATCATTGGAATGTGGGAGGAGCATATAATCTACATTTAAAAGCTTTTTAGAGGATGAAACAGAAAATGGGATAGAGTGGTTCGGGGTAATTGTGCGATGCCTCTTGTTCATCAGTGCGAATTGAGAGGGACAAAATCCTTGAAGTCACTTAGACGAGATTTCGGGACTGTTCAGTGTTGCGTGTCCAGGAGTTTGATAGAACAATGACAAACTGGAATGACCGTAATAGGTGCGCGCAGGTGAACCTCTGCATGGACCGATCATGTGATTGGAAGAATGGTGTGTAACGATCCATTCTGTACTACAAGTCAAATTACACATTACTTCCTGTGTCCAAGGCAGCAAACAGTGTCCCCACTACACTGCTTCCGGACTACGAGCCAGGCATCCGTCTAGATTACCGGCCTGACGAAGCCTCGGCGATACGCGTGGCTGCACAGAGGAGCCGTGTACCATTACTTTGATTGTGAACGATATGATTTTGGCATCTGGAGCAGGGTGGAGAAATATTGGAGGGTATTTTCTCTGTCCTGTTTCTAGACATATATTTTACGCACTGATTCTACTCTCAACACACTCTGTGTCTGCGTGAGGCTCATTTAAATTTTTCTTATGCAAATTTTCCCAAATGAATGGTCTTACTTTATATATATTTTCCTTGTAATATAGATATTATTGCACTGTATAGATAGGGTTTGCATTACCAGAAGTTGAAAGATCTGGTCCTGACTTTTTAAAAAATATTTATTATTGAACTGCACAGTCTGATGGTGCTCCCCGATGTTTGCTTTGGTGTTTTTATATGTAACATAAATATTATTTTTCTATGTAATATAGATATTATTGCACTGTATAGATATGGTTTGCATTACCAGAAGTTGATAGATCTGGTCCGGACTGAAGATAGACAGTACTGAATGCTTTTAAAAAAATATTTATTATTGAACTGCACAGTCTAATGGTGCTCCCTGATGTTTGCTTTGGAGTCTTTATATGTTTAAAATGTAAAAGTGGACCAAAATCTGGGATTTTCATTATACCGGGTTTTGGTCTGGCCCCCTGGGGCAACCCCGGTTTGGGGTGCCCCGCTGTGTGAGGTCGCCAAGTCCATTTGCCTCTTTTCAGGTCCACGCTTCGGCAACGGTAGCCGGCTTGAATCCTAGCCGCACTTCTGAGCGGCGCCGGCATCACTCGCCTCCCTTCGGCTGTGTGTGGCACCGCTGTGTGACACCCCCACGTCGCCCCCAAACATTTAACTTGTTTCCCAGTCCAACAACGCAGGCGCGAGCCACATCCCTCTAACAGGACGCATGTCCACGCCAGGCATTTGTGAATGGCCAGCGGGGGCACGCTGTCTGTTAGAGGGTAGCGGGGGATGCGGTCGCCAGCACGCTCGGAGCTGCTGGCCTTAGATGAAGCCCTAGACAACTTGACGTCAGCGGCTCTGAGCGCGGTGATTGGATGAATGGCCGCGCATGTGCCGTAGGACCAGGAATAGGTGAGTTGGCATCTATTCCTGGGATGATTCTGCACACTGCCTGTAATGGTAGGGTTCTGCACACTGCCTGTAATGGGAGGATTCTGCACACTGCCTGTAATGGGAGGATTCTTCACACTGCCTATAATGGGAGGGTTCTGCACACTGCCTGTAATGGGAGGGTTCTGCACACTGCCTGTAATGGGAGGATTCTGCACACTGCCTGTAATGGCAGGATTCTGCACACTGCCTGTAATGGGAGGGTTCTGCACACTGCCTGTAATGGGAGGATTCTGCACACTGCCTGTAATGGGATGATTCGGCACACTGCCTGTAATGGGAGGGTTCTGCACACTGCCTATAATGGGAGGATTCTGCACACTGCCTGTAATGGGAGGTCTCTGCACACTGCCTGTAATGGGAGGATTCTGCACACTGCCTGTAATGGGATGATTCGGCACACTGCCTATAATGGGAGGATTCTGCACACTGCCTGTAATGGGAGGTCTCTGCACACTGCCTGTAATGGGAGGGTTCTGCACACTGCCTGTAATGGGATGATTAGGGGGGGGGATTTTAGCACACCATTTGGTTCAAAATATTTTTTTCGTATTTTTGCATTTAAACCCTGGGTGCGTCTTATGGTCAAGAATGAAAAATACTGTATATATGTATACCATATTTTTGTGTATATATGTATATTATATTTACATTTATGATGTGACAGTATATTATATGTATATTTATGATGTGACATTAAGATACTATACTGGACCAGGAACAGTATAGCAGGGTTTGCCTGCATGTATGAATGGGGGGGGGGGGGGCTTTCCTTCATGTGTGTGTGGGGGGCTTTCCTGCATGTGTGTGTGGGGGGCTTTCCTGCATGTATGAATGGGGGCGGGCTTTCCTGCATGTGTGTATGGGGGGCTTTCCTGCATGTGTGTGTGGGGGGCTTTCCTGCATGTGTGTGTGGGGGGGCTTTCCTGCATGTGTGTGGGGGGCTTTCCTGCATGTGTGTGTGGGGGGGCTTTCCTGCATGTGTGTGGGGGGCTTTCCTGCATATGTGTGTGGGGGGCTTTCCTGCATGTATGAATGGGGGGGGGCTTTCCTGCATGTGTGTGTGTGGGGGGCTTTCCTGCATGTATGAATGGGGGTGGCTTTCCTGCATGTGTGTGTGGGGGGCTTTCCTGCATGTATGAATGGGGGGGGGGCTTTCCTGCATGTGTGTGTGGGGGGCTTTCCTGCATGTATGAATGAGGGGGGGGCTTTCCTGCATGTGTGTGTGGGGGGCTTTCCTGCATGTATGTGTGGGGGGCTTTCCTGCATGTGTGTGTGGGGGGCTTGTCTGTATTATTATTTTTATATTATTATTATTATATTATTATATGTAATTCTTAGATGGTGTTTCCCCAAAGTGTCCCGGGAGAGGTTTCTCAGCCGGACACTTGTAACTAGCGCCATTGTGTATGACCTAAACGCGCTCCCAGCCTCTCCGGAATCATCTCCCATCAGGGACGTCATTGGTCGGCAACGGCAAAGGAAGTTGCCAGCAGCTAATCTTGATGATTTGCGTTGCCCGGGTCCATTGAGGGTGGCATCACCTTCCACGGACAGCCATTAATAACCTCACTGATAGCACGCCATGGCGTGTACGTGCCCGAGTTCCTGCATGTGCTGCTCATATCGCTATCGAATAAATTAAGATGTTTTGAATATTTTGTTTCCATTTTCTCATCATTTGCATATTACGAATATGACTATTGATGCCGCGATTTCCATAATTCCATGGCCTTTCCCTCTCGGTGTTGCAAATTCAACGTCGAGGAGCGTAGGGGCAACACGCGGTGGGTATAAAAATTTTGCGGGCTCAAACTTTCGCGCCCTGATCATCTCCCAACTGGACTACTGCAACTTACCTGCCGACATCTGATAACAATTGAAGGAAGGATTGGCACAGCCTGGAATAAATCAGCGCGGGGTGCCAAACCAAACTAGACTGTACAATTCAAGGTAGGGGCTCTGGGGATGCCCCCTATGGGCACCAAAAGGTCTGCACTCACCAAAACACAATAAATGAATTTATTAAATTCATTAAGGTGGAACCAAAACACACGCTATACAAAGTTAAAAAACATATATACACAAGCCACAGGAAAAGGCTCCTAATAATACATTAAATCATGTTATACTGTATCTTACAATCAAGTAAAGTGGGACCAGCAGGAAAGAATATATATAATCTGTGATCTGGCCAAAAAGATTCCAAGCTATAAATGAGAAATAAAAGACAACCTATTGAAAGTGCTTGTGCATATATAAACAATTATGAAATATACAACTCTTATAAAGTGACAAGTGCAACAATAAAGTGCTGAAAAAATCAATAAAGTGAATGATAATTGTGACAAGAACGGCCTGCAATATGACTGGCACCTACTATTACGGTCTACTAAGCATCAGAAAAACAATTGGACATCACCCTTAAGTAGAGAATTGAGCCATTGTGTCCCCCCGGGCGACGACCAGCCTGGAATTACATATAATAATATATAATAATAATACAAGCAAGCCCTCCCACACACACATGCAGGAAAGCCCTCCCACACACACATGCAGGAAAGCCCTCTCACACATACATGCAGGAAAGCCCTCCCACGCATACATGCAGGAAAGCCCTCCCACGCACACATGCAGGAAAGCCCTCTCACACATACATGCAGGAAAGCCCTCCCACACACACATGCAGGAAAGCCCTCCCACACACACATGCAGGAAAGCCCTCCCACACACACATGCAGGAAAGCCCTCTCACACATACATGCAGGAAAGCCCTCCCACACATACATGCAGGAAAGCCCTCCCACACATACATGCAGGAAAGCCCTCCCACACATACATGCAGGAAAGCCCTCCCACACACACATGCAGGAAAGCCCTCCCACACATACATGCAGGAAAGCCCTCCCACACACATGCAGGAAAGCCCTCCCACACACACATGCAGGAAAGCCCTCCCACACACATGCAGGAAAGCCCTCCCACACACACTTGCAGGAAAGCCCTCCCACATATACATGCAGGAAAGCCCTCCCACACATACATGAAGGAAAGCCCTCCCACACACATGCAGGAAAGCCCTCCCACACACACATGCAGGAAAGCCCTCCCACATATACATGCAGGAAAGCCCTCCCACACATACATGCAGGAAAGCCCTCCCACACATACATGCAGGAAAGCCCTCCCACACACACATGCCGGAAAGCCCTCCCACACATACATGCAGGAAAGCCCTCACACACACACATGCAGAAAAGCCCTCCCACACATACCTGCAGGAATGCCCTCCCACACACATGCAGGAAAGCCCTCCCACACATATATGCAGGAAAGCCGTCCCACACATACATGCAGGAATGCCCTCCCACACGCACATGCAGGAAAGCCCTCCCACACACACATGCAGGAAAGCCCTCCCACACATACCTGCAGGAATGCCCTCCCACACACATGCAGGAAAGCCCTCCCACACATATATGCAGGAAAGCCGTCCCACACATACATGCAGGAATGCCCTCCCACACGCACATGCAGGAAAGCCCTCCCACACACACATGCAGGAAAGCCCTCCCACACACATGCAGGAAAGCCCTCCCACATATACATGCGGGAAAGCCCTCCCACACATACATGCAGGAAAGCCCTCCCACACACACATGCAGGAAAGCCCTCCCACACATACCTGCAGGAATGCCCTCCCACACACATGCAGGAAAGCCCTCCCACACATATATGCAGGAAAGCCGTCCCACACATACATGCAGGAATGCCCTCCCACACGCACATGCAGGAAAGCCCTCCCACACACACATGCAGGAAAGCCCTCCCACACATACATGCAGGAAAGCCCTCCCATGCATACATGCAGGAAAGCCCTCCCACACATACATGCAGGAAAGCCCTCCCACACTGCAGGAAAGCCCTCCCACACTGCAGGAAAGCCCTCCCACACATACATGCAGGAAAGCCCTCCCACACATACATGCAGGAAAGCCCTTCCACACATACATGCAGGAAAGCCCTCCCACACACACATGCAGGAAAGCCCTCCCACACATACATGCAGGAAAGCCCTCCCACACATACATGCAGGAAAGCCCTCCCACACATACATGCAGGAAAGCCCTCCCACACACACATGCAGGAAAGCCCTCCCACACATACATGCAGAAAAGCCCTCCCACACATACATGCAGGAAAGCCCTCCAACACACACATGCAGGAAAGCCCTCCCACACATACATGCAGGAAAGCCCTCCCATGCATTCTTGCAGGAAAGCCCTCCCACGCATACATGCAGGAAAGCCCTCCCACACATACATGCAGGAAAGCCCTCCCACACATACATGCAGGAAGGCCCTCCCACACACACATGCAGGAAAGCCCTCCCACGCATACATGCGGAAAAGCCCTCCCACACACACATGCAGGAAAGCCCTCCCACGCATACATGCAGGAAAGCCCTCCCACACACACATGCAGGAAAGCCCTCCCACACACACATGCAGGACAGCCCTCCCACACACATGCAGGAAAGCCCTCCCACACACACATGCAGGAAAGCCCTCCCACACATACATGCAGGAAAGCCCTCCTACACATACATGCAGGAAAGCCCTCCCACACATACATGCAGGAAAGCCCTCCCACACACACATGCAGGAAAGCCCTCCCACACATACATGCAGGAAAGCCCTCCCACACATACATGCAGGAAAGCCCTCCCACACATACATGCAGGAAAGCCCTCCCACACACACATGCCGGAAAGCCCTTCCACACATACATGCAGGAAAGCCCTCCCACACACACTTGCAGGAAAGCCCTCCCACATATACATGCAGGAAAGCCCTCCCACACATACATGAAGGAAAGCCCTCCCACACACATGCAGGAAAGCCCTCCCACACACACATGCAGGAAAGCCCTCCCACATATACATGCAGGAAAGCCCTCCCACACATACATGCAGGAAAGCCCTCCCACACATACATGCAGGAAAGCCCTCCCACACACACATGCCGGGAAGCCCTCCCACACATACATGCAGGAAAGCCCTCCCACATATACATGCCGGAAAGCCCTCCCACACACACATGCAGGAAAGCCCTCCCACATATACATGCAGGAAAGCCCTCCCACACATACATGCAGGAAAGCCCTCCCACATATACATGCAGGAAAGCCCTCCCACACACACATGCAGGAAAGCCCTCCCACACACATGCAGGAAAGCCCTCCCACATATACATGCGGGAAAGCCCTCCCACACATACATGCAGGAAAGCCCTCCCACACACATGCAGGAAAGCCCTCCCACACACACATGCAGGAAAGCCCTCCCACACACACATGCAGGAAAGCCCTCCCACACATACATGCAGGAAAGCCCTCCCACACGCACATGCAGGAAAGCCCTCCCACACACACATGCAGGAAAGCCCTCCCACACATACATGCAGGAAAGCCCTCCCACACATACCTGCAGGAATGCCCTCCCACACACATGCAGGAAAGCCCTCCCACACATATATGCAGGAAAGCCGTCCCACACATACATGCAGGAATGCCCTCCCACACGCACATGCAGGAAAGCCCTCCCACACACACATGCAGGAATGCCCTCCCACACATATATGCAGGAAAGCCCTCCCACACATACATGCAGGAATGCCCTCCCACACACACATGCAGGCAAGACCCCAACCAGGGGCGGACTGGGGTTAAAAAAATAGCCCGGGACTTTTTGGAGCACAACGGCCCTGCTGTAATGGCCCAGCACTGTATGTCACTTAATGTCACATCATAAATATGAATATAATATACATAGATACACAAAAATACGATATACATATATAACATATTTTGTCGTTCTATAAGATGCACCTGACCAGAAGACAAAAATACCCCCAAAAAAACTATATTCTGAAACAAATGGTGTGCTAAAACCCCCTAATAATCACTTCATTACAGGCAGTGTGCAGAATCCTCCCATTACAGGCAGTGTGCAGAATCCTCCCATTACAGGCAGTGTGCAGAATCCTCCCATTACAGGCAGTGTGCAGAACCCTCCCATTACAGGCAGTGTGCAGAATCCTCCCATTACAGGCAGTGTGCAGAATCCTCCCATTACAGACAATGTGCAGAATCCTCCCAATACAGGCAGTGTGCAGAATCCTCCCATTACAGGCAGTGTGCAGAACCCTCCCATTACAGGCAGTGTGCAGAATCCTCCCATTACAGGCAGTGTGCAGAATCCTCCCATTACAGGCAGTGTGCAGAATCCTCCCATTACAGGCAGTGTGCAGAATCCTCCCATTACAGGCAGTGTGCAGAACCCTCCCATTACAGGCAGTGTGCAGAATCCTCCCATTACAGGCAGTGTGCAGAATCCTCCCATTACAGGCAGTGTGCAGAATCCTCCCATTACAGGCAGTGTGCAGAATCCTCCCATTACAGGCAGTGTGCAGAATCCTCCCATTACAGGCAGTGTGCAGAACCCTCCCATTACAGGCAGTGTGCAGAATCCTCCCATTACAGGCAGTGTGCAGAATCCTCCCATTACAGACAATGTGCAGAATCCTCCCAATACAGGCAGTGTGCAGAATCCTCCCATTACAGGCAGTGTGCAGAACCCTCCCATTACAGGCAGTGTGCAGAATCCTCCCATTACAGGCAGTGTGCAGAATCCTCCCATTACAGGCAGTGTGCAGAATCCTCCCATTACAGGCAGTGTGCAGAATCCTCCCATTACAGGCAGTGTGCAGAACCCTCCCATTACAGGCAGTGTGCAGAATCCTCCCATTACAGGCAGTGTGCAGAATCCTCCCATTACAGGCAGTGTGCAGAATCCTCCCATTACAGGCAGTGTGCAGAATCCTCCCATTACAGGCAGTGTGCAGAATCCTCCCATTACAGGCAGTGTGCAGAATCCTCCCATTACAGGCAGTGAGCAGAATCCTCCCATTACAGGCAGTGTGCAGAATCCTCCCATTACAGGCAGTGTGCAGAATCCTCCCATTACAGGCAGTGTGCAGAATCCTCCCAATACAGGCAGTGTGCAGAATCTTCCCATTACAGGCAGTGTGCAGAATCCTCCCATTACAGGCAGTGTGCAGAATCCTCCCATTACTGGCAGTGTGCAGAATCCTCCCATTACAGGCAGTGTGCAGAATCATCCCATTACAGGCAGTGTGCAGAATCCCCCCATTACAGGCAATGTGCAGAATCCTCCCAATACGGGCAGTGTGCAGAATCCTCCCATTACAGAGAGTGTGCAGAATCCTCCCATTACAGGCAGTGTGCAGAATCCTCCCATTACTGGCAGTGTGCAGAATCCTCCCATTACAGGCAGTGTGCAGAAACCTCCCATTACAGGCAGTGTGCAGAACCCTCCCATTTCAGGCAGTGTGCAGAATCCTCCCATTACAGGCAGTGTGCAGAACCCTCCCATTACAGGCAGTGTGCAGAATCCTCCCATTACAGGCAGTGTGCAGAATCCTCCCATTACAGGCAGTGTGCAGAATCCTCCCATTACAGGCAGTGTGCAGAATCCTCCCATTACAGGGGGTGTGCAGAATCCTCCCAATACAGGCAGTGTGCAGAATCCTCCCATTACAGGCAGTGTGCAGAATCCTCCCATTACAGGCAGTGAGCAGAATCCTCCCATTACAGGCAGTGTGCAGAATCCTCCCATTACAGGCAGTGTGCAGAATCCTCCCATTACAGGCAGTGTGCAGAATCCTCCCATTACAGGGGGTGTGCAGAATCCTCCCAATACAGGCAGTGTGCAGAATCTTCCCATTACAGGCAGTGTGCAGAATCCTCCCATTACAGGCAGTGTGCAGAATCCTCCCATTACTGGCAGTGTGCAGAATCCTCCCATTACAGGCAGTGTGCAGAATCCCCCCATTACAGGCAATGTGCAGAATCCTCCCAATACGGGCAGTGTGCAGAATCCTCCCATTACAGAGAGTGTGCAGAATCCTCCCATTACAGGCAGTGTGCAGAATCCTCCCATTACTGGCAGTGTGCAGAATCCTCCCATTACAGGCAGTGTGCAGAAACCTCCCATTACAGGCAGTGTGCAGAACCCTCCCATTTCAGGCAGTGTGCAGATCCCTGGGGGGGTACACAGCTGGGAATTCCAATTTGGGATGCACTCGAAGTGTCCTCACTCATGGGAGCCGGCAGCCATATTTTTGTAGCCCCTGCTGAGGCCGGTTTCAAAGGCAGCTGCCGCCGCCATTGCCAGTCAAAGGATCACGGGCAGAGGTAAGTTAAGGCAGCACACTTCTGACGCCCACTCTGCACCCCTCCTGCCACAGCCACCCCTCAAAATACTGAACCCGAACTTCGGAGGGTTCACTCATCCCCACAGCTGAACATTATATGAAGTGAATCAGAATCACTTTAAAGTGGACCAAAACCCACACCGATTGGCCCAAAAATCTATAAGATTCTTATGCCCATTGATTCCCTCCCTCCGGGGCAGCCAAAATCAGGATGCCCCGCTGTGTGAAACCCTCCAGGTTGCCTATAAACTCACCTTCTTTCCCTGATCAACGGCGCATGCACGATGCTATCCCTCTAGCAGGGTGCGTGTCTGCACCAGGCAATTTTGAATGACCAGCGCTCCCTGTTGGAAGAAAGTGGGGGATGCTTCCGCCAGCGCGCTCACCGCTGGTCTAAAACGAAGGCTTAGACAACGTGACGCCAGCAGATCTGAGCGCGCTGATTGGATGAGTGGCCGCGCATGTGACGTAGAACCGGGAAGAGGTGAGTGGCATCGGCGATCTGGGGGGTTTCACACAGTGATCAGGGTGTTCCAGGGGCAAGTGTGAAGATGGAGCCCTCCAATTATCCGAGGCTGACGCACTGACGCAGCCGCATTATTTTATTTTATATATTATTATTATTATTATTATTGGTGTTTTTTTATTTTATATTATTATTATTGGAGTTTGCTATTTTATATTATTATTATTGGAGTTTTTTTTTATTTTATATTATTATTGGAGTTTTTTTATTTTATACTATTATTGGAGTTTTTTATTTTATATTATTATTGGAGTTTTTTATTTTATATTATTATTATTGGGTTTTTTTATTTTATATTATTATTATTATTATTATTGGAGTTTTATACTTTATATTAATTTAATTGGAGTTTTTTATTTTATATTATTATTATTGGAGTTTGTTATTTTATATCATTATTATTGGAGTTTTTTTATTTTATATTATTATTGGAGTTTTTTTTTTATATTATTATTATTATTGGGTTTTTTATTTTATATTATTATTAATATTGGAGTTTTTTACTTTATATTAATTTAATTGGAGTTTTGTATTTTATATTATTATTATTGGAGTTTGTTATTTTATATCATTATTATTGGAGTTTGTTATTTTATATAATTATTATTGGAGTTTTTTATTTTATATTATTATTGGGTTTTTTATTTTATATTATTATTATTATTGGAGTTTTTTACTTTATATTAATTTAATTGGAGTTTTTTATTTTATATTATTATTATAATTGGAGTTTTTTATTTTATATTGTTATTATTGGAGTTTTTTATTTTATATTATTATTATTGGAGTTTTTTTATTTTTATTTCCCCTATAAATTGAATGGGGCAGATTATGGGGTGAAACACCCGGAATGAAAGTCGGGGTATCTGCCTTGGCTTAGCACCAGCTCCAGGGGTGTAGCTAGGGGGAAACAGGGGGGGCACTTGCCCCGGGTGCAGCAAGTCAGGGGGGCACCAAAGGGGGGGTGTGAGAACAGGTAGGGGGCGCCATTACGAATCTTTGCCCCGGGTGCCAGTAAGCCTTGTTACACCTCTGACCAGCTCCAATGGGTTGTGGTGTCTTATTGGATCTCTCTGTGCACCAGGCGGCCTCGGGCCAGATGTTCGATTCCTTGTACAACAGCTGGAAGCAGTACGAGGTGGAGTGCGAGGAGAAAGTCTTAAAGGGGCCCCCCGCAGCAGGTGAGTGCCAGCCTTGCCGTTATCATGCAGTGCTCGGGAATAAGATCGATGAAAGTCAATGGCAGTTTTCTCTCCTAAAAAAGAAGTGAGAAATCTCACCTGGCTCTGAATCAGTCCGAGGGTCGATTCAGAGCCAGGTGAGAATTCTCACTCCTTTTTTTAGGAGAGAAAACTGCAATTGACTTTCATTATCTACCAGTTTAAATTTTCTGAAACAGCCACAAGGTAGGTCTACCTTGGGGCTGAATTTACACCCGGTAGACAATGAAAGTCAATGGCAGTTTTCTCTCCTAAAAAGGAGGGTCGATTCAGAGCCAGGTGAGAATTCTCATTCCTTTTTTTTCTAGTAGAGAAAACTGCCATTGACTTTCATTGTCTACTTTGTGGCTGATTCAGAAAATGTACGCCCGGTAGACAATGAAAGTCAAAGTAGTGAGAATTCTCACCTGACTCAAAATCGACCCTCGGACCTCGGACTGAATAGACCCTCGGAAGAGAAAACTGCCATTGACTTTCATTGTCTCCTTCCAGCCAATCAGTGCACTTTCTGTTTTGCAGGGCTGGTGTGTAACCGCACTTACGATAAATACTCGTGCTGGCCGGACGCGCAACCCAACACGGCGGTCAACGTCTCCTGTCCCTGGTACCTACCCTGGTACAACAAAGGTCAGTGCGCACGCCCCTGATTTCTTCTGAGTGGGGTTTAATATTTAATGTGGGCAATCTGTATGTACAGGGGGGGATATATAAGATAGACTCTTATTCAGGGTGAAGGTCCGGATTAATGTGAGCAATCTGTATGTACAGGGGGGGATATATAAGATAGACTCTTATTCAGGGTGAAGGTCCGATTTAATGTGAGCAATCTGTATGTACAGGGGGGGGGGGGACATACAAGATAGGCTCTAATTCAGGGTGAAGGTCCGGATTAATGTGAGCAATCTGTATGTACAGGGGGGAAACATATAAGATAGACTCTTATTCAGGGTGAAGGTCCGGATTAATGTGAGCAATCTGTATGTATAGGGGGGGAACATACAAGATAGGCTCTTATTCAGGGTGAAGGAGGTCCGGATTAATGTGAGCAATCTGTATGTTCGGGGGGGGGGGGGGGCATACAAGACAGGCTCTTATTCAGGGTGAGGGTCCGGATTAATGTGGGAATCTGTATGTACAGGGGGGAAACATACAAGATAGGCTCTTATTCAGGGGGAAGGTCCGGATTAATGTGGGCAATCTGTATGTACAGGGGGAAACATACAAGATAGGCTCTTATTCAGGGTGAAGGTCCGGATTAATGTGGGCAATCTGTATGTACAGGGGGGAATCATACAATATAGGCTGTTATTCAGGGTGAAGGTTCGGATTAATGTGGGCAATCTGTATGTACAGGGTGTGGGAAACATATAAGATAGGCCATTATTCAGGGTGAAGGTCCGGATTAATGTGGGCAATCTGTATGTACAGGGGGGGAAACATACAAGATAGGCTCTTATTTATGGTGAAGAGGCTGGGTCACAGGGTTACCAGCGACTCTTATCAGCGGCCCTTTTGAGGACATTCATCAATTATTACCAATATAACTAGTAACGATTACTGTTGTTGGACCCACATTTTATAATAATGGGTTTCTCCCTCCTCAGTGCAGCATGGCTTTGTGTACAAGCGCTGCGGGCCCGACGGGCAATGGGCCACGAAAGTCAACGGACAACCCCATCGCGATGCCCGGGAATGCGAGCAAGATGAGAAGGAACTGGCGGAGCAGGTAATCGGGAGCTTATATGTGGTGGTGGGGGGGACAGAGCGCATCAGTAGTAGTAACTGTAGTGTGACTGCACCATGACTGGTAATGAGAAACACTGGTGGTGGTCATGTTGTTTAAAGGATTCCAGGGCCGTCCTTGTTGCACTCCCTGGGATGCCCCACTATGTAAAACGCTCCATATGGTGGTGGTGGTGGGGGGCAGAGTGCATCAGTAGTAGTAACTGTAGTGTAATTGCGCAATATCTGATCTCACATCATTGGCCAGGTCGCAGGAGTGTGGACTGCTGGGTGCTTTGTGAGCACAATTTTGGAGGTTTTGTTAAAAAAAAATTTGTTCCATAAAAGCCCGCGAGCAAGTCACTGAATTTAAACATGCCTGGGATAAGCACACATCTATCCTAAGATAAAGACACTATACAGTATATACATAAGATACAGAGAACATACAATATATATACATAAGATACAGAGAACATACAGTATATACATAAGATACAGAGAACATACAGTATACACATAAGATACAGAGAACATACAGTATATACATAAGATACAGAGAACATACAGTATATACATAAGATACAGAGAACATACAGTATATACATAAGATACAGAGAACATACAGTATACACATAAGATACAGAGAACATACAGTATATACATAAGATACAGAGAACATACAGTATACACATAAGATACAGAGAACATACAGTATATACACATAAGATACAGAGAACATACAGTATACACATAAGATACAGAGAACATACAGTATACACATAAGATAAAGAGAACATACAGTATATACATAAGATATAGAGAGCATACAGTATACACATAAGATACAGAGAACATACAGTATATACATAAGATATAGAGAACATACAGTATACACATAAGATACAGAGAACATACAGTATATACATAAGATACAGAGAACATACAGTATACACATAAGATACAGAGAACATACAGTATATACATAAAATACAGAGAACATACAGTATATACATAAGATACAGAGAACATACAGTATACACATAAGATAAAGAGAACATACAGTATTAACATAAGATACAGAGAACATACAGTATACACATAAGATAAAGAGAACATACAGTATACACATAAGATACAGAGAACATACAGTATACACATAAGATACAGAGACTATACAGTATATACATAACATATAGAGAGCATACAGTATACACATAAGATACAGAGAACATACAGTATATACATAAGATACAGAGAACATACAGTATACACATAAGATACAGAGAACATACAGTATATACATAAGATACAGAGAACATACAGTATACACATAAGATACAGAGAACATACAGTATATACATAAAATACAGAGAACATACAGTATATACATAAGATACAGAGAACATACAGTATTAACATAAGATACAGAGAACATACAGTATACACATAAGATAAAGAGAACATACAATATTAACATAAGATACAGAGAACATACAGTATACACATAAGATAAAGAGAACATACAGTATAAATGTAAGATACAGAGAACATACAGTATATACATAAGATACAGAGAACATACAGTATATACATAAGATACAGAGAACATACAGTATACACATAAGATACAGAGAACATACAGTATATACATAAGATACAGAGAACATACAGTATATACATAAGATATAGAGAACATACAGTATATACATAAGATACAGAGAACATACAGTATACACATAAGATACAGAGAACATACAGTATATACATAAGATACAGAGAACATACAGTATATACATAAGATACAGAGAACATACAGTATACACATAAGATACAGAGAACATACAGTATATACATAAGATACAGAGAACATACAGTATACACATAAGATACAGAGAACATACAGTATACACATAAGATACAGAGAACATACAGTATATACATAAGATACAGAGAACATACAGTATATACATAAGATACAGGGAACATACAGTATATACATAAGATACAGAGAACATACAGTATATACATAAGATACAGGGAACATACAGTATATACATAAGATACAGAGAACATATTGTTTACACATATGATACAGAGAACATACAGTATACACATAAGATACAGAGAACATACAGTATATACATAAGATACAGAGAACATACAGTATATACATAAGATACAGAGAACATACAGTATACACATAAGATACAGAGAACATACAGTATACACATAAGATACAGAGAACATACAGTATATACATAAGATACAGAGAACATACAGTATATACATAAGATACAGAGAACATACAGTATACACATAAGATACAGAGAACATACAGTATATACATAAGATACAGAGAACATACAGTATATACATAAGATACAGAGAACATACAGTATATACATAAGATATAGAGAACATACAGTATATACATAAGATAAAGAGAACATACAGTATACACATAAGATACAGAGAACATACAGTATATACATAAGATACAGAGAACATACAGTATACACATAAGATACAGAGAACATACAGTATATACATAAGATACAGAGAACATACAGTATATACATAAGATACAGAGAACATACAGTATATACATAAGATATAGAGAACATACAGTATATACATAAGATAAAGAGAACATACAGTATACACATAAGATACAGAGAACATACAGTATACACATAAGATACAGAGAACATACAGTATACACATAAGATACAGAGAACATACAGTATATACATAAGATACAGAGAACATACAGTATATACATAAGATACAGAGAACATACAGTATACACATAAGATACAGAGAACATACAGTATATACATAAGATACAGAGAACATACAGTATATACATAAGATACAGAGAACATACAGTATATACATAAGATATAGAGAACATACAGTATATACATAAGATAAAGAGAACATACAGTATACACATAAGATACAGAGAACATACAGTATATACATAAGATACAGAGAACATACAGTATACACATAAGATACAGAGAACATACAGTATATACATAAGATACAGAGAACATACAGTATATACATAAGATACAGAGAACATACAGTATATACATAAGATATAGAGAACATACAGTATATACATAAGATAAAGAGAACATACAGTATATACATAAGGGCAGAGAATAGATGGACCGTATGGTCTCCTTCTACCGTGAACTTTCTATGTTTCTATGTAAATCACGCCCATCACTCAGTAAGCTGGTCTACAAGGTTGGCGTCTTTGGAAATAGGTTATAGGAGGGCTCAGACATTGTGGTTATATGGGCATACCTTGCAAGTGTTCCTGATTTGGAGGCACTGTCCCTCTTTTGAATCCATGTCCCCCCGCCCCTTGTTGTTCTTATTTGTCCCTCTTTGAGGTGTAACATGCAGATCTGCAGCAATAAATGATTCATTTGCCTATTCAAAGTTTTTTGTTGTTGTAAGTGTTACAATGTATCTCCTAGCGACTGCAATAGCGCCATGTAGCGTCCGATTCATTATTTTCACAGCCTCAGCGAACAGCGCCGGCGTTCAGCCTTGCGCAGCGCCAGGTATGATCTCTCGCTACCTGTCGCTCTCGCATACATTTCAATGGACGATCCTTTTCTTCTCTTTAAACGGGGTATTTGTTTTTTTGTTTTTTTCAAAAAATCACAATCAAAATTCTGTGACCTCTCCTGACATTGAATAAGCAGATTTTTCACAATTTTTTCATTTTTTTATATATTTCCTCAGAAATGACATTACAGCTCTGCCATTAAAGTGTTCATGTTACAATGTTGCTACAATTCCATATGTTTTCGCTTTGTTACTGGTGGATAGATGCTGGAAAACAGACTTTAATCACACCGCCTCCTGCGCTCTGGGCTACAGAGAAGCATTTTTCTGCGCCAGACATTTGTGAGGCTGTTTTTTTGCTGAATATGGTGTGAGTCGGTCACTATGAGCAGTCGCTAACATGCGCTCCCATACAGCGCTGTACTGGTCAAATAGCGACTCATCACAATGTATTCAACAATATTGCACAGCAATTTGCTATAAACTAACGACTCACGGCCGAGCACAGCGACTACTAGCGCTCTGAAAATGCCGCTACAGATGCTCATCTGTCGCTACCTGGCGTTAGTGATGAATCAGCCTGTGAGTCGCTAAGAACTAGTGACCCACAGCCGAGCACAGCGACTACTAGCGGGCGCTCTGAAAATGCCGCTACAGACGCTCTTCTGTCGCTACCTGGCGTTAGTGATGAATCAGCCTGTAAGTGTTGTTGTCATGTTAGTGTCATTTTTTGTCTTTTTATGATCCACTCATTGATGTATGTACAATAAAAATGAATTATTGATCTTTTATATTGTCTGGAGGGGGTTGTAGTGAGGTTCCGCATCCCTTCTTTCTTTTTTCGCATGGGGATTCGGGTATAGTGAGCACAGAACTTTACTATAGTGGTGCAACCTTTTGGTTTTTTGTAGACCTTTGAAAAAGCTGTTGACTCAGCGAAAAGCAATGTGCATGCACAGCGGGATTTCATCTAGAAGCTGAGAGGCCGATTCATTAATAGCGCCAGGTAGCGACAGATGAGCGACAGTAGCGTTATTTTCACAGCGCACGCTAGTATTCGCTGTGCTTGGCCGTTGTTCGGCTGTTGACAGCGACTCAGTCGGTTTGCGGTAATGTTGAATACGGGGTTAGGAGTCGCTGTTTGACAGGTTCCGCGCTGTATGGGAGCGCATGATAGCGAATGGCCATAGCGACCGGCTCCCACCATATTCATTAACAAATCACGCTCAAAAAATTCTCGCGCTGTGAAATGCTTGTTTAAACCCCAGAGCGCTGGCGGCGATGGGTTAAAAGTGTTTTTTTAACCCCAAAAAAAACATATTTTTGGAAACCAAAAAAAACAAGTTTTTTAAATAATTTAGTAATATGAATATATTAATATCAGACCTGTAATATCAATTCTGTCCTTTTTTTTTTTTTTTACCTTAAATAAAATGGCAGAAGTGGTCACAGAATTTTTCACATTTAAAAAAAAAAAAAAAAACAATAACAATTAATTATTAATATTTAAGGATTGTTCCATTGAAATGCATTGGAGAGCGCCAGGTAGCGAGAGGTCATACCTGTCGCTGTTCAAGGTCGGACGCTGGCGCTGTGGGCTGAGGCTGGAATAATGATGAATGATTCGCTATATGGCGCTATCTCAGTCGCTAAGCAGGATTGCCTTGATAAATGTGTGATTGTGGTGGGGAGCCGGCGTTCTCGTGGCGGGGCCCGTCATTACCGGCCGCTCACCAGTCGCTACCTGTCGCTATTCCTTCATAAATAAGGGCCTAAGTTACAATTCTCCTTCCAATCATGAATGGCATAGAGAGCCTGTGCCTTAAAGTGGACCAACACCCAGGATTTTGACTATCCTGGGTTTTGGTCCACTTCGGTGGGGCACCCCGATCGGGGGGGTGCCCCGCTGTGTGAAACCCCCCAGAACACCCGGAAACACTCACCTCCCCACGCTCCTACGCGGGCGCTCGTCCAATCAGAGAGCCCAGAGCCGCTGTGGTATGCATGTACAAGCGGCGTCCAACCACAGCGGCTCTGAGCGCTGGAGGCCGCGTCTCGCGCTTCCTTCTAACAGGGAGCGCGCCCGCGCCCGCCATTCACAAACGGCGCCCTGCTAGAGGGAAGCGCGAGACGCGGCCCGCGCATGCGCTGTTGGAACGGGGTTAAGGTAAGGTTTCTGGGCGTCCTGGGGGGTTTTCACGAAATCGTGATGCCCCGCGGGGAGGGATCTGATCGGCCCGGGAATCTTATAGATCCCCCCTGGGTGTTGGTCCACTTTAAGAGCTGCTCAATTGCATATTTGGCATAGAAAACAAAAGAGGAAAGACGAATCTAGCGTAAAATGTTTTTTATTAAAAAAACTCTGTATAAAAAGTGCCAAGTGCGCACTTACAATAAAAACAGCTGTACAAGCGCGGTTTATAACAAGAGCGGTTCTCACCCAACCTCTACTTCCCCTGGGCCGATGGTGGGGGGAAGGGGGAGAGCTCCGCTTTCAAATAAATCCCGAAGGCTGTAATAAAGTTATGTAACCGCCGCCGTGTCCGCCGTAACGCGTTTCGTTGCCTTGCTCTGTTGTCTCCTCAGTTATTGCTCATCTGGAAATACCTGGCGCTAGTAGTGAATCAGCCTCCACATTCTGTTTGTCCTTCTAATGCATCTGTAAGGATCTTACCTGCCTCCCGGCCCCGGTCCGGCGGCGCGTCACGGCCCCGTCCTGCTGCTGGTCCTCTGCGCCGATCTGGGGCCGGCGTGGCGGCGGCGGGGTGCGGCGGCCTCGCTGCGGGCCGTGCGGCGGGGGCAGGCGGCCCCGTGGTGTCCTCTGCCGGCGCGGCTATGCTTCTCCCGGCCGGGAGCGCGCCCGGCCATTCACGTGCTCGCGCACGCGCGCGAGCACGCTCGGTATATGCCCCCAGGCGGCGCTGCTCCCAGCGCATCCGCCGGGGGCAAGTGTTAAGTTAATTTCTCTGTTGTCCTGATGGGAGACGGGCCCAGGGACTGGATAGCCCGTCTGGCCTGGGCAGGTCCAGTTCCTGGGACCGCTCCCATTGGGTAGTTACAGTCGCACCAATCAGCACACTTCCCTCTCCTTTCCTTTTTCCCCTTCCCATTGGCCAGTCTTCCCTTTATTACCCTGCTGCCCCTTTGTCCAGTGCCCGTTATAGCTTCTGGTTAATAGGGTGTGCGTTATAGTCTGCGTTTATTGTGTTCAACTCGGCTTCGTCTCTGACCATCCTTGTCTGCTGCCCGTCCTGACCTTTTCGCCTGTCCTGACTCCGCTTGTGACTGATCCCTCTGTTACCGCGTTTTGGTGCTCACCTGGTTTGACCTCGGCTCGTTTCTGGACCTCTCTGATTGGTCTGATTGGGCGGAGGAGCCACGGACAAGCGGCTGTCAGATCGCTTGTCCGTCGGCGCTGGGAGCGGGGAGAGGTGAGTTTTTAGGGTGATCGGGGGGGTTTTACACAGCGGGGCACCCCGATCGGGGGTGCCCCACCGAAGTGGACCAAGACCCAGGATAGTCAAAATCCTGGGTGTTGGTCCACTTTAAACTGGGTTTTTGTTTTTTTTTAAATCACAAATAATTCTGTGACCTCTCCTGACATTGAAAAAGCATTTTTTTCACAATTTTTTCATTTTTTATATATTTCTTCAGAAATGACATCACAGCTCTGCCATTAAAGTGTTCATGTTACAATGTTGTTACAATGTAATTCCATATGTTTTCGCTTTGTTACTGGTGGATAGATGCTGAAAAACAGACTTTAATCACACAGCCTCCTGCGCTCTGGGCTTCAGAGAAGCATTTTTCAGCGCCAGAGATTTGTGAGGCTGTTTTTTTGCTGAATATGGTGTGAGTCGGTCGCTATGAGCAGTCGCTAACATGCGCTCCCATACAGCGCTGTACTGGTCAAATAGCGACTCCTCACAATATATTCATCATTGCTGCACAGCGACTGAGACGCTATGAAGTAGCGACCCACGGCCGAGCACAGCGACTACTAGCGGGCGCTCTGAAAATGCCGCTACAGACGCTCATCTGTCGCTACCTGGCGTTAGTGATGAATCAGCCTGCCCATCTTTTACTTCATTTCTATCTGTTCTTTCTTTCTTTCTTGTATGTGTTCATTCTGCCATTGCTTCTGATTCTTTTTTTTTTCCCTTTCTTGCTCTTGTTCTTTCTTTCTCTTTTTTTTTCTGTCAGTCCACCTCTGCAAATACTTTTTTCTGTTATTTCTTTGTTCTTATTCTTTCGTTGTTTCTGTCATTCATTCACTTTCTTTCTATCGTTAATTCTATGATTTTGTTCTTTCTTTCTTCCATTCTTTCCTTATTTTTTTTTTTAAAGAGAGGGATCAGCACCACCTCTACAATTATTAGTAATAGGGAGTGTAAAATCCCTCCCAATGTGTGCAATTTACTCATTAGAAAATAACTTTTCTATGCGTGGGAGGATATTTATTTTCTAATTAGTAGATTTCACATATTGGGAGGGATTTGTTTAGCAAAATATATTTATATAGGGATCCTGTTTGAAAAGTATCTTTGTCTTGATTGGTATTTATTTGTCCGCCAAAGGTATTCTATCTATCTATCTATCCCATATCTATCTATCTATCTATCTATCTCATATCTATCTATCTATCTATCTATCTATCTATCTATCTCATATCTATCTATCTCATATCTATCTATCTATCTATCTATCTATCTATCTATCTATCTATCTATCCCATATCTATCTATCTATCTATCTATCTATCTATCTATCTATCTCATATCTATCTATCTATCTATCTATCTATCTATCTATCTATCTATCTCATATCTATCTATCTATCTATCTATCTCATATCTATCTATCTATCTATCTATCTATCTATCTATCTATCTATCTATCCCATATCTATCTATCTATCTATCTATCTATCTATCTATCTCATATCTATCTATCTATCTATCTATCTATCTATCTATCTATCTATCTCATATCTATCTATCTATCTATCTATCTCATATCTATCTATCTATCTATCTATATATCTATCTATCTATCTCATATCTATCTATCTATCTATCTATCCCATATCTATCTATCTATCTATCTATCTATCTATCTATCTATCTATCTCATATCTATCTATCTATCTATCTATCTCATATCTATCTATCTATCTATCTATCTATCTATCTATCTATCTATCTATCTTATCTATCTATCTCATATCTATCTATCTATCTATCTATCTATCTATCTATCTATCTCATATCTATCTATCTATCTATCTATCTATCCCATATCTATCTATCTATCTATCTATCTATCTATCCCATATCTATCTATCTATCTATCTATCTATCTATCTATCCCATATCTATCTATCTATCTATCTATCTATCTATCTATCTATCTATCCCATATCTATCTATCTATCTATCTCATATCTATCTATCTATCTATCTATCTATCTATCTATCTATCTATCCCATATCTATCCCATATCTATCTATCTATCTATCTATCTATCTATCTATCTATCTATCTATCCCATATCTATCTATCTATCTATCTATCTATCTATCTATCCCATATCTATCTATCTATCTATCTATCTCATATCTATCTATCTATCTATCTATCCCATATCTATCTATCTATCTATCTATCTATCTATCTATCTATCTATCTATCCCATATCTATCTATCTATCTATCTATCTCATATCTATCTATCTATCTATCTATCCCATATCTATCTATCTATCTATCTATCTATCTATCTATCTATCTCATATCTATCTATCTATCTATCTATCTATCTATCTATCTATCTATCCCATATCTATCTATCTATCTATCTATCCCATATCTATCTATCTATCTATCTATCTATCTCATATCTATCTATCTATCTATCTATCTATCTATCTATCTATCCCATATCTATCTATCTATCTATCTATCTATCTATCTATCTATCTCATATCTATCTATCTATCTATCTATCTATCTATCTATCTATCTATCTCATATCTATCTATCTATCTATCTATCTCATATCTATCTATCTCATATCTATCTATCTATCTATCTATCTATCCCATATCTATCTATCTATCTATCTATCCCATATCTATCTATCTATCTATCTATCTATCTATCTATCTATCTATCCCATATCTATCTATCTATCTATCTATCTATCCCATATCTATCTATCTATCTATCTATCTATCTATCTCATATCTATCTATCTATCTATCTATCTATCTATCTATCTCATATCTATCTATCTATCTATCTATCTATCTATCTATCTATCTATCTATCTCATATCTATCTATCTATCTATCTATCTATCTATCTATCTATCTATCTATCTATCTCATATCTATCTATCTCATATCTATCTATCTATCTATCTATCTATCTATCTATCTCATATCTATCTATCTATCTATCTATCTATCTATCTATCTATCCCATATCTATCTATCTATCTATCTATATACTACTGAGCAATAAAATCGGGTCCAGGGTAGACAGGTTTTGTATGTTTTTTTATCCTTTGTCTTAAGTGTGTTGTTTTTTGTGTTTTTATAGTAATGGTGGCTTTTTTGATTCAGTAATTCCAATAAAAATGAATGTTTTGCATTATTAGGTTGTAGTGCCCTTAATTTAGCCCCATAGTGTGTTTGGATTATTTTTTTTTAACATTTATTTATTTATCTATTGTATTTTTGTCATTTTCTTTCGTTTCTCCTATATTCTGTTTTTTGTTCATTCTTTTTCTCTCTTTCTTTCTTGCATTCTTTTTTTCTGTTGTCCATCTATTCTTTCCTTATTATGAAGGGACTGTCCCTCTTTTGAGTCCCCCTGTCCCACATTGTTCTCATTTGTCCCTCTTTCAGGTGTAACGTGCAGATCTGCAGCAATAAATGATTCATTTCCTATTCAAAGTGTTTCTATTGTTTTAACTGTTACAATGTATCTCCTATACATCCCTCAATGAGGGGGCGTGGCTTCATCCATCCCTCAATGAGGGGGTGTGGCTTCATCCATCCCTCAATGAGAGGGCGTGGCTTCATCCATAACTCAATGAAGGGGCGTGGCATCGTCCATCCCTCAATGAGGGGGCATGGCTTCATCTATCCCTCAATGAGGGGGCGTGGCTTCATCTATCCCTCAATGAGGGGGCGTGGCATCGTCCATCCCTCAATGAGGGTGTGTGGCTTCCTCTATCCCTCAATGAGGGGGCGTGGCTCCATTTACATATTACGGTTGATTCAGAGCCTCTTTCTCACCTTCTTTTTACGTGAAAATGTCCATTCTCGTTCATTTTTTCCCCTCGTCTGATTCAGCAGAGCTTTTTTTCTGCAAGAACTTTAGTGTGAAATAATTTCATTTTTGCATGATTTTTCGTTTGGTAGCAAGACCTCCATAAAGATAATGAGAAAGGGGCTCTGAATCAACCCTATTGTCCCTCTTTGAGGTGTAACATGCAGATCTGCAGCAATAAATGATTCATTTGCCTATTCAAAGTGTTTCTATTGTAACTGTTACAATGTATCTCCTACCCATCCCTCAATGAGGGGGCGTGGCTTCATACATCCCTCTATGGGGGTGTGGCTTCATTCATCCCTCAATGAGGGGGCGTGGCCTAATTTAACAAATGTCCCTCTTTCCCACCCTGAAAAGTTGGTAGGTATGCTAATAGCGTCCCTCTGTTTTGCAGGCGTGGTTTGCCCAGGTCTACGAAGGTTTCAAGATCATGTACACCATCGGATACTCCATGTCTGTGGCCACGCTGCTCCTGGCTCTCTCCATCCTTGTGGGCTTCAGGTAAATGACGCCACGTCTCCCATGTTGGACGCTAGCTGACCACCAAGTAGCGTGCTCTGGTCACATAACCACCCGGGTTGGCATCATTGTCTCCCACAATGCACCAGGAGAAGCCACCCTATAGGGCAGGGGTATGTAGGCGGCAGTTCCTGCCACAGACAGGGGCAGGGGCGTACATACCCATGATAAGACCCCATAGCAGGTGCTAGGTGCTTAAAGTGGACCAACACCCAGGATTTTGACTATCCTGGGTCTTGGTCCACTTCCCTGGGCCCCCCCCGACCGGGGATGCCCCGCTATGTGAAACCCCCCCGATCGCTCTTTAAAAACTCACCTCACCCCGCTCCTACGGCGCATACGCGGCCGCTCGTCCAATCAGCGCGCTCGGAGCCGCTGTGGTATGTGCGTCCAAGCGACGTACAACCACAGCGTCTCGGAGCATGCTGGCAGCCGCATCTTACGCTTCCCTCTAACAGGGGGCGTGCCCTGCTAGAGAGAAGCGCGAGATGCGGCTGCGGCCCACGCATGCGCCATTGGATCGGGATCAAGGTAAGGTTAGCGGGGGTCCTGGGGGGTTTCACACAGTGGGGCATCCTGATTTTGGATGCCCCGCGGGGAGGGATAGGATCGGCCTGGGAATCTTATAGATTCCCAGGTCGATCCTTCAGGGTGTTGGTCCACTTTAACCACTATGCATACCATGCAAATGCATGGGGCCCCCATCTGCCAGGGGGTCCCCCAGAGGCAGGGTCAGATCAGTGGCAACTTTTTGTTTAAAAAAAATAAATAAATAACTGCACTGGGTGGACGGACAGGCTGTGGTGAGTGATGGGCGCATGTAACATGTGTGCAGCAGATAGGAAGCTATTGTACACTTACATGAGCCGCCTGCTGCAGAATCAGCGCGCTCAGCTCCATTCAGTTATATAAGATGCTGTGACATCACACACAGGGGCGGGAGGGTCTATGACATCACAGCAGCTTCTGCAGAATCAGCGCGCTCAGCTCCATTCAGTTATACAAGATGCTGTGACATCACACACAGGGGTGGGAGGGTCTATGATATCACAGCAGCTGCTGCAGAATCAGCGCGCTCAGCTCCATTCAGTTATATAAGATGCTGTGACATCACACACGGGTGGGAGGGGCTATGACATCACAGCAGCTGCTGCAGAATCAGCGCGCTCAGCTCCATTCAGTTATATAAGATGCTGTGACATCACACACAGGGGTGGGAGGGGCTATGACATCACAGCAGCTTCTGCAGAATCAGCGCGCTCAGCTCCATTCAGTTATACAAGATGCTGTGACATCACACACAGGGGTGGGAGGGGCTATGACATCACAGCAGCTGCTGCAGAATCAGCGCGCTCAGCTCCATTCAGTTATATAAGATGCTGTGACATCACACACGGGTGGGAGGGGCTATGACATCACAGCAGCTGCTGCAGAATCAGCACGCTCAGCTCCATTCAGTTATACAAGAGGCTGTGACATCACACACAGGGGTGGGAGGGTCTATGACATCACAGCAGCTGCTGCAGAATCAGCGCGCTCAGCTCCATTCAGTTATATAAGATGCTGTGACATCACACACGGGTGGGAGGGGCTATGACATCACAGCAGCTGCTGCAGAATCAGCACGCTCAGCTCCATTCAGTTATACAAGAGGCTGTGACATCACACGCAGGTGGGAGGGTCTATGACATCACAGCAGCTGCTGCAGAATCAGCGTGCTCAGCTCCATTCAGTTATATAAGATGCTGTGACATCACACACAGTGGTGGGAGGGGCTATGACATCACAGCAGCTTCTGCAGAATCAGCGCGCTCAACTCCATTCAGTTATACAAGATGCTGTGACATCACACACAGGGGTGGGAGGGGCTATGACATCACAGCAGCTTCTGCAGAATCAGCGCGCTCAGCTCCATTCAGTTATACAAGATGCTGTGACATCACACACAGGGGTGGGAGGGGCTATGACATCACAGCAGCTTCTGCAGAATCAGCGCGCTCAGCTCCATTCAGTTATACAAGATGCTGTGACATCACACACAGGGTGTGTGGGGCTATGACATCACAACAGCTAGCGAGGTGAATGGAGCAGAGCGGGTCACTGGTTGCATATCCGCTCACCTCTAGCTGGAGGCGTGCCCAGGCCGGCCAATCAGAAATGCAGAAAATTCAGAATTAGAGAGGGGCAAAAAGGTTTGGAGAAGAGGATGTGAACGAGAAAAAGGGACACAGAATAGGCTTGGAATGGGGAAAAGGGGCAGAATGGGGAATAGAAATAGGGATTCAGTAGAGGCATGAGCGAAGTTTAAGAAATGGGGGAAGGGACTGGAGAAGAAATGCAGAGGTGGGGGATGCAGAAAGTCAGAGCCAGAAACAGGGCAGATTTGGTTGGATGCATAGATGGGGCAGTAGGAGCTAGAGAGGGGGCTGTATAAAAGGGGCAGAAAGGGCTGGAGAAGGAGATGAAGAGAGGGGCAGAAAGTGAGCGGGGTGTGAAGGAGCAGAAGAAGCACTGGGGTGGGTGGGATGCAGTAAAGGGGCAATAAAGCCTGGAGAGGGAGGTACATAAAGGGGCGGGGAGGGTTGGAGGGGATGCAGAGATGGCCAGGAAGGTTTGGAGGGGGAGGCAGAGATGTCATGGAAGGGTTGGAGGGGAGGTGCAGAGATGTCCAGAATGGGTTGGAGGGGATGCAGAGATGTCCAGAAATGGTTGGAGGGGATGCAGAGATGTCCAGAAATGGTTGGAGGGGGATGCAGAGATGGCCAGAAAGGGTTGGAGGGGGGTGCAGAGATGGCCAGAAAGGGTTGGAGGGGATGCAGAGATGGCCAGGAAGGTTTGGAGGGGGAGGCAGAGATGTCATGGAAGGGTTGGAGGGGAGGTGCAGAGATGGCCAGAAAGGGTTGGAGGGGGATGCAGAGATGGCCAGAATGAGTTGGAGGGGGTGCAGAGATGGCCAGAAAGGGTTGGAGGGGGGTGCAGAGATGGGCAGAAAGAGTTGGAGGGGGTGCAGAGATGGCCAGAAAGGGTTGGAGGGGGGTGCAGAGATGGCCAGAAAGGGTTGGAGGGGGATGCAGAGATGGCCAGAAAGAGTTGGAGGGGGGTGCAGAGATGGCCAGAAAGGGTTGGAGGGGGGTGCAGAGATGGCCAGAAAGGGTTGGAGGGGGGTGCAGAGATGGGCAGAAAGAGTTGGAGGGGGGTGCAGAGATGGCCAGAAAGGGTTGGAGGGGGGTGCAGAGATGGCCAGAAAGGGTTGGAGGGGGGTGCAGAGATGGGCAGAAAGAGTTGGAGGGGGTGCAGAGATGGCCAGAAAGGGTTGGAGGGGGGTGCAGAGATGGCCAGAAAGGGTTGGAGGGGGGTGCAGAGATGGGCAGAAAGAGTTGGAGGGGGGTGCAGAGATGGCCAGAAAGGGTTGGAGGGGGGTGCAGAGATGGCCAGAAAGGGTTGGAGGGGGATGCAGAGATGGCCAGAAAGGGTTGGAGGGGGATGCAGAGATGTCCAGAAAGGGTTGGAGGGGGACGCAGAGATGTCCAGAAAGGGTTGGAGGGGGATGCAGAGCTTGCAAGAATGGGTTGGAGGGGGATTCAGAGATGTCCAGAAAGGGTTGGAGGGGGACGCAGAGATGTCCAGAAAGGGTTGGAGGGGGACGCAGAGATGTCCAGAAAGGGTTGGAGGGGGATGCAGAACTTGCAAGAATGGGTTGGAGGGGGATTCAGAGATGTCCAGAAAGGGTTGGAGGGGGACGCAGAGATGTCCAGAAAGGGTTGGAGGGGGACGCAGAGATGTCCAGAAAGGGTTGGAGGGGGATGCAGAACTTGCAAGAATGGGTTGGAGGGGGATTCAGAGATGTCCAGAAAGGGTTGGAGGGGGACGCAGAGATGTCCAGAAAGGGTTGGAGGGGGACGCAGAGATGTCCAGAAAGGGTTGGAGGGGGATGCAGAACTTGCAAGAATGGGTTGGAGGGGGATTCAGAGATGTCCAGAAAGGGTTGGAGGGGGACGCAGAGATGTCCAGAAAGGGTTGGAGGGGGATGCAGAGATGTCCAGAAAGGGTTGGAGGGGGACGCAGAGATGTCCAGAAAGGGTTGGAGGGGGACGCAGAGCTTGCAAGAATGGGTTGGAGGGGGATGCAGAGATGGCCAGAAAGGGTTGGAGGGGGATGCAGAGATGTCCAGAAAGTGCCAGAAAGGGCTGAAAGGGTTAGAGAGTAGGAGGCATAATGGGGCAGAAAGGGTTGGAGGGGAAATGTGTAAAGGAGCAGAAAATAGACCAGAGAAAGGGACGCAGGAAGGACTGGAGAGGGGTATACAGAGAGCCAGAGCATCGAAAGGGCAAGATGGTAGAGGGGGGTACAGGGCAGAATCTAGCCAGTCCTGCCCTGCTTGGGGGGCAATTTCATTCCATCAGTGATGCCTTAGCCGTTGCTCTGTACACTTCAGCCTGTGCCTGCCAACTGCCCTCCAATTGCCTCCTAACTGCCCCATTATTTCCTGGGGCATTTCTATAGCTGGTGTGAGATGGAACCTGGTTGGCCTTGTGCGACCATTATGGGGCCCAGCCGGACATATCACGTCACATGGGGTTGATTGGGTGAAGGAAGGGTTAAAATCTCAGGGTGTGTGTATCACACCTTTGTGGGCCTTATTCATCAAGCTGTAGCGCCAGGTAGCGCCCGTACAGCGCCAGGTAGCGACAGGTGAACGCCAGACACGGCAGCAATTACACATTTATGAAGCCGAATCTGGTGAGCGACTGGAACAGCGCCATGTAGCGTCCGATTCATCATTATCCCAGGCTCAGCGTACAGCGCCGGCGTTCAGCCTTCCAGAGCGCCGCGTCTTACCTGTCGCTACCTGTCGCTCTCCCATACATCTCTATGGACCATCCTTAAATCCATTTCCTGATCCCAATTTTTTTTTTTCTTAAAAAAAATCTCAAACCTTCTGACATGTATTCTGGGCAAGAAAATGACATTTTTGAAAACTTTTTGGATTAATAATATTTTTATGCAGAATTGTCCTGACATGTCTGGTATTAAAGTGTTACTGTTACAATGTAATAACAATGTCACCCCATATGTTTTCGCTTTGTTACTGGTGGATACATGTACAAAAACAGACTTTAATCACACAGCCTCTGGCGCTAGGGGTTACAACTACACAATTTAGAGCGCCGGCGCTGTTTGAGGCTGTTTTTTTGATGAATGTGGTATGAGTCGGTCACACTGAGCTGGTGCTACTGTTCGCTTCCATACGGCGTAGTTCTGCGACTCACACGTCATATTCATCAGTGCCGGCCCGCGACCGAAACAGAGAACCATGGCCGAGCGGTCGCTCTCAAATCCGCGCTACAGACGCTCATCTGTCGCTACCTGGCGTTAGTAATAAATCAGCCTGCCCGCCTCCTTCTTCCAGGCGCGCTACGTTTGTATGAAAGTGGCGCTACGGGGGATTAAGATCACTGAAGGTTTCTTATCCCTAATGGATACTAATTAAACGCTTTCAAGTTTACAAGTTTTACGGTAACAGATTTGACACAGTGTTGCAGGCGGTGAGAACATTCGTTTACTAATAAAAGCCCATATTTCTGCGTTATAGCAATTATTACAATAACAATAATTAGGAACTTTATTGTAAAGGCGCCTGACCCGGAGGTAAAATACCTGACCTGGGACGCTGTCCTTAATTCGCTGAGCTTAGTTGTCCCTAAGGCCCTTATTTATGAAGGAATAGCGCCAGGTAGCGACTGGTGAGCGGCCGGTAATGACGGGCCCCGCCATGAGAACGCCGGCTCCCCACCACAATCACACATTTATCAAGCCGATCCTGCTTAGCGACTGAGATAGCGCCATATAGCCACTCATTCATCATTATTCCAGCCTCAGCCCACAGCGCCAGCGTCCGACCTTGAACAGCGACAGGTATGACCTCTCGCTACCTGGCGCTCTCCAATGCATTTCAATGGAACAATCTTTAAATATTAATAATTAATTGTTATTATTATTTTTTTTTTTTATGTGAAAAATTCTGTGACCACTTCTGCCATTTTAGATAATTTTTTTAAGGTTAAAAAAAAAAAAAATTGTACAGAATTGATATTACAGGTCTGATATTAATGTATTCATATTACTAAATTATTTAAAAAACTTGTTTTTTTTTGTTTTCCAAAAATATGGTGGTTTGGGGGTTAAAAAACTACTTTTAACCCATCGCCGCCAGCGCTCTGGGGTTTAAACAAGCATTTCACAGCGCGAGAATTTTTTGAGCGTGATTTTTTAATGAATATGGTGGGAGCCGGTCGCTCTGACCAGTCGCTATCATGCGCTCCCATACAGCGCGGAACCTGTCAAATAGCGACTCCTCACCCAATATTCAACATTACGGCAAACCGACTGAGTCGCTATCAACAACTGAACAACGGCCAAGCACAGCGACTACTAGCGGGCGCTCTGAAAATGCCGCTACAGTCGCTCAACTGTCGCTACCTGGCGCTATTAATGATTCGGCCTCTTATTTTGTTCGCATCTGGAGGTAATCCACTCAACAAGTTGTCTTCAGTTATATCCGGCGATGATGCTCCGTTTGTTTAAAATGGGCAGGCTGATTCATTACTAACGCCAGATAGCGACAGATGAGCGTCTGTAGCGAGGCTTTGAGAGCGACCGCTAGTTGTCGCTGTGCTCGGCCATGGTTAGTTGTTTCAGAGCGCCTCAGTCGCTGGACGGCATTGATGAATATGATGTGTGAGTCGCAGTACTACGCTGTATGGGAGCGAACGGTAGCGCCAGCTCAGTGCGACAAACTCGCACCACATTCGTCAAAAAAAAAAAACAGCCTCACACGGCGCCGGCGCTCAAAATCATGTAGTTGTAGCCCATAGTGCCCATAGGTGGGCAGGCTGATTCATTACTAAAGCCAGATAGCGACAGATGAGCGTCTGTAGCGAGGCTTTGAGAGCGACCGCTAGTTGTCGCTGTGCTCGGTCATGGTTAGTTGTTTCAGAGCGCCTCAGTCATGGGGCGGCATTGATGAATATGATGTGTGAGTCGCGGTAATACGCTGTATGGGAGCGAACGGTAGGGCCAGCTCAGTGAGGCAAACTCGCACCACATTCGTCAAAAAACAGCCTCACACAGCGCCGGCGCTCAAAATCATGTAGTTGTAGCCCATAGCGCCAGAGGCTGTGTCATTAAAGTCTGTTTTTGAACCACTAGTAGTATCCACTAGTAACAAAGCGAAAACATGGAATGACATTGTTATAACATTGTAACAGTAACACTTTAATACCAGACATGTCAGGACAATTCTGCATAATAATATTATTAATCCAAAAAGTTTTCAAAAATGTCATTTTCTTGCCCAGGAAACATGTCAGAACTTTTGAGATTTAAAAAGAAAAAAAAAATTGGGATCAGGAAAGGGATTTAAGGATCATCCATAGAAATGTATGGGAGAGCGCCAGGTAGCGCCAGGTAAGACGTAACACTCTGCAAGGCTGAACGCCGGCGCTGTACGCTGAGCCTGGGATAATGATGAATCGGACGCTACATGGCGCTGTTCTAGTCGCTCACCAGATTCGGCTTCATAAATGTGTAATTGCTGCCGTGTCCGCTGGTCACCTGCCGCTACCTGCCGCTGTACAGGCGCTACCTGGCGCTATCCCTTCATGAATAAGGCCCTGAATTACTTCTATTATGCAAGTATAGAACATTAAGGCCTCGATTCAATAAAGGTAGAAAAAAATTCTCATGGCAGTAAAAAATTCAATTCATGAGAAAAAAGCCTGAGAATGTCACTGTTACTGAATCACTAGATAAAAAGACAATGAAAGTCAATGGCACTTTTTTACTCCTAAGCAAAGTAAAGAACACTGTAGTAAAAGCTGCCATTGACTTTCATTGTCTTTTTATCTAGTGATTCAGTAACAGTGACATTCTCAGGCTTTTTTCTCATGAATTGAATTTTTTACTACCATGAGAATTTTTTTTACCTTTATTGAATCGAAGCCTAAAAGATGAATCGTCTCTTCATTGTCCTTGGTACAAAAGTCCCATAAAAGTTACCGCTTATATGCCAGAAGTGCGCTAATACTGTGCCTGAGTGTGCACCAACTCAAGCTAGCCAGCGCTTGTACAGTTAGTATTAAAAAGATTTTAAAAGATTTCATAAATATTGATGCGGCTCCAGGTTTATGTGGGCCCTTGGGCGGCATGGCCTCATTGGGCCCCTTTGTGGTGAAGAGTCGCGTCGCATCACCAACGGACGTCCCAAATCTGGATGCCCCCTAAGGATCACGCTATGTGGACCACAAGTTTTGGTTTACTTTGAAGTGCACCAAACCCCTTTAATCCTTTAGATCCTCCTGAGTTTGGATGCCCCTGTGTGTGACCCCCCCCTCCCCCCCCTTTGTTCATTACTTTCCTCGATCTGGTGAATGCTCTGTGTCGCCAGTTTGAGTTACCGGCCAAACCAGAGGGGATCTTTCACAAACAGGTGCATCCCAAATTGAGATGCCCCCGTAAAGCGGACCAAAACTAAGGGGTGGAATTGCTTGCATAGTGGGTATATCAGCGATCCCAGGGGGTGTCACACAGAAGGGTATCACAGATTGGGATGCTCCAGGGATAGGAACTCAGCTGGGGTGGGCAACTTAAAAGCAGAACAAAACCCAGCACTTCCTCCCCTGGAATCTAAATCAAGACACCCCATTGTGTGGAACCCCGACATTCGAGGAGACCAGTCCGCTGCTGGTCAAGTGCCATCGCACAGCCTAAAGGCCGACCCTGTCAGTGGGTCCCTGGCAGCTGCCCCACCTTGCCGGATGCTGACGCCGGCCCTGGCTGAGGTCCACGTCATCACGTCATATCACTGGTGGGAACTGATGAAGGAAATGCCATGATGCTGTCCCGATTTTAGTGGCGATAAGTATAAAAACCCCACTTGGGTTTTTAATATATGGTTTTATAATGTCGTGTATATAGTGTTATGTATGTTGTGTATGTTCAATTCTCGAATAAATTGAAGTTATTTGAATTAAGGCCCTTATTTATGAAGGAATAGCGACAGGTAGCGACTGGTGAGCGGCCGGTAATGACGGGCCCCGCCACGAGAACGCCGGCTCCCCACCACAATCACACATTTATCAAGCCGATCCTGCTTAGCAACTGAGATAGCGCCAGATAGCGACTCATTCATCATTATTCCAGCCTCAGCCCACAGCGCCAGCATCCGACCTTGAACAGCGACAGGTATGACCTCTCGCTACCTGGCGCGCTCCAATGCATTTCAATGGAGCAATCTTTAAATATTAATAACTAATTGTTATTAATTTATTTATTTTTTTAATGTGAAAAATTCTGTGACCACTTCTGCCATGTTAGATAATTTTTTTAAGGTAAAAAAAAATAAAAATTTGTGCAGAATTGATATTATAGGTCTGATATTAATGTATTCATATTTCAAAATTATTTAAAAAACTTGTTTTTTTTGGTTTCCAAAAATATGGTTGTTTGGGGGTTAAAAAACTACTTTTAACCCATCGCCGCCAGCGCTCTGGGGTTTAAACATGCATTTCACAGCGCGAGAATTTTTTGAGCGTGATTTGTTAATGAATATGGTGGGAGCCGGTTGCTATGGCCAGTCGCTATCATGCGCTCCCATACAGCGCGGAACCTGTCAAATAGCGACTCCTCACCCAATATTCAACATTACGGCAAACCGACTGAGTCGCTATCAACTACCGAACAACGGCCAAGCACAGCGACTACTAGCGGGCGCTCTGAAAATGCCGCTACAGTCGCTCAACTGTCGCTACCTGGCGCTATTAATGATTCGGCCTCTAAGTGTGGACTTAGTAGTGGGTTAGCCCTGGAATCCCACTATATGCAAGGATTTAGGTGTTGTTTGGTCCCTAAGGCTTGCACCTATCATTCACAATTTTGGCAGTGCATATCCATTTTGGAGCTTTAGGCGATAAGGAGTGGGATTGGTTATCCTGTGAGAGAAGAGACGCACAAAGCTACCACAGACCTTCTGATAGCTCTAGACAGGACGATGGCGGCTTCCTCTCGACGATCTTTTCTGATCCCTGTTTTTTTTTCTCCTGCAGTAAACTTCACTGTATGCGGAATTACATCCACATGAACCTCTTCGCCTCCTTCATCATGAGGGGGGTGTCTGTGCTGGTGATGGACGCCCTGCTGAAGGCGCTCTACGACGGTCACGTCAATGGCGAGTACATGGACGCCTGGCTCAGCAGCATGGTAAGAGTCCGCTGCCTGACACTGGCCCATTGTTCTTCTGACTTGCCAACTAATATGGTGCACGTTTAAGTATAGGCGGAGGCAGGGCCGGCGGCAGAACCCGGCAAGCCCGGTCAACTGCCGAGGGCCCCCACCCAAAAATTATGGGGGAACCATACAAAAATATGGGGGAACACTATTTCATGTACAATCCTCTCTAAAGACAAGGGGGCACTGCCTTCAATTGGAAAAAAATAAATGTAGTCTCCGGAGGCGACAATCGTTTTTTACCATAAGAACTATAAATCTATGGAATAGCCTCCCACAGAAGCTTGTTACAGCATCAACCGCTGACAGCTTCAAAAAAGGATTAGATGCTTATTTAGAAGAAAATACCATTAACAGTTACTATTAGCGGTTATCAGTAAAAAAATTAAAAAATAAAATAAATAGCTTCTCCTATAAAATAAAAAATAACTTCCCCTCCCCCAACACCCTTGGTTGAACTTGATGGACATATGTCTTTTTTCAACCGTATAAACTATGTAACTATGTACACTTTAAGATCCGGATTTTAGGCCATTCCGGTATTCCCTAATGAGCATTTGACCAAGACCACACAATACTATATTTTCATTTAAAAGAAGTGATAGCTTCTTCATTTATTATACCATATTTGTGCTATACATAGTAAATTACATTTTTGCATTCACAAAAAATATAATTGTCATTGCCATATGTGTTACAATCCTCAGAGATTATTCATAGATCTTTACTTGATGGTATTCATGAGCTGTTTAGATGCCAGATTCAGGCGTTGGGCAGACATGTTTCGCCATAACTCTGTGGCTTTATCAATGCCCTCTAAAACAAATGAATGCATAAGAATAGTGAATGAGAAAATTCTCCTATATTCATCTATATCATATTCAATGTGTATTTCAAGCTCTGGGATAACATAGAATCCAGATTTACCTCTACTGTATACTGGCGTTAGTATGAGACCACCACTATTTCATTTGTCTTGGTACATCAATTTTTTCCAAACATTTCCATTCTTTCATTAAAACCCCAGGGGAGGCATGGCAAGAGCACATTAATGGCTTATTTTACCATCTAAAGCCCTTTCGAAAAACAGAAGAGAAAAGATTGTAAGGGATTTGACCTACTGGTTGCTATGCCATGTAATTATGCATTTGCTATCAAAAAAGTGACTGAAATCCTGATTACCTTAGAAGGGCCAAGAGGCCCGGGACCGGGGGGTCATAGATGCCCACACGGCTGGATACTTGGAGTCCCCATGCCCGAGAATACCTACTTTTTATGCACTTCCCAAAGTGCATAAATCGGCCACATCACCACCTGGACGGCCGATTGTCTCGGGCATGGGGGCTCTGACTGAAAAAGCCAGCCGTTATGTGGATCAGCACCTTCAGCCCCTGGTCACGGGCCTTCCGTCATACGTAAAGGACACGGGCCATATGGTCCGTGTCCTCGATGACCTTTGGGTGAGCCCTGGTGCGTATCTGGTGACTCTGGACGTGGAGGCTCTGTACTCCAGCATCCCACATGAGCTGGGTTTGAAAGCGGTGGAAGCCTTTTTGAATGAGTTAGATATAGAGCAGCACGATCACAACCTCTTCCTGCTTCGGCTCCTTAATTTCGTCCTCACCCACAACCTCTTTCTCTTTAAGAACCAACTATACCACCAGATACAGGGGACGGCGATGGGGACCACATGTGCCCCATCGTTCGCAAACCTGTATCTGGGATGGTGGGAGAGGGGGTTGTGGGCTGAGGACGAGATGACCCAGTACCTGTGCCATGTTTCTGCATGGCACAGGTACATAGATGACATTTTTGTCATTTGGGAGGGGCCGAGGCAGGAATTGGACACTTTTGTGACCCGGCTCAACCAGAATATTTACAATCTAAAATTTACCTGTGAATATAATGAATATAAGGTGACCTTCCTTGACATATTAATTAGCAAAGATTCATCCGGCCATATAAGCACCACACTATACCGCAAACCTTCAGCGGCCAACACTACACTTAGAGCCACCAGTTCCCACCCTGGCCATTTATTGAGAAGTATTCCGTATGGAGAGTATATCCGGGCTCGCCGAAATTGTAGCACCATAGAAACATTCCAGAGAGAGGCCGACAATATTAGGAAACGCCTATCCGATAGGGGATACAAACAAAGGGACTTAAAAATAGCCTACAAAAAAGCAAAGAGACTGGACAGGCAAACACTCCTATACAGACCCAATCAAAGGAAGGGACCACAAGGCCCAGCACTAATTCTCACATACACGGAAGCACATAGTAAGATCCGCCAAATAATACAAAAACATTGGCCAATTCTCTTGAACGACGTTCATATCAAGACTTTTTTACCCCATGAACCCAAAATTATTTTTAGAAGGTCCCGGAACCTTAAGGACCGATTGACACATAGTCACCATAATGTAAATAGACGGGACGAGTGCTGTAAGCAAAAGGGGACATTCCGCTGTGGACATTGTAACATGTGCACATATATACTGCCAGGTCCAACAGTGAATATACCTGGAAAAAAAGAGATCACCCCCAGACATTACATAAATTGTCAATCTATGAATGTAATATATGTATTAACATGTAGTTGCGGTTGCTTCTACGTTGGGAAGACGAACCGTCATCTCAAAAGACGGATCTATGAGCACCAGTACAACATCAGAACGGGGAACCAAAAAACCCCCGTGGGACGTCATTTTGCCTTGAGGCATAACAAGGATCCCAGTTCCCTAAAAGTACAGGGTCTAGACCATATACATCCCTCTCAGAGGGGTGGAGACATTCAAAAAATAACTCTCCAAGTGGAAACGAGATGGATTCACAAGTTGCAAGCACACCGATTTCCAGGCCTAAACGAGAATCTAAGCTTTGCCTCCTTCCTATAGTAATGGGAATATTAAATCTCCTGCTTTTATTCCCCCTCCTTATTAAAATGGGAACTGGAGATCCACTGGAACACGTTGGGATAGGGATAACAAAAAAATTTCCAGAATGAAAGGTTGGGTATTTACCTCTTGAAAGCCCCCCAAAACATGCGCAATAGGTAATACGGGGTACAGACAGTAGAGGCCACATAGCAATAATAAGGACCATAAGGTCAACAGACACTGATAATAATAGAATACAAATAAGTATGCATGTATATATGGGCAAGGGTGTACCTACATGCACGTGTGATCATAGTAATATGTATAGGATGTACAAATAATGTAAACCCGGTGGGAACATGGCAGAGCACGGGATGAAGGCACTAGATTATGTGACTTGATGCCCCATAGCATTAATAAGAACTGCTGGTAACAAACATATTTAGAACGTAAAGCTGCTCAAAGTGACTGAATTCAGAAATAGGCTGTAATTTGTAAGCACAAATGATTATAAAGTAGCAGAATACCGCGGTATGGGAAGCAGGAGGCTTCAAAAAAATGGCTGAATATGTATAATGTCACGAATGAGAGGACCATAAGGCCCCAACAATATGGCGAGAAACTGATGTGATTGATGAGCGGGGCGCCAACAAAATGGCGCAGGTGAATAGGCGCAACCGCAGAAATATTGTGGCCCAATAATAGGATGTAGAGAAACAGGCCCCACCAATATGGCGCTGGAGACGCGCAATAGGTGGAACGCACGCGTCACTTCCGGAAGCGATCCGGCAATGACGCGATCGGCATCATAGCAGCAGATGCATGGCGCGAACGCAGCAAATATAAAGGGAAGGAAAGCGGCATATGCCCGCACCCCTAGACCAACGAGCATCGCGGTTAAAAGTCTGGATAGAGCCCATGAAGGCAGGCGGCGGCGGCGCACATAGAACAACAAGGGACACAGCACAAGCAGAAAGATAGCCATACAACGCCAGACGTGGGCCATACATAGAAAGAAACGTCTCTGCATTACATAACTGCGAATAAAAGGTGGGTGACAAACAATAAGAAATAATGACAATCACCTGCGCACTAAAGATCTCCACTTAATGGAGCCCATCTTTGATTACAGCCTTCCATATTTAAACTGACCTAGAAATAGGAGGAGGACAATCAGACGGACTAGGAGGGGAGTAAATTTATGAACCAGCCCTTCTAAGGTAATCAGGATTTCAGTCACTTTTTTGATAGCAAATGCATAATTACATGGCATAGCAACCAGTAGGTCAAATCCCTTACAATCTTTTCTCTTCTGTTTTTCGAAAGGGCTTTAGATGGTAAAATAAGCCATTAATGTGCTCTTGCCATGCCTCCCCTGGGGTTTTAATGAAAGAATGGAAATGTTTGGAAAAAATTGATGTACCAAGACAAATGAAATAGTGGTGGTCTCATACTAACGCCAGTATACAGTAGAGGTAAATCTGGATTCTATGTTATCCCAGAGCTTGAAATACACATTGAATATGATATAGATGAATATAGGAGAATTTTCTCATTCACTATTCTTATGCATTCATTTGTTTTAGAGGGCATTGATAAAGCCACAGAGTTATGGCGAAACATGTCTGCCCAACGCCTGAATCTGGCATCTAAACAGCTCATGAATACCATCAAGTAAAGATCTATGAATAATCTCTGAGGATTGTAACACATATGGCAATGACAATTATATTTTTTGTGAATGCAAAAATGTAATTTACTATGTATAGCACAAATATGGTATAATAAATGAAGAAGCTATCACTTCTTTTAAATGAAAATATAGTATTGTGTGGTCTTGGTCAAATGCTCATTAGGGAATACCGGAATGGCCTAAAATCCGGATCTTAAAGTGTAGTTCAAGAGCATGTCCATGAACCAACATCCCACAAGGGAGCTAAGTAAGATTAGGATTATAAAGGGTCACGCACAACCTCCTTGTGAAGTGTATGTAACTATGTAACAACTAGGTTTAGATCTTGGTTTCTCTGGTGGCAGCTGTGGTGCTTTGTGCCTGTCGAGGTGAGGGGGAGGAATTTTAGTCACTTTTTCATGCCGTAGCTCAGGATAGTTGGTACATTGCTGTGCATGGTGGACTAAGGGAGCCGTAGCATCGCCCAGCAAGAGGCTCATTGTGATCCATTACGTTTCAATGACCACCCCACACCTAATTAGCATTTTAATCTCCCCTGGCTACCTGTGTGCTTGTGATTGTGATTAGGTTACAATAGCACCCTTGGAGCAAGACAATAGAGCCTGCACCCCTCCCTTCACCATTGATCATCAGAGTGTGGACACTGGGAGAGAGGGAGAACAGCCAGGATGATGAGAATGCTTGTGTCTTACAGACCCCGCCCATTATGCTGATTATAATGTGGCATCACAGAGCCTACATATTCCAAAAGAGAAATCATAATTTCTTCTTCAATCTAAAAACAGAAAACAGTTTAGGTCAGTGGCAAACATAGCCCGACACAATGGTCTAACAATTGACTTTGCCTTCTGTATCCCTTTAACGTCAAACGGCAGTGACTTATGGTCTTCCTCTAGCTATAGCAGTTGTCATTCGGTGACCATTACTGCAGTGGGGGGTCATGTCGTGATGGTGATTGCTCTTCTTGTCTAGTAATAGTATTAGACGTGGTAGTTGCTCATTGTCTGGCAATGTGGAAGGAATGTGGTGGTGGTTGCTCGCATTGTCTGGTTATAGTGGTAGGCACATGGTGGTGGTTGTCCGGGTACAATGAAAGGCACATTGTGGTGGTTGGCCTCATTGCCTGGTTAATGTGGTAGGCACATGGTGGTGGTTGGTCTCATTGCCTGGGTATAGTGGTAGGCACATGGTGGTGGTTGGTCTCATTGCCTGGGTATAGTGATAGGCACATGGTGGTGGTTGTCCAGGTACAATGAAAGGCACATGGTGGTGGTTGGCCTCATTGCCTGGTTAATGTGGTAGGCACATGGTGGTGGTTGGTCTCATTGCCTGGGTATAGTGGTATGCACATGGTGGTGGTTGGTCTCATTGCCTGGGTATAGTGGTAGGCACATGGTGGTGGTTGGTCTCATTGCCTGGGTATAGTGGTATGCACATGGTGGTGGTTGGTCTCATTGCCTGGGTATAGTGGTAGGCACATGGTGGTGGTTGGTCTCATTGCCTGGGTATAGTGGCAGGCACATGGTGGTGGTTGGTCTCATTGCCTGGGTATAGTGGTATGCACATGGTGGTGGTTGGTCTCATTGCCTGGGTATAGTGGCAGGCACATGGTGGTGGTTGGTCTCATTGCCTGGGTATAGTGGTATGCACATGGTGGTGGTTGGTCTCATTGCCTGGGTATAGTGGTAGGCACATGGTTTTGGTTGGTCTCATTGCCTGGGTATAGTGGCAGGCACATGGTGGTGGTTGGTCTCATTGCCTGGGTATAGTGGTAGGCACATGGTGGTGGTTGGTCTCATTGCCTGGGTATAGTGGTATGCACATGGTGGTGGTTGGTCTCATTGCCTGGGTATAGTGGTAGGCACATGGTGGTGGTTGGTCTCATTGCCTGGGTATAGTGGTAGGCACATGGTGCTGGTTGGTCTCATTGCCTGGGTATAGTGGTAGGCACATGGTTTTGGTTGGTCTCATTGCCTTGGTATAGTGGTAGGCACATGGTGGTGGTTGGTCTCATTGCCTGGTTAATGTGGTAGGCACATGGTGGTGGTTCATTGCCTGGGTATAGTGGTAGGCACATGGTGGTGGTTGGCCTCATTGCCTGGTTAATGTGGTAGGCACATGGTGGTGGCTGGTCTCATTGCCTGGGTATAGTGGTATGCACATGGTGGTGGTTGGTCTCATTGCCTGGTTAATGTGGTAGGCACATGGTGGTGGTTAGTCTCATTGCCTGGGTATAGTGGTATGCACATGGTGGTGGTTGGTCTCATTGCCTGGGTATAGTGGTAGGCACATGGTGGTGGTTGGTCTCATTGCCTGGGTATAGTGGTAGGCACATGGTGGTGGTTGGTCTCATTGCCTGGGTATAGTGATAGGCACATGGTGGTGGTTGGTCTCATTGCCTGGGTATAGTGGTAGGCACATGGTGGTGGTTGGTCTCATTGCCTGGGTATAGTGATAGGCACATGGTGGTGGTTGGTCTCATTGTCTGGGTATAGTGGTAGGCACATGGTGGTGGTAGGTCTCATTGCCTGGTAACAGTGGTAGGCACATGGTGGTGATTGCTCACATTGTCTGGTTATAGTGGTAGGCACATGGTGGTGATTGCTTGCATTGCCTGGTTATGGTGATAGGCACATGGTGGTGATTGCTCGCATTGTCTGGTTATAGTGGTAGGCACATGGTGGTGATTGCTCGCATTGTCTGGTTATGGTGATAGGCACATGGTGGTGATTGCTCTCATTGTCTGGTTATGGTGATAGGCACATGGTGGTGATTGCTCTCATTGTCTGGTTATGGTGGTAGGCACATGGTGGTGATTGCTCGCATTGTCTGGTTATGGTGGTAGGCACATGGTGGTGATTGCTCGCATTGTCTGGTTATGGTGGTAGGCACATGGTGGTGATTGCTCGCATTGTCTGGTTATGGTGGTAGACACATGGTGGTGATTTCTCACATTGTCTGGTTATGGTGGTAGGCACATGGTGGTGATTGCCCACATTGTCTGGTTATGGCGGTAGACACAAGGTGGTGATTGCTCACATTGTCTGGTTATGGTGGTAGACACAAGGTGGTGATTGCTCACATTGTCTGGTTATGGTGGTAGACACATGGCGGTTTGCCTCATTGTCTGGTTATGGTGGTAGGCACATGGTGGTGATTGCTCACATTGTCTGGTTATGGTGGTAGGCACATGGTGGTTTGCCTCATTGTCTGGTTATGGCGGTAGACACAAGGTGGTGATTGCTCACATTGTATGGTTATGGTGGTAGACACATGGTGGTGATTGCTCGCATTGTCTGGTTATGGTGGTAGGCACATGGTGGTTGGCCTCATTGTCTGGTTATGGTGGTAGACACATGGTGGTGATTGCTCACATTGTCTGGTTATGGTGGTAGACACATGGTGGTGATTGCTCACATTGTCTGGTTATGGTGGTAGACACAAGGTGGTGATTGCTCACATTGTCTGGTTATGGTGGTAGACACATGGTGGTGATTGCTCGCATTGTCTGGTTATGGTGGTAGGCACATGGTGGTTGGCCTCATTGTCTGGTTATGGTGGTAGGCACATGGTGGCTGGCCTCATTGTCTGGTTATGGTGGTAGGCTTCTTGTAGTTGAAGGTTGCTTGTCCCTCAAGTTCTTTGACTGATAGTAAGTCAGGTCTTGTGAAGAAAGAAAAACCTCTCCCAATGGACCTGGCTGCCCCTGGTTGACAGTCCTGCATAAAGGCTGCATAGGGTAGAGGGAATGAGGTGGGGCACTCCCAAGGTATAGGGGCCCCCGGCACCTGCCCAGGTACAGCCAGTGCTGACGCCTGCCCTGATTCCTGGTCATAAAGGAGCCCTGTGCTCATGTTATGAGGTTTGGTCCTGTAGTCTGTTCAGAACTTTCTCTGGCCATTCCCTTGGTCCAATTAGTCAGTCCTAGCATCTTAGTGCAGCAAAGTTACATCCCACACTCCTGACTCGCCCCCACTCTATATCAGGTCTCCAGCAGGACTGAGATATCTTCAGAGAGCCACTTGGCACCTCAGAGAGCCACTTGGCTGAATAGCTGGCACAAGTTAGGTAGCCAAACGGACCTCCTGCCAGGCTGGATTTTGAGTACCGGATGAGCATTGTTTGGATTTTCACACTACACACCTCAAATGCGGAAGCCAATATTTACTGTAAGAGCACAAATACTGCGGCCATTGTCTCCTGTGGTCTCTGCATGTTCCCACAGGTGCAGCTAAAGCCGCAGCGAGATAATGTAGCCACGCCCCTGTACCATACGGCTTACCCTTGATGGGGCCAATGTGTTTTTGTAGGGCTTAGTTTTTCATTGTGTAATTCATCTCCCTGTCATCTACAGGCCGGATGTCGCGTTGCCTCCGTCATAAACCAGTACGCCACCATCGCCAATTACTACTGGTTACTGGTGGAGGGGATCTACCTGCACAACCTGCTGGTGCTGGTCACCTTCTCCGAGAGGAGTTACTTTGCTCTGTACCTGTGTATCGGATGGGGTGAGTCGCCAGTGGCGGACAGGGGGCAAAAATCAGCTCTGGATTTTACCAGCCCCTGGTTGGCCCAAAACCATGATGCCGGGGCTATAGCATTGTGGGTTGGGGTTCCTTGGCTTGTGGGTACAGTGGGGCTGGGTACAGGGGGCTTTAAGGGTGACTAAGGGGGGGACTGAATGTGGGTGTTAAAAGCAGAAGCCCAAATGGCCCCAAAGCAGTGCGGCCCACCGGTCATTATCCCGGGTCTCCCTATGGCCAGTGGCGGACTGGGACCAAAAATCAGCCCTGGAGTTTACCTGCCCCTGGCCGCCGCGACATCCCTGCTGAGACAACCCTGATGTTGGGGCTATAGCATTGGGGACTGGGGTTCCTTGGCTTGTGGGTACAGTGGGGCTGGACATTAGGGGCTGGGGTTCCTTGGCTTGTGGGTACAGTGGGGCTGGACATTAGGGTCTGGGGTTCCTTGGCTTTTGGGTACAGTGGGGCTGGGTACAGGGGGCTGGGGCTCCTTGGCTTGTAGGTACAGTGGGGCTGGACATTAGGGGCTGGGGTTCCTTGGCTTGTGGGTACAGTGGGGCTGGACATTAGGTGCTGGGGTTCCTTGGCTTGTGGGTACAGTGGGGCTGGACATTAGGGGCTGGGGTTCCTTGGCTTGTGGGTACAGTGGGGCTGGACATTAGGGGCTGGGGTTCCTTTGCTTGTGGGTACAGTGGGGCTGGACTTTAGGTGCTGGGGTTCCTTGGCTTGTGGGTACAGTGGGGATGAGAATTAGGGGTTGGGGTCCCTTGGCTTGTGGGTACAGTGGGGCTGGACATTAGGAGCTGGGGTCCCTTGGCTTGTGGGTACAGTGGGGCTGGACATTAGGGGCTGGGGTTCCTTGGCTTGTGGGTACAGTGGGGCTGGACATTAGGGTCTGGGGTTCCTTGGCTTTTGGGTACAGTGGGGCTGGGTACAGGGGGCTGGGGCTCCTTGGCTTGTAGGTACAGTGGGGCTGGACATTAGGGGCTGGGGTTCCTTGGCTTGTGGGTACAGTGGGGCTGGACATTAGGTGCTGGGGTTCCTTGGCTTGTGGGTACAGTGGGGCTGGACATTAGGGGCTGGGGTTCCTTGGCTTGTGGGTACAGTGGGGCTGGACATTAGGGGCTGGGGTTCCTTTGCTTGTGGGTACAGTGGGGCTGGACTTTAGGTGCTGGGGTTCCTTGGCTTGTGGGTACAGTGGGGATGAGAATTAGGGGTTGGGGTCCCTTGGCTTGTGGGTACAGTGGGGCTGGACATTAGGAGCTGGGGTCCCTTGGCTTGTGGGTACAGTGGGGCTGGACATTAGGGGCTGGGGTTCCTTGGCTTGTGGGTACAGTGGGGCTGGACATTAGGAGCTGGGGTCCCTTGGCTTGTGGGTACAGTGGGGCTGGACATTAGGGGCTGGAGTTCCTTGGCTTGTGGGTACAGTGGGGCTGGACATTAGAGGCTGGGGTCCCTTGGCTTGTGGGTACAGTGGGGCTGGACATTAGGGGCTGGGGTTCCTTGGCTTGTGGGTACAGTGGGGCTGGACATTAGGGGCTGGGGTTCCTTGGCTTGTGGGTACAGTGGGGCTATAGCATTAGGGGCTGGGGTTCCTTGGCTTGTGGGTACAGTGGGGCTATAGCATTAGGGGCTGGGGTTCCTTGGCTTGTGGGTACAGTGGGGATGGGAATTAGGGGTTGGGGTCCCTTGGCTTGTGGGTACAGTGGGGCTGGACATTAGGAGCTGGGGTCCCTTGGCTTGTGGGTACAGTGGGGCTGGACATTAGGGGCTGGGGTTCCTTGGCTTGTGGGTACAGTGGGGCTGGACATTAGGGGCTGGGGTTCCTTGGCTTGTGGGTACAGTGGGGCTATAGCATTAGGGGCTGGGGTTCCTTGGCTTGTGGGTACAGTGGGGCTGGACATTAGGGGCTGGAGTTCCTTGGCTTGTGGGTACAGTGGGGCTGGACATTAGGGGCTGGGGTCCCTTGGCTTGTGGGTACAGTGGGGCTGGACATTAGGGGCAGGGGTTCCTTGGCTTGTGGATACAGGGGGCTGGGGTTCCTTGGCTTGTGGGTACAGTGGGGCTGGACATTAGGGGCTGGGGTTCCTTGGCTTGTGGGTACAGTGGGGCTGGACATTAGGGGCTGGGGTTCCTTGGCTTGGCCGCCCAAGGGCTCACATAAACCTGGAGCCGGCCCTGAGTCCCCGACACCAATCACATTACTATGATGCTGGGCTCCATGGGTGGTCCCCCTGCGTTTCCTCCTGCTGTGACCTTGTTGCCTCTGTGTGTGTTTCAGGTGCTCCGGTTTTATTCATCATCCCCTGGGTGGCCGTCAAGTACACCTACGAGAATGTGCTGTAAGTATCTGCACCCGAGTCAGGCGGACAATAATCGCACGCCTCCGCATTAAAACATCTCAATTTGTTAAACTGACAGCAAATGGATGAGGCCACGCCCCCTCATTGAGGAATGGATGAAGCCACGCCCCCTCATTGAGGGATGGATAGGAGATACATTGTAACAGTTACAACAATAGAAACACTTTGAATAGGCAAATGAATAATTTATAGCTGCAGATCTGCATGTTACACCTCAAAAAGGGACAATATGTAAATCAAACCACGCCCCCTCATTGATTGATGGATAAGAGATAGGATGTAACAGTTACAACAATAGAAACACTTTGAATAGGCAAATGAATAATTTATAGCTGCAGATCTGCATGTTACACCTCAAAAAGGGACAATATGTAAATCAAACCACGCCCCCTCATTGATTGATGGATAGGAGATAGGATGTAACAGTTACAACAATAGAAACACTTTAAACAGGCAAATGAATCATTTATTACTGCAGATCTGCATGTTACACCTCAAAGAGGGACAAATGAGACCAATGAGGGACAGGGGGACATGGACTCAAAAGAGGGACAGTCCCTCCAAATCAGGGACAGTTGGGAGGTACGATTACAGCTCCAATAATTAAGCGCGCAGTCAAGACCCGAGCACTTTCCAAAGGGTAGAGGGGTGTCACCGGTGCAGGAGCCCTATATTTATCCAACAAACATGTCATGGGTGTCACTGGGAGCAGAGGGGTGTCACTGGCACAGGAGCCTTAGATTAATCTAACAGAAATGCCATGGGTGTCACTGGGAGCAGAGGGGTGTCACTGGTACAGGAGCCTCAGATTAATCTAACAGAAATGCCATGGGTGTCACTGGGAGCAGAGGGGTGTCACTGGTACAGGAGCCTCAGATTAATCTAACAGAAATGCCATGGGTGTCACTGGGAGCAGAGGGGTGTCACTGGTACAGGAGCCTCAGATTAATCTAACAGAAATGCCATGGGTGTCACCGGAAGCAGAGGGGTGTCACTGGCACAGGAGCCTCATATTAATCTAACAGAAATGCCATGGGTGTCACTGGGAGCAGGGGGAGTCACTGGCACAGGTAATATGGATCATGTGACCTGATGACACCCATGGGTGGTCAGTCTCTAGGGACCAAACAGGAAGTGAAGCTGCGTCCCGTACAATGTATTTATAGGCTGTTCTGCAAACACTACCCCCCCCCCCCTTTATTCAGAGTTACATTTGAAGCCCATTGGCACGGCTTCCTTGGGACCTGTCTCTGGGAAAGTCTGTCTGTCTATAGCTGGTGACACCCAGGAAGAGGCTGCGAGGCGGGTGCGTCCAGCACTTAATTTTCTGTGTTTATCTCGGAGCTGTTGAACACGATAAGAGTCTTTACCCAGAGCAGCCAATTTCCTGCTGGAGCTCTGGCGGGCGGCCACATGTCAGCGGCTCTGTAACGTGCGGAACGCGGGGGAGCGCGTCTGGAGGGGTCCAGCCTCTGTAAAGGCACAAATACCTGAATACACACAGCCAGGGCCGGATTAAAGTGGAGCAACACCCAGGATTTTCACTATCCTGGGTGTTGGTTCACTTCAGCGGGACATCCGAGATCAGGATGCCCCGCTGTGTGAAACCCCCCCAAAAAGCCCCAAAAAACGTACCTTTTCGGCGACGGACAAGCGACGGATAAGCCGCCGCCTCCCGCGCCTCCCTCTTACAGGGAGCGCGCCAGCGCCGGCCATTCACAAACGGCTGGCGCGGGCACGCGCACTGATCCGTCGCTGATAAGGTAAGGTTTTCTGGGGGCTTTTGGGGGGTTTCACCCTGTGGGACATCCCGATCTCGGATGCCCTGCGGTGAGGGAGGTGATTGGCCCGGGAATCTTATAGATTCCCGGGCCGATCACCCCTGGGTGTTGGTCCACTTTAAGTGTGGTGGGGGCCCCTGGGCACAAAATCTGGTGCAGGCCCCAGATACAGTATAAAATAATAGTCCAGCCAAGTAACTGATTGGTGGTTGTCTGGCACCCGCCCACTTACTGGAAGGTCAGATCGAGTCCCTTGTGCCCCCTTGTGCGGGTGCTGCTTTGCCATTCGGGCCGGGGGGTTTGTAGTTGCCCGGCTGGTTCCCTGCATTGAGCTGCCAGCGGCTGTGCTTGGCGGCTTATGTGCAGTGACAGCTCTGCACCCATCACTGTAGCGTTGCTGGCGGCGGCTTTGCTGCTCTAGACTCTCCGTCCTGCCCTGTGGTGGCTTTGGCTGCAGGCTTCCCAGACACGGGGCACCCACCCCAAAGCCTCCTGGACCAGACCATAACCCAAAGGTTGGTGGAGGCCCCCTTTGCAGAGCAAGTGGTGGAGGCCCCGGAGCACGTGCCCCTGCACACAGGAAACAGGTGCCCATGGGCCCGCTGTCACAGGCTCAAGCAGCCCTTCAAGTGGGTTCTTTCCCCTGGGGCATCCCAATTGGGGGTGACCCTCTGTGTGAAACCCCCCAGATCGCCGAGTGCAACTCACCTCTTCCCGGTCCTAGCGAGGTGACGCGGGCGCGGGATGGACCGGGCAGCGTGGGAGCTGGAGCAAACGATTCGACGAGAGCTGCAGCTGCGGCTTAGGAGCGACAGGCGCGTAGGAGAAAAGGTGAGTGTAGTAAGATTTTCTTTATCTTTTTCCTGTAATTGAACTCTAAAGTGTACCAAAACCCAGTATAGTCAAAAGTTTAACTATCCTGGGTTTTGGTCCTTTTCCCTGGGGGCACCCCGATTGGGGGTGCCCCACTGTGTGAAACCCCCCAGGAGGCCCGAACGGACAGCCAACTCACCTGTTCCCGGTCCCACGGCGCGTCTAAGAGCAGCGACTCTGGCGACCGTATCCCTCTAACAGGGTCTACTATTACAGGATTTGGACGGCACCAACTAGTTTCAAATAAATGTGGTGCAGTGCTCTGGGTACCGCTCAGTGCATCAAATCCTAATGAACAATCAGATAAATATAGTGCAAAAATATGCAATAAACTATATACATGAGGTAGGTGCAAAAACATGTAAAAAACGCTTATCTTACAGATACACAGTGTCCATGGTGCAGGCCGCCACTCGTCCCACCAGGAAAAAGCCAACGCGTTTCGTGACGTATTGTCACTTTTTCAAGGCAGAGTACACCAGAGAACGGACAGCCAACTCACTTGTTCCCGGTCCCACGGTGTGTCTAAGTGCAGCGGCTCTGGTGGCTGCATCCTCCGCCTTCCTCCCACCAGGGAGCGTGCCCGTGCCGGCCACTCACAAATGCTTGGCGTTGGCACGCGCCCTGCTGGAGGGGAGGATCTGGCCTCCAGAGCCGCAGCTCTTAGACGCGCCATGGGACAGGGAACAGGTGAGTTGGCTGTGACTATCTGGGGGGGTTTCACACAGCGGACTGGCCCCCGGGGAAACTACCAAAATCCTGGGTTTTGGTCCATTTTAAGGTATATTCATTCTGTTTTGCTGGAGACCTGCTGAAATTAAACTAAGTGAGCAATCTGAATTAAGTTGATTGGGTCAATATCACAACACAGAGAACCCAACAGGTAGGTTGTTGTAGACATCATGGAGGCACTGGTAGATTTTATGTCTGAACTATTGTTTTTTGTTTTTTTAGGTGCTGGACATTAAATATCAACATGAGATACTGGTGGATCCTGCGTTCTGCCGTGCTCCTGGCAATACTGGTAATTATGGTGCTGCACCTGGCCCCCTGCACCTGGTTATATGTTGGCGCCACTGCACATAGTCCCCTGCATCTTGCACTATATAAGTGATACTCACATGGTCCCCTGCGCCTGGTTATGTGTTGGCGACTTGGCACATGGTCCCCTGCGTCTGGTTATATTTTGGTGACTCGGCACAAGGTCCCCTGCTTCTGGTTATATGTTGGTGACTCGGCACATGGGCCCCTGCAACTTGTTATATGTTGGCAACTAGGCACATGGTCCCCTGCGCCTAGTTATATCTTGGCGACTCTGCACATGATCCCCTGCGCCTAGTTATATGTTGGCGACCCTGTACATGGTCCCCTGCGCCTAGTTATGTGTCGGCGACCCGGCACATGGTCCCCTGCGTCTGGTTATATTTTGGTGACTCGGCACAAGGTCCCCTGCTTCTGGTTATATGTTGGTGACTCGGCACATGGGCCCCTGCAACTTGTTATATGTTGGCAACTAGGCACATGGTCCCCTGCGCCTAGTTATATCTTGGCGACTCTGCACATGGTCCCCTGCGCCTAGTTATATCTTGGCGACTCTGCACATGGTCCCCTGCGCCTAGTTATATCTTGGCGACTCGGCACATGGTCCCCTGCGCCTAGTTATATCTTGGCGACTCTGCACATGGTCCCCTGCGCCTAGTTATATCTTGGCGACTCTGCACATGGGCCCCTGCGCCTAGTTATATCTTGGCGACTCGGTACATGGTCCCCTGCGCCTAGTTATATCTTGGCGACTCTGCACATGGTCCCCTGCGCCTAGTTATATCTTGGCGACTCTGCACATGGGCCCCTGCGCCTAGTTATATCTTGGCGACTCGGCACATGGTCCCCTGCGCCTAGTTATATCTTGGCGACTTGGCACATGGTCCCCTACGCCTAGTTATATCTTGGCGACTCGGCACATGTTCCCCTGCGCCTAGTTATATCTTGGCGACTCGGCACATGGTCCCCTGCGCCTAGTTATATCTTGGCGACTCGGTACATGATCCCCTGCGCCTAGTTATATCTTGGCGACTCGGTACATGATCCCCTGCGCCTAGTTATATCTTGGCGACTCGGCACATGGTCCCCTGCGCCTAGTTATATCTTGGCGACTCGGTACATGATCCCCTGCGCCTAGTTATATCTTGGCGACTCGGTACATGATCCCCTGCGCCTAGTTATATCTTGGCGACTCGGCACATGGTCCCCTGCGCCTAGTTATATCTTGGCGACTCGGTACATGATCCCCTGCGCCTAGTTATATCTTGGCGACTCGGTACATGATCCCCTGCACCTAGTTATATCTTGGCGACTCGGTACATGATCCCCTGCGCCTAGTTATATCTTGGCGACTCTGCACATGGTCCCCTGCGCCTAGTTATATCTTGGCGACTCTGCACATGGTCCCCTGCGCCTAGTTATATCTTGGCGACTCGGCACATGGTCCCCTACGCCTAGTTATATCTTGGCGACTCGGCACATGGTCCCCTGCGCCTAGTTATATCTTGGCGACTCGGTACATGGTCCCCTGCGCCTAGTTATATCTTGGCGACTCGGCACATGGTCCCCTGCGCCTAGTTATATCTTGGCGACTCGGTACATGATCCCCTGCGCCTAGTTATATCTTGGCGACTCGGTACATGATCCCCTGCGCCTAGTTATATCTTGGCGACTCGGCACATGGTCCCCTGCGCCTAGTTATATCTTGGCGACTCGGTACATGATCCCCTGCGCCTAGTTATATCTTGGCGACTCGGTACATGATCCCCTGCGCCTAGTTATATCTTGGCGACTCGGTACATGATCCCCTGCGCCTAGTTATATCTTGGCGACTCGGTACATGATCCCCTGCGCCTAGTTATATCTTGGCGACTCGGTACATGATCCCCTGCGCCTAGTTATATCTTGGCGACTCTGCACATGGTCCCCTGCGCCTATTTATATCTTGGCGACTCGGTACATGGTCCCCTGTACCTAGTAATATCTTGGCGACTCGGCACATGGACCCTGCGCCTAGTTATATCTTGGCGACTCGGTACATGATCCACTGCGCCTAGTTATATCTTGGCGACTCGGTACATGATCCCCTGCGCCTAGTAATATCTTGGCGACTCGGCACATGGTCCCCTGCGCCTAGTTATATCTTGGCGACTCGGTACATGGTCCCCTGCGCCTAGTAATATCTTGGCGACTCGGCACATGGTCCCCTGCGCCTAGTTATATCTTGGCGACTCGGTACATGATCCCCTGCGCCTAGTTATATCTTGGCGACTCGGTACATGGTCCCCTGCGCCTAGTTATATCTTGGCGACTCGGTACATGATCCCCTGCGCCTAGTTATATCTTGGCGACTCGGTACATGATCCCCTGCGCCTAGTTATATCTTGGCGACTCGGTACATGATCCCCTGCGCCTAGTTATATCTTGGCGACTCGGTACATGATCCCCTGCGCCTAGTTATATCTTGGCGACTCTGCACATGGTCCCCTGCGCCTATTTATATCTTGGCGACTCGGTACATGGTCCCCTGTACCTAGTAATATCTTGGCGACTCGGCACATGGACCCTGCGCCTAGTTATATCTTGGCGACTCGGTACATGATCCACTGCGCCTAGTTATATCTTGGCGACTCGGTACATGATCCCCTGCGCCTAGTAATATCTTGGCGACTCGGCACATGGTCCCCTGCGCCTAGTTATATCTTGGCGACTCGGTACATGGTCCCCTGCGCCTAGTAATATCTTGGCGACTCGGCACATGGTCCCCTGCGCCTAGTTATATCTTGGCGACTCGGTACATGATCCCCTGCGCCTAGTTATATCTTGGCGACTCGGTACATGGTCCCCTGCGCCTAGTTATATCTTGGCGACTCTGTACATGATCCCCTGCGCCTAGTTATATCTTGGCGACTCGGTACATGGTCCCCTGCGCCTAGTTATATCTTGGCGACTCGGTACATGATCCCCTGCACCTAGTTATATCTTGGCGACTCGGTACATGGTCCCCTGCGCCTAGTAATATCTTGGCGACTCGGTACATGGTCCCCTGCGCCTAGTTATATCTTGGCGACTCGGTACATGATCCCCTGCGCCTAGTTATATCTTGGCGACTCGGTACATGGTCCCCTGCGCCTAGTTATATCTTGGCGACTCGGTACATGATCCCCTGCGCCTAGTTATATCTTGGCGACTCGGTACATGGTCCCCTGCGCCTAGTAATATCTTGGCGACTCGGCACATGGTCCCCTGCGCCTAGTTAAATCTTGGCGACTCTGCACATGGTCCCCTGCGCCTGGCTATATGTTGGTGATACTCCCGACACTGTAGGCTTTTTTTTCTCTTTCAGGTCAACTTCCTGATCTTCCTGAGGATCATTAAGATTCTGGTGTCGAAGATGCGCGCTCATCAGATGAGGTACACAGACTATAAACTCAGGTGAGAGGCGCAATGCCAGCAGGCTGCACTCTGCAAAACTCAGCTTCACTGTCATGATAAACAGGGTGGTCCCGCGGGGGAGCAGGGGGGCCACAGAGGTACACCAGTGGGTGCATTACTAAACCTGGTACTGCCCTACGGTAACCAATCAGATTCCAGCTTTTGAAAGTAGCCAAAGCTGTTTTTTGGAAGGGTTTGAAAGCTAGTGTGAAAGTTAGGATTATTTGCTAGTTGGGAATATGGAGCCTTGCTAGGGCAATGTTGGGATCATTGAATGGTGGGGAATATGGAGCCTTGCCAGGGCAATGTTGGGATCATTGAATGGTGGGGAATATGGAGCCTTGCCAGGGCAATGTTGGGATCATTGAATGGTGGGGAATATGGAGCCTTGCTAGGGCAATGTTTGGATCATTGAATGGTGGGGAATATGGAGCCTTGCCAGGGCAATGTTGGGATCATTGAATGGTGGGGAATATGGAGCCTTGCCAGGGCAATGTTGGGATCATTGAATGGTGGGGAATATGGGGCCTTGCCAGGGCAATGTTGGGGTCATTGAATGTGGGGAATATAGAGCCTTGCCAGGGCAATGTTGGGATCATTGAATGGTGGGGAATATGGAGCCTTGCCAGGGCAATGTTGGGATCATTGAATGGTGGGGACTATGGAGCCTTGCCAGGGCAATGTTGGGATCATTGAATGGTGGGGAATATGGAGCCTTGCCAGGGCAATGTTGGGATCATTGAATGGTGGGGAATATGGAGCCTTGCCAGGGCAATGTTGGGGTCATTGAATGTGGGAAATATAGAGCCTTGCCAGGGCAATGTTGGGATCATTAAATGGTGGGGAATATGGAGCCTTGCCAGGGCAATGTTGGGATCATTGAATGGTGGGAACTATGGAGCCTTGCCAGGGCAATGTTGGGATCATTGAATGGTGGGGAATATGGAGCCTTGCCAGGGCAATGTTGGGATCATTGAATGGTGGGGAATATGGAGCCTTGCCAGGGCAATGTTGGGATCATTGAATGGTGGGGAATATGGAGCCTTGCCAGGGCAATGTTGGGGTCATTGAATGTGGGGAATATAGAGCCTTGCCAGGGCAATGTTGGGATCATTAAATGGTGGGAAATATGGAGCCTTGCCAGGGCAATGTTGGGATCATTGAATGGTGGGAACTATGGAGCCTTGCCAGGGCAATGTTGGGATCATTGAATGGTGGGGAATATGGAGCCTTGCCAGGGCAATGTTGGGATCATTGAATGGTGGGGAATATGGAGCCTCACTGGGGCAATGTTGGGATCATTGAATGGTGGGGAATATTGAGCCTCGCTAGGGCAATGTTGGGATCATTGAATGGTGGGGAATATGGAGCCTTGCTAGGGCAATGTTGGGATCATTGAATGGTGGGGAATATGGAGCCTTGCTGGGGCAATGTTGGGATCATTGAATGGTGGGGAATATTGAGCCTTGCTAGGGCAATGTTGGGATCATTGAATGGTGGGGAATATGGAGCCTCGCTGGGGCAATGTTGGGATCATTGGATGGTGGGGAATATGGAGCCTTGCTGGGGCAATGTTGGGATCATTGAATGGTGGGGAATATTGAGCCTTGCTAAAGCAATTTGGGGTCCTCCAATAGTGGGGAAATAATTCAATGTGGAGAATATAGAGCCTTACTAGAGCAACATTGGGATCCTCCATTGGTTGGGAATATTTCAGGGGGTTGCAATATGGAGCCTTGGTAGAGCAATGGTGAGGAATTTGGAGCCTTTACAAAGGCAATATTAGGATCAATTATCGGTGGTAAATATAAAGCCTTGTTAGAGCATTCAATAGGGGGAATATGGAGCCTCACCAGAGCAATGTTTGGATTATGCAATAGTAGGGAATATTTCAAAGGTGGGGAATATCGAACTTCGCTTGGGCAATGTTGAGATCCTCCAATTGTTAGGAATATTTGAAATGTGGGGAATAAGAAGCCTCTGCTATATATAGCAGAGTATAAAGCCACTGCTATGATTATTTCATGGTAGAAAATATAGAGCCTTGCATGGGCAGTGTTGGGATCATTCAATGGTGGCGAATGTGGAGCTTCACTAGAGCAACATTGGGATCATGCAATGGTTGGGAATATTTCAAAGGTGGGGAACATGGAGCCTCGGTAGAGCAATGGTGGTGAATATGGAGCTTCGATAAAGGCAATGTTAGGAATTTAGTGGTGGGAAACTTAGAGCCTTGTTAGGGCAATGTTGAGATCATCCGTTGCAACTTTGGGATCCTCCAATGGTTGGGAATATTTCAGTACTGGGTAATATGAAGCCTTACTAGAGCAATAGGATAGCACTAGGATAACTCGGTGGTGGGGAATATAGAGCCTTGGTAGAGCAATGGTGGAAAGGATGGAGCCACAATAAATTTTAGTGATGGGAGATATAGAGCCTTGCTAGGGCAACATTGGTATCATTCAATGATGAGGAATATGGGGCCTCCCTATAGCAATGTTGTGATTCTCCAATGGTGGGGACTGTGGAGCCTCACTAAGGCAATGTGGGGATCATTCAATGGTGGGGAATATGGAGCCTTCGTAGAGCAACAGTGGAAAGGATGGAGCCACAATAAAGGGAATGTTAGTGATGGGAGATATAGAGCCTTGCTAGGGCAACATTGGTATCATTCAATGATGAGGAATATGGAGCCTCCCTATTGCAATGTTGGGATTCTCCAATGCTGGGGAATATTTCAGTGGTGGGGAATATGGAGCCTTGATAAAGGCAATATTTGGATAATTTGATGGTTGTAAATATGGAGCCTTGCTTGAGCAATGATCAGAATGTTGAATAGTGGGGCTTACAGTTCTTCCCTAGAGCAATGGTAGGAGATTAAGAGCCTCACTTGAGCAATGTTGGGATCTTCCAATGGTAGGGAATAATTCAATGGTTGGGGATTATAGAGTCTCAATAAAGCAATGCTGGGGTAATTGGGAGGTGGAGAATATGGGGTTTGCTAGAGCAATTCTGGGATTATTGATTATTGGGAATTATCAAGCTTCCCCAGACCAATGGTGGGGTATATGGAACCTCATTGGAGTAATGTTAGGACTTTCCAATGGTAGGGAATATTTCAGTGATGGGGAATATCGGACCTCATTGGAGCAATGTTTGGATCAATCAGTTGCAGTGAATATGGAAGCTTGCTAGAGCAACTTTGGGATCATTCAATGGTGGAGAATATGGGGCCCCATTAGAACAATTTTGGGATAATTCACTGATGGGGAATATGGAGCCTTGATAGGGAAAAGTTGGGGTCATTGGCTAGTGGTGATTAAGGAGCTTCCAATGAGCAATAGTGGGGAATATGGAGCCTTGCTAGCGGAATGTTGGGATCATTGAATAGTGGGTACTATGAAGCTTCTGTAGAGCAATGGTGGGGAATATGGAGCCTTGCTAGGGCAATGTTGGGATCATTCAATGGTAGGGAACATGGGACCCCTTTAGAACTATTTTGTAATACGTCACTGATGGAGAATATGGGATCATTGAATAGTGGAGATTTCAAAGAGCAATGGTGGGGAATATGAAGCCTTGCTAGGGCAATGTTGGGGGTCATCCAATGATGGGGAACATGGGGCTGCATTAGAACAATATTCGGATCATATAATGGTGGGGAATATGGATCATCAACAGAGCAACTTTGGATTAAATCAACCTTAGGGAATATGGTGCTTCACTTTAGCGATGTGGGGATCCTCCAAAATAGAAGCCTGCTAGAGCAATGGTGGGGAATATATGTCCTCAATAGAGCAAAGTTAGGATAGTTCACTGATGGGGAATATTGAGCCGCAATCCCAAAGTTGGGATCATTGAATAGTGGGGAATATGGAGCCTTGATAGGGCAATGTTGGGTTCATTGACTAGTGGGAATAATGGAGCTTCCATAGAGCAATGGTGGGGAATATGGAGCCTTGATAGGGAAATGTTGGGATCATTGACTAGTGGGAATTATGGAGCTTCCGTAGAGCAATGGTGGGGAATATGGAGCCTTGCTAGGGCAATGTTGGGATCATTGAATAGTGGGGACATTGCAGATTCCAGAGAGCAATTGTGGGGAATATGGAGCATTGCTAGGGCAATGTTGGGATCATTCGATGGTGAGGAACACGGGGCCCCATTTGACCAATTTTGGGATCATTCAATGATGGGGAATATGGATCATCAATAGAGCAAAGTTGGGATAGTTCACTGATGGGGAATATGGAGCCTTACTAGGGCAATATTGGGATCATTCAATGATGGGGAACATAGAGCCCCATTAGAACAACTTAGGGATCATTCAATGGCGAGGAATATGGATCATCAACAGAGAAACTTTGGATTAAATCAACCTTAGGGAATATGGGGCTTCACTTGAGCAATGTGGGGATCCTCCAATATGGAGCCTTGCTAGAGCAATTGTGGGGACTATATATCCTCGATAGAGCAAAGTTGGGATAATTAACTGCTGGGGAATATGGCAATGTCGGGATCATTAAATAGTGGGAACTATGGAGCTTCCGTAGAGCAATGATGAGGAATATAGCACCTCAGTAGGGCAAAGTTGGGATAATTCACTGATGGGGAACATGCAATGGTGGAGAATATGGATCATCAACAGAGCAACTTTGGATTAAATCAACCTTAGGGAATATGGGGCTTCACTTAAGCAATGTGGGGATCCTCCAATATAGAAGCCTGCTAGAGCAATGGTGGGGAATATAGATCCTTGATCCCAAAATAGGGATCATTTAATAGTTGGGAAATTGGAGATTCCAAAGAGCAATGATGGGGAATATAGATCCTCAATAGAGCAAAGTTGGGATAATTTACTTATGGAGTCTTACTAGGGCAAAGTTGGGATCATTGAATAGGGGGAACTATGCAGCTTTCGTAGAGCAATGATGGGGAATATAGATCCTCAATCCCAAAGTAGGGATCATTGAACAGTTGGGAAAGTAGAGATTCCAAAGAGCAATGATGGGGAATATGGAGCCTTGCCATCAGTGTCCCCCCTGCCCCCCCCCCCCCGTCTGCCATTACAGCGTGTCATTTTCTCAGTCGCACTACAAGTATCAGCAGTCTGAGACTAACCCTTCCCCCCGTGGTGTCCTATGTGTCTCCCAGCAGGCTCGCCCGCTCCACCCTGACCCTGATCCCTCTTTTGGGGATACACGAGGTGGTTTTCGTGCTGATCACGGATGAGGCCGCGCACGGGACGCTGCGTCTGGTGAAGCTTTTCTTCGATCTCTTCTTCACCTCGTTCCAGGTGAGTTAAGGAGGAACCCCGCAGCGGGGGGGGGGGGGTATACCTGTGCTCCTCCTCCCTGTACTGTGTGTCTGTATATGTTGGTGCTATAGCTTGGTGACGGCCATTTTTCTTTGCAGGGAATGCTGGTGGCTGTGCTCTACTGTTTCGTCAACAAGGAGGTAAGTGGCTCCAATTCCGACCTGTTACTAGAGATAACATGGCAGCAGGGATGAAGCCCCCTCTGTACAGAAAACTGTCCCATCTTACCCGTTGGTCTGTACAGAAGCCTGTCCCATCTTACCTGCTGGTCTGTACCGAAGTCTGTTATGCCTGACCTGCTGGTCTGTACAGAAGCCTGTTATGCCTGACCTGCTGGTCTGTACAGAAGCCTGTCCCATCTTACCTGCTGGTCTGTACAGAGGCCTGTTATGCCCGACCTGCTGGTCTGTACAGAAGCCTGTCCCATCTTACCTGCTGGTCTGTACAGAAGCCTGTCCCATCTTACCTGCTGGTCTGTACAGAAGCCTGTCCAATCTTACCTGCTGGTCTGTACAGAGGCCTGTTATGCCTGACCTGCTGGTCTGTACAGAGGCCTGTCCCATCTTACCTGCTATCTATACATCTAAAAAGTGAAGCATTTTGCCCCATTTCAGGCATTATGGGGCTCTCTGGGAGGAGGGACAGTCCAATCCAGGGTGGAGGGTCATTTTAGGCTGGAGGTCTGAGCAGAACAAAACCCGGGATTTTCACTATACTGGGCTCTGTTCCCTGCCCCGGGGCAGATACATTGTAACAGTTAAAACAATAGAAACACTTTGAATAGGCAAATTAACCATTTATTGCTGCAGATCTGCATGTTACACCTCAAAGAGGGACAATATGTAAATGAAGCCACACCCACTCATTGAGGGATGATGAAGCCATAAATGATTTATTTTCCTAATCAAAGTGTTTCTATTGTTGTAACTGTTACAATGTATCTCCTATCCATCCCTCAATGAGGGGGGCGTGGCTTCATCCATCTCTCAATGGGGGGCATGGCTTCACCCATCCCTCAATGAGGGGGTGTGGCTTCATCCATCCCTCAATGAGGGGGGCGTGGCTTCACCCATCCCTCAATGAGGGGGCGTGGCTTCATCCATCCCTCAATGAGGGGCGTGGCTTCATCATCCCTCAATGAGGTGTGGATTTATTTACATTCTGTCCCTCTTTGAGGTGTAACATGCAGATCTGCAGCAATAAATGATTCAGTTGTCTATTCAAAGTGTTTCTATTGTTGTAACTGTTACAATGTATCTCCTATCCATCTCTCAATGAGGGGGCGTGGCTTCATCCATCCCTAAATGGGGGGCGTGGCTTAATTTAACAATTGTCCCTCTTTCTCACACTGAAAAGTTAGAAGGTATTGGTAACCTACAGGAAGAGGCAAAGTATCTGGGGCCAATATGGGGGTCACCTATAGTAGCCGGAACATTATTGGTGGTTCCATCATGTCAGGATGCAGCGTTTGTTTCGTCCAGTAAGTGCTTCTTTCCGGCACTCGCTTGTCACCCTTGACATTCTCCATCCTCTGTGCACTGCTCATCCCTTAGATTTCACTTCCTGCCGAACATCTGGCCTGATGTTTATAGCAAAGGAAATCAAAGCCCTTCTGTAAACCAAGAGCCGTGGCCAGGCCGTAATGGAAGCTTGGGAAGATGCTGGAGGAGCCGCCGTGGACAGGGTGGGGGGGGGGGGCATTAAAAGGTGTTGGATATATTTAGCAAGCTATTAGCGCTCACCTTCCAGACCTTCTGATTGGCTGTGGGCTTAAGCTTAGAGATTTACCGTTTTTGGGAGCGAAGGGAAGGGGCGTAGCACAATATCTGAGAGCAATCAACTATTGAGCTTAGGATGGAAACCACTTTGTGAACTTTAGTAAATAAATCCTTTAAAGGGGCGATTGTCTTCATTTATTTTCCCCTAAGCTTTTTATAGGACACAAACCAACCAACCAGAAAGAGGACCTGTCCAATCCTAATGCCCACAGCCTCCATTATGCACATTGGAGAAGGCCTGCAAGGGAAAGCCGCTCCAATGTATACACTGACCCATCGGTCACACCTACCCCTCTGCATCCGTTTTGCCCCCTTTGTAATATTTTCAGTGTGAATGGACTTCTGCCTGCTATTTACAATAAAGAAACATTGGGGTTGAGTTCTTCCTTAGAGCCACTTTCATTTGTTGGGGTGACCAGGCCAAAGATATGTCCTCCTGCCTTCTGACTAACCATTAGCCATACAGCCAGGACCAGCGCCAACTTTCAGCTCTACCACCAAGACTGGCACCAGCTTCCAGCTCTACCACCAAGACTGGCACCAGCTTCCAGCTCTACCACCAAGACTGGCACCAGCTTCCAGCTCTACCACCAAGACTGGCACCAGCTTCCAGCTCTACCACCAAGACTGGAACCAGCTTCCAGCTCTACCACCAAGACTGGAACCAGCTTCCAGCTCTACCACCAAGGCTGGTGACAACTTCCAGCTCTATCACCAAAACTGGCAATAAGTCCCAGCTCTACCACTGAGTCTGGCTCCAACTCCCAGCTCTACCACTGAGTCTGGCTCCAACTCCCAGCTCTACCACTGAGTCTGGCGACAACTCCCAGCTCTACCACTGAGTCTGGCGCCAACTCCCAGTTCTACCACTAAGACTGGTGCCAACTCCCAGCTCTACCACCAAGACTGGCACCAGCTTCCAGCTCTACCACCAAGACTGGAACCAGCTTCCAGCTCTACCACCAAGACTGGAACCAGCTTCCAGCTCTACCACCAAGGCTGGTGACAATTTCCAGCTCTACCACCAAAACTGGCAATAAGTCCCAGCTCTACCACTGAGTCTGGCGACAACTCCCAGCTCTACCACTGAGTCTGGCGACAACTCCCAGCTCTACCACTAAGACTGGTGCCAATTCCCAGCTCTACCACCAAGACTGGCACCAGCTTCCAGCTCTACCACCAAGACTGGAACCAGCTTCCAGCTCTACCACCAAGGCTTGGACCAGCTTCCAGCTCTACCACCAAGACTGGAACCATCTTCCAGCAATACCGCCAAGGCTGGAACCAGCTTCCAGCTCTACCACCAAGACTGGAACCAGCTTCCAGCTCTACCACCAAGACTGGCACCAGCTTCCAGCTCTACCACCAAGACTGGCACCAACTTCCAGCTCTACTGCCAAGACTGGAACCAGCTTCCAGCTCTACCGCCAAGTCTGGAACCAGCTTCCATCTCTATCACCAAGACTGGAACCAGCTTCCATCTCTATCACCAAGACTGGAACCAGCTTCCAGCTCTACTATTAAGACTGGAACCAGCTTCCAGCTCTACCGCCAAGACTGGCACCAACTTCCAGCTCTACCACCAAGACTGGAACCAGCTTCCAGCTCTACCACCAAGACTGGAACCAGCTTCCAGCTCTACCACCAAGACTAGCACCAGCTTCCAGCTCTACCACCAAGACTGGAACCAGCTTCCAGCTCTACCACCAAGACTGAAACCAGCTTCCAGCTCTACCACCAAGGCTGGAACCAGCTTCCAGCTCTACCACCAAGACTGATGCCAACTTCCAGCTCTACCACCAAGACTGGCGCCAACTTCCAGCTCTACCACCAAGGCTGGTGCAAACTTCCAGCTCTATCACCAAGACTGGCGCCAACTTCCAGCTCTACCACCAAGACTGACACCAACTCTCCATTTATTTTCCCCAAGCTTTTTACAGGACACAAACCAGCCAACCAGAAAGAGGACCTGTCCAATCCTAATGCCCACAGCCTCCATTATGCACATTGGAGAAGGCCTGCGAGGGAAAGCCCCTCCCTCATATACACAGACCCATTGATCTGTACTTACCCCTCTGCGTCCGTTTTGCCCCTCACACACTCATTAGTAAGCAAAGTCGTAATGTTTTGAGTGTGAGTGGACTTCTGCCTGCTATTTACAAAACAAAATATTGGGGTTGAGTTCTTCCTTAAAGCCACCTTTATTTGTTGGGGTGACCAGGCCAAAGGTCTGTCCTCCTGCCTTCTGACTCACACCAACTCTCAGCCCTAAAGCCAGGACCAGCGCCAACTTCCAGCTCTACCACCAAGACTAGCGCCAACTTCCAGCTCTACCACTAAGACTGGTGCCAACTTCCAGCTCTACCACCAAGACTACCGCCAACTTCCAGCTCTACCACTAAGACTGGCGCCAACTTCCAGCTCTACCACCAAGACTGATGCCAACTTCCAGTTCTACCACCAAGACTGGCGCCAACTTCCAGCACTACCACCAAGACTAACGCCAACTTCCAGCTTTACCACCAAGACTGGCTCCAAGTCTCCTCAGAGCCACTTTCATTTGTTGGGGTTACCAGGCCAAACATCTGTCCTCCTTCATTCTGTCCTGCCCTCTGACTAACTCTGCATCCGTTTTGCCCTGTTTGTAATATTTTCAGTGTGAATGGACTACTGCCTGCTATTTACAAAAAAGAAACATTGGGGTTGAGTTCGTCCTTAGAGCCACTTTCATTTGTTGGGGTGACTAGCTTCCAGCTCTGCTGCCAAGACTGAAAACAGCTTCCAACTCTACCACCAAGACTGACTTCAACTTCCAGCTCTACCACCAAGACTGACTTCAACTTCCAGCTCTACCACCAAGACTGACTTCAACTTCCAGCTCTACCACCAAGACTGACTTCAACTTCCAGCTCTACCACCAAGACTGGTGGCAACTTCTAGTTCTACTATTGAGACTGGTGCCAACTCCCAGCTCTGCCGCCAAGACTGGCGCCAACTTCCACCTCTGCCACCAAAACTGACACCAACTCTTCATTTATTTTCCTCAAGCTTTTTATAGGACACAAACCAGCCAACCAGAAAGAGGACCTGTCCAATTCTAATGCCCACAGTCTCCATTATGCACACTGGAGAAGGCCTGCAAGGGAAAGCCACTCCCACATATACACAGACCCATTAATTTGTACTTACCCCTCTGTATTCGCTTTGAATGGACTTCTGCCTGCTTTTTACAAAAAAAAAAAGGGTTCGTCCTTAGAGCCACTTTAATTTGTTGGGCTGAGCAGGCCAAACATCTGATCTCCTGCCTTCTGACTAACCCCAACTCTCAGCCCTAAAGCCAGGACCAGCACCAACTTCCAGCTCTACCACCAAGTCTGGCGCCAACTCCCCATGTTGTGCTCAGGTCTCCATCTTGTTCTGTTGACCAGGAAGCGTCCCTTTAATGTCCCTTTAATATAAACTTCACACTGGACCCTTAAAGCCGGTTCTGTTCCCTGATCCAAGACTGGCACAAATGCCCAGCTCAACCACCAAGACTGATGCCAAAATCCCAGATAGCCCAGAACAACTCACTTCTTCCCGGTCCTGTGGCGCTCTCCTCCAATCAGTGCCGCCCACCATACATATTACATTTTCAGCAATAGGCTATTGTTTTCTGCAGTCAGAGCGAGGGTGGCCGCATCCCCTGCAGCACGTGTGCTCCCACCCCGGCCTATTTGAATGGCTGGGTGTGGGAAGGTGCACAACCAAAAGGTGCAGAGGATGTGGCTGCCGGCGTTTACATTGGTGAGGGAGCCCGAAAAAACAGGTGCCCCGGGAGCTTAACACAGCAGGGCATCCTGGCCTGGGATGCCCCAGGGGAAGGCCAGAGGCAGCCCCTAAAATCTTTTAGATTCCAGGGCCATGTTGCAAGGGTTTCGTACCGCTATAAGGTGGGTGGCGCACTACTACTTGTATAAAGAGCGACTATAGCACATAAACATGTGAAAATAGATGGAGGGGCGAGGTAAAGGCTACAGAGGCACCAATAAGGATTCTGTTTAATATGACAGAATGATATATAAATGATTTGCTCCCCCTTTGCTGTAACAGTTTTTTTTTCGCTTCCCCCACCCCTAGGTCCAGTCTGAATTGCTGAAGAAATGGAAGCGTTGGAAACTCGGGAAGGACATCGAGGAAGAATACAAGCACACCAACAGCCAGCCACCCCGCGTCGGCAACGGCAGCATCTGCGAAAAACACAAACTGGTCGACGGCTGCAACAACAGCGCCGGGCAATCTCGGCACAGCGACAGCATATGGTACCACGAGAATGGCGCCAACAGCACCACCGAACACATCACGCTGAGCGAACGCCAAAACAGCTTCGACTATCCGGAGAGCAGCTCAGAGCATACTGTCTGAGCCAAAGAGAAGACAAAGAGATCTGCACAAGCCCAGATGGTGGCTATGGCACAGCCAGCAATTGGCAGGGGGACTGGCATTGCCAGGATATTGGATCTGTGTCCGTCTATCAACTTTCCCATTAATTGTCAGCCACGGATTGGTCATGGACACCAAGTCAAACCGTCGTTATTACCGATGTCTCCCTCTGCTTAGTAGAGCGAGGGGTGAATGCACAAGGCCAGGTGGTGGCTATGGCACAGCCAGCGTATGGCAGGGGGGCCGGCATTGTCAGGATATTGTTCCTGTGTCCGTCTATCAACTTTCCCATTAATTGTCAGCCACGGATTGGTCACGGACATCAAGACAAACTGTCTTTATTACCAATGTCTCCCTCTGTTTAGCAGAGCGAGGGGTGAATGCACAAGCCCGGTGCTAGCTTTGGCACAGCCAGCGTATATGGCAGGGGGACTGGCATTGCCAGGATATTGGCCCTGTGTCCGTCTATCAACTTTCCCATTAATTGTCAGCCACGGATTGGTCACAGACATCAAGACAAACTGTCTTTATTACCGATGTCTCCCTCTGCTTAGTAGAGCGAGGGGTGAATGCACAAGCCCGATGCTAGCTTTGGCACAGCCAGCGTATGGCAGGGGGACTGGCATTGCCAGGATATTGGCCCTGTGTCCGTCTATCAACTTTCCCATTAATTGTCAGCCACGGATTGGTCATGGACATCAAGACAAACTGTCTTTATTACCGATGTCTCCCTCTGTTTAGCAGAGCGAGGGGTGAATGCACAAGCCCGGTGCTAGCTTTGGCACAGCCAGCGTATGGCAGGGGGACTGGCATTGTCAGGATATTGGCCCTGTTTCTGTCTATCAACTTTCTCATTAATTGTCAGCTATGGTCATGGACACCTAATCAAACTGACAGTCTTTATTACCGATGTCTCCGTCGGCTTAGTAGAGTGAGAGGTGGATGCAACACGCTTCCTAGTGAACAGGACAATGATGGAGACCTGAGCCCAATACGGGGTCACCGACACCGCAAAAGGATTACTTACCCGTGCTCATATTGTACGGAAGGGTCTTTTACATGACCTGTGACATCATGGCAGCATGGTTACCTCTGTTCTTGCACCTCAGATGGAACATTAAAAAACAAAAAAACAAAATGTACTTTAGAAAAAAGTCAGGAATATTACAGAAATCACCAAGCAACAGTATTAAATGGGAAAACCTTTTGTTTGCGGAGCCCTCTATAGTGTCTCCCCTATGCAGACGGCCACATAGAAGTGTACCGAAGTGTCAGTAATTGGGTCACCCAGGGTGCACTTGTGTTGCGCATTATTGCGCCTTGCATGGGGCCCGGACAAGAAGTTGCACTGATCGGGCTCAGCCGTTGTCAACTTTTCCTTTATACGATTGGGGCGCGCAGTACCATCTTCTCTAAAATGGTGCAGAAAAAGGGCCCAGGGGACGATAAGGTTTTCTTGGGCCTGTAGACGTTCTAAGGTTCAAATTAGTGGGAAGACCCATGTTGGGCCTTATATAGTGGGATAAAAGAGAACAACATCATCATCGTAATCAAGGGTAATAGGAAATAGTGCAATAGTGCGGCTTTTCTTAAAAGTGGACCAACACCCAGGATTTTGACTATCCTGGGTTTTGGTCCACTTCGGCGGGGCACCCCGATCGGGGGTGCCCCGCTGTGCGAAACCCCCCAGAAACCCTGAAAAACTCACCTCTCCTCGCTCCCACGTAACCGCCGCTGCCAATCCCCGCCGACGGACAAGCGGGAGGCAGCGACGGACAAGAAAGCGCGCCCTCCGCCGCCGCCTCCCGCGCGTCACTCTTACAGGGCGTGCGCCCGCACCGGCCATTCACAAACGGCCGGCGCGGGTGCGCGTCCTGCTAGAGGGACGCGCGGGAGGCGGCGGCAGGCGCCGCTGGATCGAGGATAAGGTAGGAATTTTGGGGATCCGGGGGGGTTTCACACAGCGGGGCACCCCGATAGGGGTCTGATCGGTCCGGGAATCTTATAGATTCCCAGCCTGATCTTGGGAGGGTGTTGGTCCACTTTAAAGTGGACCAACACCCAGCCCGATCGGATTCCCGAGCCTATCCAATCCCTCCCCATGGGGTATCCAAAACTGGGATGCCCTGCTGTGTGAAACCTCCCAGGTCGCCTGCAAGCCTTACCTGAATCCCGGTCCAACGGCGCATGCGCGGGCCGCAGCCGCAGCTCGAACTTCTCTCTAACTTTGCGAATGGCCGGCGCGGGCGCGCTCCCTGTTAGAGGGAAGCGCGAGATGCAGCCGCCAGCATGCTCGGGCGCCGCTTTGACGCGCATAGCTCAGCGGCACTGAGTGCGCTGATTGGACGAACAGCCGCGCATGCCCCGTAGGAGCAGGGTGGGGGTGAGTTGTAACTAGCGATCTGGGGGGTTTCACATAGCGAGGCACCCCCGTTCGGGTCAAAATCCTGGGTGTTGGTCCACTTTAAGTCTAAAAGACTCCAGGGACGCCCCCTCCACAATTGACCTTTGCCCCGGTTCCCTCAGCAGTATAAACATCAGCAGCCGCATCCTCATCACCTCTGGGCTGAGGCCCGCTTCTGTACCCGAATTTGGACAGACTGGGGACGGGAGCATGTCCACATCTAAAGGGAACTGGGGATGCGGCCACATACGCTCACTATTGCCTAGCTCCATCTAAACGTAATGCCGATCATTAAAGCGGAACAAAATCTAAGAATCTTAGAGACTCTAGGGCCGGCTGCTGACAACGGGATGCCACGCTGTGTGAAACCCCCCAGATCACCGGTATCAGCTCAGTTTCTCCGTTCCAATGAATGCATGCGCGGGTTGCTGTTTTCCGTGCCTATGTAATTCGGCAAATGGCTTACAATGGGAAGCGAGTGGATCCGCATCCCCTGCATCCTCTGGCTGTGCTCACGCTCCCGTCCCAGCCATTCAGATAGGCTGGGGCAGTAGCGTGCACGCATGCGCCCTGCTGGGGGTGCGGCCTCTTGCGCTCCCCATCGAAGTCTATCAGAGCCGTTTGCCAAATGACATAGTCACGGAAAACCACTGTGAATGGATGAGAGTCCTGCGCATGCAACGCTGGACCGGGAAGAGGTGAGTTTTTCTGGGGGTTACACACAGCGGGGCATCCCAATTCGGAATACCCCTGGGACGTGGAACAAAACCTGGGATAGCCAGGTGCAGTGGCATCCCCTGCTCCCCCCCCCCCCGTGCGCGCTCCCACCGAAAGGCTACCAGGTCTGTGGAGAACGTCACAGTGGATGCTTCTGCTCCTGGAATGAATATGTCTGTCATTGGAAAAGTTTCCTGTCCATCAATGATGCTTCTATTTCTCTTATTAGGCTCTTTGTGCCTCTCTGTATAGATGGCGAGCGTCTTATTGTGCTCCGCCCACTCTCCAAAAACATTAAAGGCCAAAGACAACTGCATTATGGGAAGTGTCTCTTTACCCCCTTAAGCCATGTGGGCTTCTTTATTGGCTGAAGTCCCAGCAATGCACCCCCCCCCCCCCCAATCTGTTGCAGTGGAGCTGAATGGCACATGGCAGACTCACATGAAACTGACTATGATCTAGGGACGTAATGTTATGTCTGTAGTCTAGGTAGGGTTTTGGTCCCCAGATACCTCTAACCCACCTCCTCGCTTTATCCATGATCCCCAGATTCAGGAGCCCTCTTGGAAGCTCTGTCCTAGGTAGAGTTTTGCTCCCCAAAGACCCCTAACCCACCTCCTCGCTTTATCCATGAGCCCCAGATTCAGGAACCCTCTTGGCAGCTCTGTCCCTAGTAGAGTTTTGGTCCCCAAAGACCCCTAACCCATCTCCTCGCTTTATCCATGAGCCCCAGATTCAGGGGCCCTCTTGGCTGCTCTGTCCCAGGTAATGTTTTGGTCCCCAACGACCCCTAACCCATCTCCTCGCTTTATCCATGAGCCCCAGATTCAGGAACCCTCTTGGCAGCTCTGTCCTATGTAGGGTTTTAATCCCCAAAGACTCCTAACCCACCTCCTCGCTTTATCCATGAGCCCCAGATTCAGGAGCCCTCTTGGCAGCTCTGTCCTAGATAGGATTTTGGTCCCCAAAGACCCCTAACCCACCTACTCCCTTTATACATGACCCCCAGATTCAGGAGCCCTCTTGGCAGCTCTGTCCTATGTAGGGTTTTAATCCCCAAAGACTCCTAACCCACCTCCTCGCTTTATCCATGAGCCCCAGATTCAGGGGCCCTCTTGGCAGCACTGTCCTAGATAGGATTTTGGTCCCCAAAGACCCCTAACCCACCTACTCCCTTTATACATGACCCCCAGATTCAGGAGCCCTCTTGGCAGCTCTGTCCTATGTAGGGTTTTTATCCCCAAAGACTCCTAACCCACCTCCTCGCTTTATACATGACCCCCAGATTCAGGAGCCCTCTAGGCAGTTCTGTCCTAGGTAGAGTTTTGCTCCCCAAAGACCCCTAACCCACCTCCTCGCTTTATACATGACCCCCAGATTCAGGAGATGCACACCTTTCCCTCATGGAGCTTGGTGTGACTGGATACCAGGAAACAGCTTCACACTGCAGTGCGCTGTGCCTTCTATTTGAAGAGGCTTGGCTGACGCTTTAGTGTGCAGCTATTTCATGTCCCCATTCAGATGGAACTCCGCTAGATAAAAATGAGTATCTATCTAATAAAAGTGAGTATCTATCTAATGCAGGGTTCACTGATGAAGCAAGGCGGTATGTGAGGTTAGTTTAGTGTCCCTTGGGACCCTCCCTGGCACAAAGCTGCAAGGCCGGGTTGAGTTACACTGTTTTGTCCTGCACGTTGTTAGTCTGGTGATCACCTGATTGCTGGATCCAAGCCCGCGCTGCTTCCCTCGCTTGCAGGCTGGGTCCTGCACCCTCCCCCCCCCCCCCCCCGCCATCAGTCGCAGGGGCGCGGTCATACCCTCTCACTTCACTAAAATGAAGGGGGTGTCAGGCCTCGGCACACCCCCTCTATTGCAATGAATGGAGTGGGCGTGGCAACACTCTGTGACTGATGGCAAATGGTGAAACTGACCTGCCATCAATCCCGACCCCATGTTCGAGCCACGGACAGCTCAAGACGTGGCGGCTGCGGTAAGGGCTTAGTTACTGATCGCTGGACTAGCACCGATCAGCTGCAAATGATAAGTCCCTTTTTTTGGGGGGTGGAACAAAACCCAACAGGGTTAAAGTGGACCAAAACCCAGGATTTTGACTATCCTAGGTTTTGGTATTTCCCCCCGGGGCACCCAGATCGGGGATGCCTCACTGTGTGAATGCCCTCAGGTCGCCCGAACAAACTCACCTCTCGGTTCTACGACGCATGCGCGGCCGCTCATCCAATCAAGAGAGAGACAGAGCAGCAGGCACAGCCTAAATCAAAATCATGCGCGTGCTCCTAGGCCTGTGCCACACCAATAACTATAAACTACCACATAGGACCAAGAAAACCTTTCACAAATGGGCACAGCACAAAATATATCGTAAAAATATAAATCTTTATTTTAGCGACTCTACTACATAAAAAACAAATATAGACAATATTAAAAACAATTGCACCAATAGGAAGCCCTATTGCTGTAATAAAAATAAATCAGAGACTTAGGCCCTTATTTATGAAGGAATAGCGACAGGTAGCGACTGGTGAGCGGCCGGTAATGACGGGCCCCGCCACGAGAACGCCGGCTCCCCACCACAATCACACATTTATCAAGCCAATCCTGCTTAGCGACTGAGATAGCGCCATATAGCGACTCATTCATCATTATTCCAGCCTCAGCCCACAGCGCCAGCGTCCGAACTTGAACAGCGACAGGTATGACCTCTCGCTACCTGGCGCTCTCCAATGCATTTCAATGGAACAATCTTTAAATATTAATAATTTATTGTTATTAATTTTTTTTTTTTTTTTTTTTTTTTTGAAATGTGAAAAATTCTGTGACCACTTCTGCCATTTTAGATAATTATTTTAAGGGAAAAAAAAAAGGTCTGATATTATTTAAATTATTTATTAAATTATTTAAAAAACTTGTTTTTTTTGGTTTCCAAAAATATGGTGGTTTGGGGGTTAAAAAACTACTTTTAACCCATCGCCGCCAGCGCTCTGGGGTTTAAACATGCATTTCACAGCGCGAGAATTTTTTGAGCGTGATTTTTTAATGAATATGGTGGGAGCCGGTCGCTAGGGCCAGTCGCTATCATGCGCTCCCATACAGCGCGGAACCTGTCAAATAGCGACTCCTCACCCAATATTCAACATTACGGCAAACCGACTGAGTCGCTATCAACTACCGAACAACGGCCAAGCACAGCGACTACTAGCGGGCGCTCTGAAAATGCCGCTACAGTCGCTCAACTGTCGCTACCTGCCGCTATTAATGAATCGGCCTCCCCATCACCTCCATACTGGGAATCTCACATCAAAAACAAATCGAAATTCATAATGTTACATATCCTACATACTGATCCCATCCAATACAGAAAAGATACAATAAATATAAATGTGACACAATATATATATATTCAACCATGTGCAATAAGCTACATTGAAACACATATCCTAGATACTAATCCTATCCAATACAGAAAAGATACAATAAGTATAAATGTGACTATATATATCCAACCATGTGCAATAAGCTCATAAGCTCAATAATAGCGACTCAGTCGCTGTGCAGTAATGTTGAATACGGGCAGGCTGATTCATCATTAGCGACAGATGAGCGTCTGTAGCAGGCATTTTCAGAGCGCCCACTAGTAGTCGCAGTGCTCAGCCGTGGGTCGCTAGTTCATAGCGACTCAGTCGCTGTGCAGTAATGTTAAATACTTTGTGAGGAGTCGCTATTTGACCAGTACAGCGCTGTATGGGAGCGCATGTTAGCGACTGCTCATAGCGACCGACTCACAACATATTCAGCAAAAAAACAGCCTCACAAATCTCTGGCGCTGAAAAATGCTTCTCTGAAGCCCAGAGCGCAGGAGGCTGTGTGATTAAAGTCTGTTTTTCAGCATCTATCCACTAGTAACAAAGCGAAAACATATGGAATTACATTGTAGCAACATTGTAACATGAACACTTTAATGGCAGAGCTGTAATGTCATTTCTGAAGAAATATATAAAAAATGAAAAAATTGTGAAAATGCTATTTCAATGCCAGAAGAGGTCACAGAATTATTTGTGATAAACAAATACCCCGTCTAAAGAGAAGAAAAGGTTCGTCCATTGAAATGTATGGGAGAGCGACAGGTAGCGAGAGGTCATACCTGGCGCTGTGCAAGGCTGAACGCTGGCGCTGTTCGCTGAGGCTGTGAAAATGATGAATCAGACGCTACATGGCGCTATCCCAGTCGCTAAACAGATTCTGCTTGATAAATGTGTAATTGCGTGCCGTGTCCGGCGTTCACCAGTCGCTACCTGTCGCTACCTCTCATTAACCAGCCACTACCTGACGCTATCCCTTCTTAAATAAGGGCCTCAGATTGAGTAAAATACTATTCACCTATACCAAATATTTCTCACATATTTTATAAATAATATTACTAAAGTGCAATATACTTGGGAAGCAACATGAAAAAATAACACAACTTAGGTCAAATAAATGAGCAAAGACTATATGAGGTACTTCCCCTATGGAAATCTGTATATCATCCGAGAGCTGGTGCCGCTCATCCAATCAGCGCGCTCGGATCCGCGAGCAGATCCAAGCGCACTGGCGGCCGCATCCCCCGCCACCTCTACAGGGAGCGTGCCCGCACCGGCCCTTCACAAATGCCTGCCACGGGTACACGCCTTACTAGAGGCATAGCGGGGATGCGACCGCGGCTTGCGCATGCGCCGTTGGATCGGAAAAGAATGTGAGTTTATGGGCGACCTGGGGGGGTTTCAAACAGCGGGCATCCCGATTCTGGATACCCCAGGGGGAGGGAATCAATTGGCCCGGAAATATTATAGACTCCTGGGCGATCTCCGTCAGTTTTGGTCCACTCCAAAGGTTCCAGGCCCGGCTGCTGTCTCCCCCCCCCAGGGCATCCCAAATCAGGATGTCCTGCTATGTAATACTCCGCCCCTCCCGGTTCGCCGCAAAACTCACCTTCTTCCTGGTTTCCTTGCCAAAGTAAATAACCGTGAGCGCATCCCCAGCATCCCTAGATGCGAACATGCTCCCGCCCCCAGCCTAGCTGAATGGGAGTACTGTGAGCCGTGTACCGTTGCGGGCTCCCCAGGATACAGCGAAGCCACAGGCGGGAAAAGCGACACTGACACCAGCGTTTGTAAATCAAACTTTTACTAGAATAGAGTATCAAACCCACTTCGAAAAGACAAATGGGATAAACAATAAACTTGATTATACACACTCAGCCTGGGCTGAGAACCCTGGTGCTACACAGCCAGATGACCCTTATTGGATATTACAGGAAGCTCTGGTAATTCACCTACTAGTGGGTAGACTAGAACATCCCACCATACCTATTAATACCCTATGGCTGGAACGAATGTTTGTGTGGGTGCGCACTGAGGGGTCATCGGCGGTACAACATAGCAGCTTACAATCCTATAACAATAAAATACCAGAAAAACAACTCCCCTCCCAGCACTAGCTCATAACCCAAAAGAACAATGTTGCTCCTGAATGCGTAAGTGTTCCACTGACCGAGGATGGAGATGTGGCGCAGTTGTCAGCTCTCACAGGCAAAATGTTCCATTCAGTTCAGAAATCCAGGCAGCAAATAGGGAAAAGGAAAACTCTTTGGGCCTATGTAAAACCTAACTAACTAATAGGCCTAGTCTCAGTCTGTACAGTTAAGCTTGCATGCATTATCTGTTTTTTTAAGAGTGTTTCCATTAATAGTGGTCAAATTAATGGAAACAGACAATTTCCCATCTAAAAATGAATGACCTGTTGGACCCTAAACAGCCCGGCTTTACTGAGGGCAGATCATGTGACCAATTACTGATTTCTTTGACAATGTCACTAAAGTGTTAGATGAAGGTGGTGCTGTGGATATCGCCTATCTGGATTATAGCAAAGCCTTTGACACTGTACCACATAAGGAGCTCAAAGATAAGTTATTGAAGGTAGGACTCAATCCCTGGATAGTTCAGTGGATTTCCAGTTGGCTGAGGGATCGGTATCAGAGCGTTGTTGTAAATGGCGTGCAATCTGAACAAAGGCGAGTTACAAGTGGTGTGCCGCAAGGCTCTGTCCTGGGCCCCATTCTTTTTAATATATTTGTAAGTGACATAGGAGAAGGCTTGGTAGGAAAAGTTTGCCTGTTTGCTGATGATACAAAGGTTAGTAATAGAGTGGATACTCCTGGAGGGGTCTGCAACATGGAAAATTATTTAGCTTTACTGGATAGATGGTCAAAACTGTGGAAACTAGAGTTTAATGTCTCTAAATGTAAAATCCTGCACTTGGGTAGAAGGAATCCCTGCTCTGAGCACCGTATGGGCAGCGCTGTGTTATCCAGGACCTCGGAGGAAAGAGATTTAGGGGTACTGATTACTGATAGCTGCAAGATGATTGGACAGTGTAGCCAGGCAGTGGGAAAAGCAAGCAGGATGCTCGGCTGCATAGCTCGAGGCATCACCAGTAGGAAGAGGGAGGTTGTGATGCCGCTGTATAGAGCCCTGGTGAGGCCACACCTAGAATACTGTGTGCAGTTCTGGAGACCTTACCTGCAAAAAGACATTATTCAAATAGAACGGATCCAAAGGCCGGCAACAAAAATGGTGGAAGGACTTAAACTTAAAACTTATCAGGAGAGATTTAAAGAACTAAATGTGTACAGTCTGGAGGAAAGAAGGGAGAGAGGGGACATGATGGAGACCTTTATATATGTGACAGGAGGGAATAAGGTTCAGGAGGGAAGTGTTTTTAAGAAGAAACGTAATGATAGAACAAGGGGCCCAACCTGAAGCTGGTCGGGGGGAAGATCAGGAGCAATGTTAGAAAATATTATGTTACAGAAAGAGTAGTAGATGCTGGGAACAAACTTCCAGCAGAGGTAGTTGAAAAATCAACAGTCACTGAATTTAAACATGCCTGGGATAAGCCTCCATCTATCCTAAGATACAGAGAACATACAGTATACACATAAGATACAGAGAACATACAGTATACACATAAGATAAAGAGAACATACAGTATACACATAAGATACAGAGAACATACAGTATATACATAAGATACAGAGAACATACAGTATACACATAAGATACAGAAAACATACAGTATACACATGATACAGAGAACATACAGTATACACATAAGATACAGAGAACATACAGTATACACATAAGATACAGAAAACATACAGTATACACATGATACAGAGAACATACAGTATACACATAAGATACAGAGAACATACAGTATACACATGATACAGAGAACATACAGTATACACATGATACAGAGAACATACAGTATACGCATAAGATAAAGAGAACATATAGTATATACATAAGATACAGAGAGCATACAGTATACACATAAGATACAGAGAACATACAGTATATACATAAGATACAGAGAACATACAGTATACACATAAGATACAGAGAACATACAGTATACACATAAGATACAGAGAACATACAGTATATACATAAGATACGGAGAACATACAGTATACACATAAGATAAAGAGAACATACAGTATACACATAAGATACAGAGCACATACAGTATACACATAAGATACAGAGAACATACAGTATATACATAAGATACGGAGAACATACAGTATATACATAAGATACGGAGAACATACAGTTACATAAGGGCAGAGACTAGATGGAGCGTATGGTCTCCTTCTGCCGTTAACCTTCTATGTTTCTATGCTGTGTGATTACTGACCCGGGTCCAGTAGATGAAACCAAAGATGTCTCCAGGCTGGGCCCAGCAAGTCTCTCTCACAACCATGAAGAACAGCAGGCTGGCTCCACAGCTCTCGGTAGCTAAACTGGAGGAATCCTCTGCTACAGGGAAAGATCCGGATTCAGTCCCTCTATACCACGTCCCCGCACGACACGCAGAACTCCTCACACAGCCTTCTGCTCTCTTTCAATATGGAGGTCGCTTCACTTCCTTCTTCTTGTTCCACACACACCAGCAGAGTCATTTCCTCCCTCTGATTGTAAATCAGTGTGGGGGAAACAGCGGCCCCTTGTGGCAAAACAGCAACACAACAGTCTCCAGGTAATGACATTTGCTTTACTCTCTTACACTGCACCCTCATCTGGGGATATGGCCACTCTCGCTTTCGATTGGGCGCATGCACCTTAGGACCAGGGAAATGTGGTTATTTATGGCCGATCTGGAGGGTTTTGTGAAGTGAGGCTTCCCAAACTGTGGTACCCCCCAGGGGGGAAAGATTCTAAGCCCAGGAGAGTCAAAATCCCGAGCTTTGTCCCGCTTTAATTTTGACCTGTAATAATGATAACATTCCGTGTCAGGCTGCGGTCACTACATCTCACTGTCCTCTCTGCGGAGCCTGATAACTGAACGGCCTCCATCAGGGCCGGCGTCAGCACCAGGCAAGGTGGGGCAGCTGCCGGGGCCCACTGACAGGGTCGACCTTAGGGACGTGCAACGGCAACTTGACCGACGGCGGACTGGGAGGTCACCGCCACAGCTGGTGCCCACATCTCCTGGAATGGCGGAGGTTCTACACAACGGGATGTCTCGATTTAGATTCCAGGGGAGGAAGTGCTGGGTTTTGTTCTGCTTTTAAGTTGCCCACCCCAGCTGATTTCCTATCCCTGCAGCATCCCAATCTGTGATACCCTCCTGTGTGACACCCCCTGGGATCGCTGGCATACCCACTATGCAGCCAATTCCACCCCTGAGTTTTGGTCTGCTTTACAGGGGCATCTCAATGTGGGATGCTGCTGTTTGTATAAGAACCCCCCTGGTTTGGCCGTTACCTCAAACTGGTGACCCCACAGAGAATTCACCTGTTCCAGGAAAGTAATGGGGAGGGTCACACACAGGATCATCCAAACTCAGGAGGATCTAGATTCGTTTAGACTCCGAGGTCAGGTTTAAAGGGGTTTGGTGCACTTCATAGTAGACCAACAACTAGAGTTTTGGCCCAGACAGTGTGATCCTTAACTGGACCTTCACCAGGATTTAATGAAAAGCCCAAACCCTTATAAAACGATTCCCCAGCATCTAAAATTAATATATTTTAAGTTTTTAGTCGCTTACTTATTATTCTTTCCCCCACTGGGCTGCAACTCTGTTCAGGACTCTAGGATACAGGCGCCGCCATCTTGACTCAGAAGCATCAAACTTACTGAGGAGAGGAGAGTGGGATAAAGTACAGGGGGCAGGTTATAGCTGTGCTTTGCTCAGACAGCGCAGAGCTGGGGTCTGGGAAAGGACAGCAATCCAGGATGCAGAGCAGCACAGTCAGAGGCCACTTCCTGTTTGCCGGCTGCCTGCTACTCCATGAACCGCCATCTTGGATGTTTAAAGGCACATAACATGCAGTAGATGCAGGTAGGATGATTTTTAATGTGAGCAATCTGTATGTACAGGGGGGAAACATATAAGATAGGCTCTTATTCAGGGTGAGGGTCCGGATTAATGTGGGCAATCTGTATGTACAGGGTGTGGGAAACATATAAGATAGACTCTTATTCAGAGTGAAGGTCCGGATTAATGTGGGCAATCTGTATGTACATGGTGTGGGAAACATATAAGATAGACTCTTATTCAGGGTGAAGGTCCGGATTAATGTGGGCAATCTGTATGTACAGGGTGTGGGAAACATATAAGATAGGCTCTTATATAGGGTGAGGGTCCGGATTAATGTGGGCAATCTGTATGTACGGGGGGGGGGGAAACATATAAAATGGGCTCTTATTCAGAGTGAAGGTCCGGATTAATGTGAGCAATCTGTATGTACAGGGGGGGAAACATATAAGATAGGCTCTTATTCAGGGTGAAGGTCCGGATTAATGTGGGCAATCTGTATGTACGGGGGGGAAACATATAAGATAGGCTCTTATTCAGAGTGAAGGTCCGGATTAATGTGGGCAATCTGTATGTACATGGTGTGGGAAACATATAAGATAGACTCTTATTGAGGGTGAAGGTCCGGATTAATGTGGGCAATCTGTATGTACAGGGTGTGGGAAACATATAAGATAGGCTCTTATTCAGAGTGAAGGTCCGGATTAATGTGGGCAATCTGTATGTACAGGGGGGGGAAACATATAAGATAGACTCTTATTCAGGGTGAAGGTCCAGGTTAATGTGGGCAATCTCTGTGTACAGGCTCACAGTGTACATACAGATTGCTCACATTAATCCGGATCTTCACCCTGAATAAGAGCCTATCTTATATGTTTCCCACACCCTGTACATACAGATTGCTCATATTAAAAATCATCCTACCTGCATCTACTGCATGTTATGAGCCTTTAAAGTGGACCAACACCCAGGATTTTGACTATCCTGGGTTTTGGTCCACTTCAGGGGGGCACCCCAATTAGGGGTGCCCCGCTGTTTAAAACCCCCCAGAAACCCCCAAACTCACCTCACCACGCTCCCACGGACAAGCGGCGGACAAGGCAGCGCGTCCGCCACCGCCTCCCGCGCGCCCCTCTGACAGTGCGCGCGCCCGCGCCGGCCATTCACAAACGGCCGGCGCGGGCGCGCGCACGACTAGAGGAGCGCGCGGGAGGCGGCGGCGGCCGCCGACGATCAGGTGAGTTCTTTTGGGGGTTTGGGGGGGGGTCCCTCACCGCGGGACATCCCGATCTCGGATGTCCCGCGGTGAGGGGGGTGATCGGCCCATGGGTGACGGTCCACTTTAAACATCCAAGATGGCGGTTCATGGAGCAGCAGGCAGCCTGCAAACAGGAAGTGGCCTCTGACTGTGTCGCTCTACATTCTGGGACTGCTGACCTTTTCCTGACCCCAGCTCTGCTCTGTCTGAGCAAAGCACAGCTATAACCTCTCCCCCTGTACTTTATCCCACTTTCCTCTCCTCAGTATGTGATGCTTCTGAGTCAAGATGGCAGCGCCCGTATCCTATAGTCCTGAACAGAGTTGCAGCCCAGTGGGGGAAAGAATAATAAGTAACATAGTAACATAGTATGTGCGGCTGAATAAAGACTTTAGTCCATCCAGTTCAGCCTGTTTATCTCCTTCCAGTGGTCTAGTAGCCATAGCTGGTAATGTTATTACATGCAAGGAGGGCGTCCCGGCCACTATAGATCTCCTTCCAGTGGTCTAGTAGCCATAGCTGGTAATGTTATTACATGCACTGGGGGGCATCCCGGCCACTATAGATCTCCTTCCAGTGGTTTAGTAGCCATAGCCGGAAATGTTATTACATGCCAGGAAGGCATCAAGGCCACTTTTGAACGTTTTTACTGTATCCATCATTACTACCTCCTCTGGCAGCGAGTTCCATAGTCTCACTGCTCTTACAGAGAAGAATCCCCTCCTATGTCGGTGGAGAAAGCACCTTTCCTCTAACCTTAGTGGATGACCCCGGGTTATGGTTACACTCCGGGGTATAAATGGATTGTGGGACAGATCTTTGTATTTCCCCCGAATATATTTATACATAGTTATTAGATCACCCCTCAATCTTCTTTTTTCTAGACTAAATAAACCTAACTTGGACAATCTTTCCGGGTACTCTCGCCCCCGCACTCCTTTTATTAACTTTGTTGCCCTTCTTTGAACGTGCTCCAGTTCTGATATGTCCTTCTTAAGCCCAGGTGCCCAGAACTGTACACAGTATTCCATATGGGGTCTGACCAGTGACTTGTACAGGGGTCACATGATGCTCTGGTCATGAGCACCTATGCCCCTCCTGATGCACCCCATATAGAGGGGTCACATGATGCTATGGCACCTATGCCCCTCCTGATGCACCCCATCATCCTATTTGCTTTGGCAGCAGGTGCCTGGCATTGATTACTACAGTTGAGCTTATTGTCAACTAGAACCCCTAGGTCCTTTTCCATTGTTGTTTTACCAAGTGTTTCTTTATTTAGTGTGTAATCATGACACAGATTTCTCCTTTCCATGTGCATAACCTTACATTTATCTGTGTTAAACTTCATTTGCCATTTAACTGCCCATGCTTCCAATTTATCTAAATCTGTTTGTAGTTGCCTGTTGTCCTCTTTTGTTTTAATTACTTTACTCAGCTTAGTATCATCTGCAAAGATTGAGACTTTACTGTTTAATCCATACCCAATGTCATTTATATATATATTGAAGAGAATTGGTCCCAGAACTGACCCTTGTGGTACTCCACTAGTAACAGTGACCCAATCTGAGTGTGTACCATTGATAACCACCCTCTGCTTCCGATCATTAAGCCAATTTCCCACCCATCTGCACATGTTTTCCCCCAGTCCAAGCATTCTCATCTTTTGTACCAGCCTTTTATGTGGCACAGTATCAAATGCTTTAGAAAAGTCAAGATATATGATATCCAATGACTCCCCCTGATCCAATCTTGAACTTACCTCCTCATAAAAGCTGATCAGGTTTGTCTGGCAGGAGCGATTCCTCATAAATCCATGCTGATATGGAGTAATAAGGTCATTTTCCCCAAGGTGCTCCAGGATAGTATCCCTTAAGAAACCTTCAAACAGCTTGCCCACCACAGATGTTAAGCTTACCGGTCTGTAGTTCCCAGGTTCCCCCCTAGATCCCTTTTTGAATATTGGCACCACATTTGCCAAGCGCCAATCCATCGGAACAAACCCTGTAGTTATGGAATCCACAAATATTAGAAATAACGGCTTGTCTATTACTGTACATAACTCCCTTAAAACACAAGGATGTATGTCATCTGGTCCCGGCGATTTATCGATTTTCATCTGCTTGAGACGGTGCCGGACTTCTTCCTTGGTTAGACCAGTGACATTTAATGGAGGGTTTCGGTTATTCCCCTGCATTTCACTCGGCATGTCAAATTCTTTTGTGAATATAGAAGCAAAGAAGTTGTTAAAGTGGACCAACACCGAGAGGTGATCGGCCCGGAAATCTATAAGATTCCCGGGCCGATCACCTCCCACCCCGCGGGACATCCGAGATCGGGATGTCCCGCGGGGTGAAACCCCCCAAAAAACCCCCAAACACCTTACCTGATCTTCGGCGGCGGCCGGCCGCCGCCGCCTCCCTCGCGCCCCTGTAGGCGTGCTCGCGCCCGCGCCGGCCGTCTGCGAATGGCCGGCGGGGGCGCGCGCGCGCCGAAAGTGACGCGAGGGAGGCGGCGGCGGCAGCCGCTTGGACGTTCCTGATCCCCGCCTGGACGTTGGCGGGGATTGGACCGTCCAGTCACGTGGGAGCGGGGACAGGTAAGATTTTGGGGCTTTCTGGGGGGTTTCACACAGCGGGGCACCCCCGATCGGGGTGCCCCGCCGAAGTGGACCAAAACCCAGGATAGTCAAAATCCTGGGTGTTGGTCCACTTTAAGCAAATTAGCTTTCTCCACATTTCCCTCTATAGGGGTCCCCTCCTTGCTTTTCAGGGGGCCCACACCCTCAGGTTTGTACCTTTTACGGTTTATGTAGCTAAAGAATAATTTGGGGTTAGTTTTACTCTCTTTCGCGACCAGTCTTTCTGTCTCCAGCTTAGCTGCTCTTATCTGTTGTTTACATTGTTAATTTTCTTCTTTATATTTTTTTAACGATTCCACTGTCCCTTCCTGCTTTAAACGTTTAAATGCCTTTTTTTTGTTGTTTATTGCCCCCTTAACCTTTTTATTTAGCCACATCGGTTTACATGCATGTCTAATAGTTTTATTCCTGTAAGGTATATATCTGCCACAATGAAAATTAAGTATTCCTTTGAAAGTATCCCATTTAGCGTCCATGCTTTTGTTTTTAAGGACGTTTTCCCAGTCAATGCAGTGTAGGGCATCTCTAAGTTGGTCAAACTTTGCCTTTTTGAAGTCCCGCGTTTTTGTGGCTCCTTGATAAGGCACCCTAGTGACTGCTAATTGTAAATTAATGATATTATGATCACTGCTTCCAAGGTGTCCCCCAACCTGTACCTTTATTACTTTGTCTGGTACAATGGTTAGTATTAGGTCCAATATGGCTTTCCCCCTTGTTGGAGCTTGTACTTGTTGGGAAAGGTAGCCATCTTTTGTTTTAGATAAAAAACTATTACTTTTATGCAAACCACATGTTTCAGCATCCCAGTCTATATCTGGGTAGTTAAAGTCCCCCATAATCACTACCTCATTTAGTTTAGCGGCTATATCTATTTGCCTTAGCATCATATTTTCTATGGATTCGGATATATCTGGAGGTTTATAGCAAACCCTCATCAGTATTTTATTTTTGTTTCTCCCTCCATGTATTTCTACCCATACAGACTCCACATGGTCATTCCCCTCACATATATCCTCCCGCAGAGCAGGCTGTAGAGAGGATTTTACAATTAAGCAGACTCCACCCCCTTTGCGTTTGTTACGGTCCCTCCTAAAGACACAGTATCCCTGTAAATTTACTGCCCAGTCATAGCTTTCATCCAGCCAGGTCTCTGTTACCCCCACTATGTCATATTGCTCTTCTATTATCCATTTTATTAGTCAAGCTTCTAGCATGTGTAAGCATGCATTTGACATGCATGACAATTTTGATAATTTTGTATATTGCCCTTATTCCTGCTAGATGTGCTAACCCCTCCCCCCTCTCCACCCCCAGTTTCATGTCTACACCCACTGTCACTTTCTTTCCTAACTTCCCCTTTGTAATAGCTTTTACCCTCCCCCCCAATGCTCAGTTTAAACACTCCTCTAACCTTTTAGCCATCCTCTCCCCCAGAACAGATGCACCTTCCCCATTGAGGTGCAACCCATCCCTGCCAAAGAACCTGTAGCCCACTGTGAAGTCGGCCCAGTTCTCTAAGAACCCAAACCCCTCCTTTTTACTCCAATTTTTGAGCCACCTGTTTACATCTCTAATCTCCCGCTGCCTCTCTGGTGTGGCTCTTGGTACTGGTAGTATTTCTGAGAATACTACAGTTGAGATCCTTGCCTTAAGCTTACGGCCTAAGTCCCTGAAATCATTTTTTAGGACATTCCACCTACTTCTTCCTATGTCATTAGTGCCAATATGCACCATGACCGCTGGGTTCACGCCAGCCCCTCCCAACAATCTGTCAGCCCGCTCCGCTACATGCCGTACTCTTGCCCCAGGAAGGCAACACACTGTTCGGCAATCCCGGTCTTTCTGACAGATTGCCCTGTCTGTTCCCCTAATAATAGAGTCACCCACTACCAGCACCTGTCTTGCCTGCCCTGTTCTCCCATTTCCCCTCCCTTTCTTACTGGAGCCGACAGATGTGTCTTGCTGCAGCTGTGCCATCCCTGAGCTAACATCCTCCTCATCTGCCAACCGGGCAAACTTGTTTGGAGGTGCCTGTTCAGTGCTAACCTCCCTGTAACTTTTACCCCTACCCCGCCTTCTAACTGTTATCCAGCTAGCTGCCTCATTTTCCTGCTTTTCCTCTCCCCCCATACTACCACCCTCCCCTGACCCTGACCCATGTAGTGCCAGATCAGAGAGATCCAGACTCTTTTGCATGATAACAATTTCTCTCAGTGTTGCCAATCGCTTATTTAGATCGTGAATGACGCCTGATCAGCAATTCGCAGACATCCGAGGCATAAATATCCACCATCGACTGATTGATCAAGAAATGCATACATAGCACAAGATGTACACTGGACAGCATTGTTAGGCATGGAACCCATTGTATCAATTTGTGGGAACACCAAGTGTAGAATTTACAACACTTAAAATAACAATAAGAAATCAAGGCAGATACTTACAGCTTCAGCACTTCTGCTTGTAACTCCTGATTTAACTCACCACTTACCAAGCAGCCACTTACAGAGTCAGCCTCAAGAGCAAGCTCCACGAGTTGTGTGCTGCCTTATAACACACCTGCTTCAATTAGGCCTCAGCAGGAATCCAGGAGAGAGAAAGTGTAAAAAAGAAAAAAAAATGACTAAAAACGTTTTATAAGGGTTTGGGCTTTTTAATAAATCACGGTGAAGGTCCAGTTTAAAGAGGTAAATTAATCATTTATTGCTGCAGATCTGCATGTTACACCTCAAAGAGGGACAATATGTAAATGAAGCCACACCCCTAATTGAGGGATGGATGAAGCCACGCCCCCTCATTGAGGAATGGATGAAGCCACATCCCCCTCATTGAGGGATGGATGAAGCCACGCCTCCTCATTGAGGGATGGATGAAGCCACGCCTCCTCATTGAGGGATGGATGAAGCCACGCCCCCTCATTGAGGGATGGATGAAGCCACGCCCCCTCATTGAGGGATGGATGAAGCCACGCCTCCTCATTGAGGGATGGATGAAGCCACGCCTCCTCATTGAGGGATGGGTAGGAGATAGGATGTAACAGTTACAACAATAGAAACACTTTGAATAGACAAATGAATCATTTATTGATGCAGATCTGCATGTTACACCTCAAAGAGGGACAAATGAGAACAACGAGGGACAGGGGGACATGGACTCAAAAGAGGGACAGTCCCTCCAAATCAGGGACACTTGGGAGGTATGCCTTAGAAGCTTTTCCATATATGATATAATAATAGGAGGTGGCGGAGCGGTGCGCACAAGGTTTTCACATGCACCCGCAGCCCTGCGTTATATATAGAAGGTCTGAGTGAGCGGCCCCCGGGGTCATTAGCCGCCATTAATGAATGACTTGCCCTGGCTGCCTTTCCTCCGTTTACGCCGCTGTGAAAGCCTAATCTCATTTAACCCCCTGTCCCTCCGCTCTGGACGCACCCGGATCATTTTTCGGGCCACATCGCTATGCCATAATGTATATACACAGGGGACGGCTAATGAATGGCTAATGAATGGCTAATGCACGGCTAATGAATGGCTAATGAATGGCCGGCAAGTAAGAGGAGCTGAGAGGTGGATGCAGCACAATTGGCCTCGGTAACATGGCCGCCTCCCGTGTAACACAAGAACCACAAGGGGACTTATTGGAGAGAAATGGTCCTTATGGGAATTCCGATGTCCCGGGCAGGTGACTCAGCCGACCTTACGGAGGTGGTCTGCTTAAAGCGGACCTTCACCCTGAATAAGAGCCTATCTTATATGTTTCCCCCACCCTGTAAATACAGATTGCCCACATTAATCCGGACCTTCATCCTGAATAAGAGCCTATCTTATATGTTTCCCCCACCCTGTACATACAGATTGCCCACATTAATCCAGACCTTCACCCTGAATAAGAGCCTATCTTATATGTTTCCCCCACCCTGTAAATACAGATTGCCCACATTAATCCGGACCTTCATCCTGAATAAGAGCCTATCTTATATGTTTCCCCCACCCTGTACATACAGATTGCCCACATTAATCCAGACCTTCACCCTGAATAAGAGCCTATCTTATATGTTTCCCCCACCCTGTACATACAGATTGCCCACATTAATCCAGACCTTCACCCTGAATAAGAGTCTATCTTATATGTTTCCCCCACCCTGTAAATACAGATTGCCCACATTAATCCGGACCTTCACCCTGAATAAGAGCCTATCTTATATGTTTCCCCCACCCTGTAAATACAGATTGCCCACATTAATCCGGACCTTCATCCTGAATAAGAGCCTATCTTATATGTTTCCCCCACCCTGTACATACAGATTGCCCACATTAATCCAGACCTTCACCCTGAATAAGAGCCTATCTTATATGTTTCCCCCACCCTGTACATACAGATTGCCCACATTAATCCAGACCTTCACCCTGAATAAGAGTCTATCTTATATGTTTCCCCCACCCTGTAAATACAGATTGCCCACATTAATCCGGACCTTCATCCTGAATAAGAGCCTATCTTATATGTTTCCCCCACCCTGTACATACAGATTGCCCACATTAATCCAGACCTTCACCCTGAATAAGAGCCTATCTTATATGTTTCCAACACCCTGTACATACAGATTGCTCACATTAATCCGGACCTTCACCCTGAATAAGAGCCTATCTTATATGTTTCCAACACCCTGTACATACAGATTGCTCACATTAATCCGGACCTTCACCCTGAATAAGAGCCTATCTTATATGTTTCCTACACCCTGTACATACAGATTGCTCACATTAATCCGGACCTTCATCCTGAATAAGAGTCTATCTTGTATGTTTCCAACACCCTGTACATACAGATTGCTCACATTAATCCGGACCTTCACCCTGAATAAGAGCCTATCTTATATGTTTCCTACACCCTGAACATACAGATTGCTCACATTAATCCGGACCTTCATCCTGAATAAGAGTCTATCTTATATGTTTCCCCCCTGTACATAGAGATTGCTCACATTAATCCGGACCTTCACCCTGAATAAGAGCTTATCTTATATGTTTCTCCCACTCTGTACATACAGATTGCCTACATTTATCCGGACCTTCATCCTGAATAAGAGTCTATGTTATATGTCCCCCCCCCCCCGTACATACAGATTGCTCACATTAATCCAGACCTTCACCCTGAATAAGAGCCTATCTTGTATGTTTCCCACACCCTGTACATACAGATTGCTCATATTAATCCGAACCCTCACCCTGAATAAGAGCCTATCTTGTATGTTTCCCACACCCTGTACATACAGATTGCTCACATTAAAAATCATCCTACCTGCACCTAGTGCATGTTATGAGCCTTTAAACATCCAAGATGGTGGCTCATGGAGCATCAGGCAGCCTGCAAACAGGAAGTGTCTTCTGACTGTGTCGCTCTGCATTCTGGGATTGCTGTCCTTTCCCTGACCCCAGCTCTGCTCTGAGCACAGCACAGCTATAACCCCACCCCCTGCACTTTACCCCGCTCTCCTCTCCTCAGTATGTGATGCTTCCGAGTCAAGATGGTGGCGCCCGTATCCTAAAGTCCTGAACAGAGTTGCAGCCCAGTGGGGGAAAGAATAATAAGCAAGTGACTAAAAACTTAAAATATATAAATTTTAGTTGCTGGGGAATCGTTTTATAAGGGTTTGGGCTTTTCATTAAATCATGGTGAAGGTCCAGTTTAAGGGACGTCGGAGAAGCTCACAATCCCTCCCATCCGGCGGGCAGCAGAGAGGCCAGCGTTGCCCCCTGTGGCCAGGGCAGGTGTAGCAGGGCAGATTATAATGAACCAGGACTGGGCCTCAGCCAGGGGCGGCCCGGCCATTGTTTCTTTCTCGCTCTTTCCTTCTGTCGTTGCTTTTGTTCTTCTCTTTCTCTTTATCATTATACAAAGCGCACTTACCCCTGCTCCACCCCTAATCCAAAAGATCAAAAATATATCACTTTATAACTCAGAATCGGTGGGCCAGTATGGGATGCCCTTAAAGTGGACCAACACCCAGGCTGATCGGCCCGGGAATCTATAATATCAGATCCCTCCCCGCGGAGCATCCGAGATCGGGATGCCCCGCTGTGTGAAACCCCACCTGACCCCCGCGAACCTTACCTTACTCCCGGTCCAATGGCGCATGCGCGGGCCGAGGCCGCATCTCGCGCTTCTCTCTAGCAGGGCAGCCTTTTGTGAGTGGCCGGCGCGGGCCGCTGTGGTTGTCCGTCCCTTGTACGTGCATACCACAGCAGCTCTGAGCGCTCTGATTGCACGAGCGCCCGCGCATACGCCGTAGGAGCGGGGTGAGTTTTTTCTGCCATTCTGGGGGGCTTCACGCAGCGGGGCGCCCCGCGGAAGTGGACCAAACCCCCGGGATAGTGAAAATCCTGGGTGTTGGTCCACTTTAAACCAAAAACAGTTTGTAAATCCAAAAATGTATATGTGGCCCCAGCAGCCACACACAGGGCGCTCACAAACAGCGCCACCAACCTAAGAAATCACAAGTCTACCATTATCTTTGCATAACCATCATAGATTTATTTAAATTAAAAAGAGCTCATAACAAACTATTTTTAAAAACATTCATCTCCACCGGAAACTCGCAAGCCAAAAAGTGCATCAAATATACAAAATAAGTATCTAAAAGAGTATATACAAAAATATATATATAAAAAATGTGCCAATGCAATAAATTCACAATCAGAAAAAAGTGCCGACGCATATCTAAAGTGCCCTATGGAAAGTGCATGTGCTGTAAAAATACAAAAGAGAGAAAACTTTCACAAAATACTTCAAATCAAATACCGTACATGAATTTATATCACCGTAAATGCTTTGGCCAGAGTTCCTGGTGATATCTGGTGCCCCCTTTACCCACGCGTTCCGTGGCACAAGCCCACTTTTACAAGGTGCCAGAAAAAACGTTATCTTTATCATTCCTTCTTCTGATTCCCTCCCAAAATCAGGATGCCCCGCTGACCCCCCCCCCCCCCCCCAGGTCGGCCCCTTCACTTACCTTGCTTTCCGGTCCAACGACGCGTGTGCGAGCCGCGGCCGCATCCCCGCTATCCCTCTACAGGGTGCCCCAACCCCAAAAGAAGGGATATCGCCAAAGACTTACAATGGCACTCTATCAATTGTAATCCATATCAAGTTCATTAAAGTATCACAATTACATGACAAGACACATTAAAAGACTACTAAAACCATATAACACATGTATAGACTGCCAACAATAGGGGGGGGGGTTAATGTGCCCCAATGGGGACCACTAATAAAAAGAATAGATTAAAAATGACCAATGCTATGCTAACAAATCAATTCATAAAGTGTCAGGTGCTTCCAAAGTGCATCAAATCACAGTAAATATATACACAATAAAAAATAAAATCAATAAAAAATAATAAAAATAAAATAAAAATTATAAAAATAAATAAATAAATAAATATAATAATAAATAATAATAAATGAATAAATAAATAATAATAAATTAATTAAAAAATACATTAAAATAAAATAAAATCACTAACAATAAGGTAGGTGCAAGTTACAGTATAAGGAAGGCAAAGCACACCAAATATTATGTGCAAAATAGATTTTTACATATATATATATATATATATATATATATATATATATATATATATAACTGGGGACTACTGCATTAGCACCTGACTTTCTGTGAAGGTAATGTTTTACCATTATTCATAGTTTTCCTTACTGTGGTACTGTTAACGCTAAGACCTATATTTCTTAATGTCTTGGTGCATACAGCCTCCCCAGAACAACATACGTGGATTTATTGCTTGACGCGTATCCTTTTATTGTGTGTATATATGTGGATTTCATGATATGGTCTATATACCTTGATGTTGTCACCATATGGGTTATGTATATAGAAGTGTAAATAGACTTTCTTTTGGTATATATATATATATATATATATATATATATATATATATATATAAAATCTTTTTTGCATATAGTATTTGGTGTGCTTTGCCTTTCTTATATTGATATGGTTTACATTGATTTGATTGGGGATCATAGGAGAAATTGATCCCTAAGGAAGCAGCACCCTCTCAATAATACAAGCATTTCTTATTATTTAGCTTGTTTGGAGTGTCAACCTATTAATTAACTATTGTAGGTGCAAGTCACAGAAAATCACAAAAAATAGTATCATCTAACTTAATCCAATAAGGTGCCGTGTATAGACCACCACTGGGACCCTCAAAGGGCAGTAATTTGGGAATGGCCGGCGTGGGCACGCTTCCTGTAAGAGGGAAGCGGGGGATGCGCGGTCTCAGATGACGTGACATCAACGGATCCGAGCGCACTGATTGGACGAGCGGCCATGCATGCGCCGGAGGCCCGGGAAGAGGTGAGTTGCATCGGACGATCTGGGGGGTTCACACAGCGGGGCATCCCCGATTGGAGGGCCCCCGAGGGAAAGGACCAAAACCCAGGATAGTCAAAATCCTGGGTTTTGGTCCACTTTAAAGCCGTAAAAGTGGTCACCAGACTGTCACACATGCACAAGTGCTCCACCCAGTCCCTGCTCTCACCCTCCTCTTGTTGGTGGTGGTCTGGGGACCCTATAGCCAGGGCTTGTGGCTGCCCAGCCATAGATATGTTGAGATAGAAAGGAGGGCGATGAAATGAAGCCACACCCCCTCATTGAGGGATGGATGAAGCCACGCCCCCTCATTAAGGGATGGATAGGAGATGCATTGTAACAGTTACAACAATAGAAACACTTTAAATAGACAAATGAATCATTTATTGCTGCAGATCTGCATGTTACACCTCAAAGAGGGACGGTATGTAAATGAAGCCACGTCTCCTCATTGACTGATGTATAAAGCCACGCCCCCTCATTGAGGGATGTATGAAGCCACACCCCTTCATTGAGGGATGTATGAAGCCACACCCCTTCATTGAGGGATGGATGAAGCCACACCCCTTTATTGAGGGATGGATGAAGCCACGCCCCCTCATTGAGGGATGGATGAAGCATCCCTAATATCCAGGATCAAGATGAGTATATGGGGAAACCAGGGCGCGTCACACTGAAGGGCATCCCTAATATCCAGGAACAAGGTGAGTATATGGGGAAACCAGGGCACGTCACACTGAAGGGCATCCCTAATATCCAGGAACAAGATGAGTATACGGGGAAACCAGGGTGCGTCACACTGAAGGGCATCCCTAATATCCAGGATCAAGATGAGTATATGGGGAAACCAGGGCGCGTCACACTGAAGGGCATCTCTAATATCCAGGAACAAGGTGAGTATACGGGGAAACCAGGGCACGTCACACTGAAGGGCATCCCTAATATCCAGGAACAAGGTGAGTATACGGGGAAACCAGGGCGCGTCACACTGAAGGGCATCCCTAATATTCAGGATCAAGATGAGTATACGGGGAAACCAGGGTGCGTCACACTGAAGGGCATCCCTAATATCCAGGATCAAGGTGAGTATATGGGGAAACCAGGGCGTGTCACACTGAAGGGCATCCCTAATATCCAGGATCAAGGTGAGTATATGGGGAAACCAGGGAGCGTCACACTGAAGGAATCCCTAATATCCAGGATCAAGGTGAGTATATGGGGAAACCAGGGCGCGTCACACTGAAGGGCATCCCTAATATCCAGGATCAAGGTGAGTATATGGGGAAACCAGGGAGCGTCACACTGAAGGAATCCCTAATATCCAGGATCAAGGTGAGTATATGGGGAAACCAGGGCGCGTCACACTGAAGGGCATCTCTAATATCCAGGATCAAGGTGAGTATATGGGGAAACCAGGGCGCGTCACACTGAAGGGCATCTCTAATATCCAGGATCAAGGTGAGTATATGGGGAAACCAGGGCGCGTCACACTGAAGGGCATCCCTAATATCCAGGATCAAGGTGAGTATATGGGGAAACCAGGGAGCGTCACACTAAAGGAATCCCTAATATCCAGGATCAAGGTGAGTATATGGGGAAACCAGGACGCGTCACACTGAAGGGCATCCCTAATATCCAGGATCAAGGTGAGTATATGGGGAAACCAGGGAGCGTCACACTGAAGGAATCCCTAATATCCAGGATCAAGGTGAGTATATGGGGAAACCAGGGCGCGTCACACTGAAGGGCATCCCTAATATCCAGGATCAAGGTGAGTATATGGGGAAACCAGGGTGCGTCACACTGAAGGAATCCCTAATATCCAGGATCAAGGTGAGTATATGGGGAAACCAGGGTGCGTCACACTGAAGGGCATCCCTAATATCCAGGATCAAGGTGAGTATATGGGGAAACCAGGGTGCGTCACACTGAAGGGCATCCCTACTATCCAGGATCAAGGTGAGTATATGGGGAAACCAGGGTGCGTCACACTGAAGGGCATCCCTAATATCCAGGATCAAGGTGAGTATATGAGGAAACCAGGGTGCGTCACACTGAAGGGCATCCCTAATATCCAGGATCAAGGTGAGTATATGGGGAAACCAGGGTGCGTCACACTGAAGGGCATCCCTAATATCCAGGATCAAGGTGAGTATATGGGGAAACCAGGGTGCGTCACACTGAAGGGCATCCCTAATATCCAGGATCAAGGTGAGTATATGGGGAAACAGGGCGTGTCACACTGAAGGGCATCCCTACTATCCAGGATCAAGGTGAGTATATGGGGAAACCAGGGTGCGTCACACTGAAGGGCATCCCTAATATCCAGGATCAAGGTGAGTATATGGGGAAACCAGGGCGCGTCACACTGAAGGGCATCCCTAATATCCAGGATCAAGGTGAGTATATGGGGAAACCAGGGCGCATCACACTTAAGGAATCCCTAATATCCAGGATCAAGGTGAGTATATGGGGAAACCAGGGCGCATCACACTTAAGGAATCCCTAATATCCAGGATCAAGGTGAGTATATGGGGAAACCAGGACGCGTCAAACTGAAGGGCATCCCTAATATCCAGGATCAAGGTGAGTATATGGGGAAACAAGGGAGCGTCACACTGAAGGAATCCCTAATATCCAGGATCAAGGTGAGTATATGGGGAAACCAGGGTGCGTCAAACTGAAGGAATCCCTAATATCCAGGATCAAGGTGAGTATATGGGGAAACCAGGGTGCGTCACACTGAAGGGCATCCCTAATATCCAGGATCAAGGTGAGTATATGGGGAAACCAGGGTGCGTCACACTGAAGGGCATCCCTAATATCCAGGATCAAGGTGAGTATATGGGGAAACCAGGGCGCGTCACACTGAAGGGCATCCCTAATATCCAGGATCAAGGTGAGTATATGGGGAAACCAGGGTGCGTCACACTGAAGGGCATCCCTAATATCCAGGATCAAGGTGAGTATATGGGGAAACCAGGGTGCGTCACACTGAAGGGCATCCCTAATATCCAGGATCAGGGTGAGTATATGGGGAAACCAGGGCGCGTCACACTGAAGGGCATCCCTAATATCCAGGATCAAGGTGAGTATATGGGGAAACCAGGGCGCGTCACACTGAATGGCATCCCTAATATCCAGGATCAAGGTGAGTATATGGGGAAACCAGGGCGCGTCACACTGAATGGCATCCCTAATATCCAGGATCAAGGTGAGTATATGGGGAAACCAGGGCGCGTCACACTGAATGGCATCCCTAATATCCAGGATCAAGGTGAGTATATGGGGAAACCAGGGCGCATCACACTGAAGGGCATCCCTAATATCCAGGATCAAGGTGAGTATATGGGGAAACCAGGGTGCGTCACACTTAAGGAATCCCTAATATCCAGGATCAAGGTGAGTATATGGGGAAACCAGGGCGCGTCACACTGAATGGCATCCCTAATATCCAGGATCAAGGTGAGTATATGGGGAAACCAGGGCGCATCACACTTAAGGAATCCCTAATATCCAGGATCAAGGTGAGTATATGGGGAAACCAGGATGCGTCACACTGAAGGGCATCCCTAATATCCAGGATCAAGGTGAGTATATGGGGAAACCAGGGCGCGTCACACTGAAGGGCATCCCTAATATCCAGGATCAAGGTGAGTATATGGGGAAACCAGGGCGCGTCACGCTGAAGGGCATCCCTAATATCCAGGATCAAGATGAGTATACGGGGAAACCAGGGCGCGTCACACTGAATGGCATCCCTAATATCCAGGATCAAGGTGAGTATATGGGGAAACCAGGGTGCGTCACACTTAAGGAATCCCTAATATCCAGGATCAAGGTGAGTATATGGGGAAACCAGGATGCGTCACACTGAAGGGCATCCCTAATATCCAGGATCAAGGTGAGTATATGGGGAAACCAGGGTACATCACACTGAAGGGCATCCCTAATATCCAGGATCAAGGTGAGTATATGGGGAAACCAGGGCGCATCACACTGAAGGAATCCCTAATATCCAGGATCAAGATGAGTATATGGGGAAACCAGGGCGTGTCACACTGAAGGGCATCCCTAATATCCAGGATCAAGGTGAGTATATGAGGAAACCAGGGCGTGTCACACTGAAGGGCATCCCTAATATCGAGGATCAAGGTGAGTATATGGGGAAACCAGGGCGCGTCACACTGAAGGGCATCCCTAATATCCAGGATCAAGGTGAGTATATGGGGAAACCAGGGTACGTCACACTGAAGGGCATCCCTAATATCGAGGATCAAGGTGAGTATATGGGGAAACCAGGGCGCGTCACACTGAAGGGCATCCCTAATATCCAGGATCAAGGTGAGTATATGAGGAAACCAGGGCGTGTCACACTGAAGGGCATCCCTAATATCGAGGATCAAGGTGAGTATATGGGGAAACCAGGGCGCGTCACACTGAAGGGCATCCCTAATATCCAGGATCAAGGTGAGTATATGGGGAAACCAGGGTACGTCACACTGAAGGGCATCCCTAATATCCAGGATCAAGGTGAGTATATGGGGAAACCAGGGCGCATCACACTGAAGGAATCCCTAATATCCAGGATCAAGATGAGTATACAGGGAAACCAGGGCGCGTCACACTGAAGGGCATCCCTAATATCCAGGATCAAGGTGAGTATATGGGGAAACCAGGGCGCGTCACACTGAAGGGCATCCCTAATATCGAGGATCAAGGTGAGTATACAGGAGAAACCAGGGGGCGCCACACTGAAGGGCATCCCAAATGGCCCTAGGACAGATGAGTTAGGACAAGAAGGGGTTAATCAGGCACCAGGCTGCAGATCTAATGACAAAAGAAACCAGGAGAGACGAGCAGGGTGACTCAGGTGGAGCTAAAACTGCGGCTGCACACAATCCTGGGCACTGAGCCCGAGACTGATAGAGAATAAAGAGCCTATCTCTCTACTTACCAGAGCTGTGTGCAGAGACGGAGCAGAGCAGCGTGACTGGTGCCAACATAAAACCAGATACCGGGGAAAGATGACGGCAGAATTTAACCCCTGCTGGAATAGATTCACTGCTGCAGAAACATGGGAAGGGGGGTTCCTCAGAGGTCCGGGGTCTGCTCCGGGGTCAGTGAAAGAGGTCCTTCATGTCAGCATATGGGTATTCAGTTAAACCAGGAGAGCTTCTTCATCCTAGCGCATGCTTGGCTGTGCTGAGCAGCTTCAGCAGATCCTCAGGGGCGGAGACTGGCATAAGGGGATGAGCCTCTTTATTCCAACACAGACGTGGCTTGATTGGCCGTATCAGCAGATATTCAGGGGCGGAGACTGGCATAAGGGGTGAGCCTTTTTATTCCAGCAAACACCTGGCTGGGCTGAGCAGCTTCTGCAGATCCTCAGGGGTGGAGATTGGCATAAATGTATGAGCCTTTTTTATTCTAGCACACACTTGGCTGGGTTGGACCACATTAGCAGATCCTCTGGTATGGAGACTGGCACAAGGGGGTGAGACTCTATTCCAGCACACACCTAGCAGGGCTGAGCAGCATCAGCAGATCCTCAGGGGCGGAGACTGGCATAAGAGGGTGAGCCTCTTTATTCTAACACACACCTGGCTGGATTGGACTGCATTAGAAGATCCTCTGGGGCGGAGACTGGCATACAGGGGTGAGCCTCTTTATTACAGCACACACCTGGCAGGGCTGAGCAGCATCAGCAGATCCTCAGGGGCGGAGACTGGCACAAGGAGGTGAGCCTCTTTATTCCAGCACACACCTGGCAGGGCTGAGCAGCATCAGCAGATCCTCAGGGGCGGAGACTGGCACAAGAAGGTGAGCCTCTTTATTCCAGCACACACTTGGCAGGGCTGAGCAGCATCAGCAGATCCTCAGGGGCAGAGACTGGCATAAGGGGGTGAGCCTCTTTATTCTAGCACACACTTGGCTGGATTGGACTGCATTAGAAGATCCACTGGGGCGGAGACTGGCATACGGGGGTGAGCCTCTTTATTCCAGCACACACCTGGCAGGGCTGAGCAGCATCAGCAGATCCTCAGGGGCGGAGACTGGCACAAGGAGGCGAGCCTCTTTATTCCAGCACACACCTGGAAGGGCTGAGCAGCATCAGCAGATCCTCAGGGGCGGAGACTGGCATAAGGGGGTGAGTCTCTTTATTCTAACACACACTTGGCTGAATTGGGCCGTATCAGCAGATCCTCAGGGGCGGAGACTGGCATAAGGGAGTGAGCCTCTTTATTCTAGCACACACTTGGCTGGGTTGGACTGCATTAGCAGATCCTCAGGGGCGGAGACTGGCATAAGGTGGTGAGTCTCTTTATTCCAGCACACACCTGGCTGCACTGAGCAGCATTAGCAGATACTCAGGGGCGGAGACTGGCATAAGGGGATAAACCACTTGATTCCAGCACACACTTAACTGGGTTGGGTCGCCTCAGCAGATCCGCAGGGGCAGAGACTAGTACAAGGGGATGAGGCTTTATATTCCAGCACACACTTGGCTGGATTGGGCCGTATCAGCAGATCCTCAGGGGCGGAGACTGGCACAAGGGGATGAGCCTCTTTATTCCAGCACACACTTTCCAGCACACACTTGGCTGGGTTGGACCACATTAGCAGATCCTCTGGGGCGGAGACTGGCACAAGGGGGTGATCCTCTTGTTTCCAGCACACACCTGGCTGTGCTGAGTAGCTTCAGCAGATCCTCAGGGGTGGAGGCTGGCACAAGGGGGGGGGCCTCTTTATTCCAGCACACACTTGGCTGAGCAGCATTAGCAGATCCTCAGGAGCGGAGACTGGCGCAAGGGGGTGAGCCTCCTTATTCCAGCACAAACTTGGCTGGGTTGGGCCGTATCAGCAGATCCTCAGGGGCGGAGACTGGCACAAGGGGATGAGCCTCTTTTTTTCAGCACACACTTGGCTGGGTTGGGTCGCATCAGCAGATCCTTAGGGGTGGAGACTGGCATAAGGGGGTGAGCCTCTTTATTCTAGCACACACCTGGCTGCGCTGACCAGCTTCAGCAGATCCTCAGGGGTGGAGACTGGCACAAGGGGGTGAACCACTTCATTCCAGCACACACTTGGCTGGGTTGGGTCGCATCAGCAGATCCTCGGGGGCGGAGACTGGCACAAGGGAGTGAGCCTCCTCATCCCAGCACATGCCTGGGCAGGCTGAGCAGCATTAGCAGATCCTCAGGGGTGGAGACTCTCACAGGGGTGTTAGCCTCTTTATTCCAGCACACACTTGGCTGGGTTGGACCGGATTAGCAGATCCTCAGGGGTGGAGACTGGCACAAGGGGTGAGCCTCTTCATCCCAGCACACACCTGGGCGGGCTGAGAAGAATCAGCAGATCCTCAGGGGCGGAGACTCTCACAAGAAGAGCTTACAGCAGAAAGTGGGGACGATTACCAACATTCTTACTGTGCTAAACATGGTGGTCAGTTGGAGCTAATTCCCCTCCCTCCAGTTAGAAACAGGTATTATGTACTACACGTGACAACCCATGGCTGAGCTGTGAGCAGGACTGGCTGGGACAGGAAGTGGGGGGGAAATCTTCCCAGCGGGAGAGCGACCGGCCCGTCCAGGTTACTCGTTCAGCAGGGCCAAGCATGTGCATATGTAGATATGAGATGTGTGATGTGTTCTCTATGTCATGAAAAGCCTTGTCAATAAAGTTTTGTCTGTTCCGACCTTGTGCCGTTATCTGTGCTGTGATGCGCTCTACAGACCATTCGGACCTGGCGACTACGGGGAGGCTGATTCATTACTAGCGCCAGGTAACGGCAGATAAGTCTGTACAGCGGCTAGTGGTCGCTCTGATCGGCCGCGAGTCGCTATTACAGAGCGCCTCAGTCCCTGTAGTAACATTGCCGGGATTGATGAATTTGATGTGTGAGTCGCTATAACACCAGTACAGAGCTATATGGGAGCGAACGGTAGCGACTGGTCAGTGTGAGCGACTCAAACCATATTCATAAAAAAACAGCCTCACACAGCGCCGGCACTCAAAATTGTGTCGCTGTAGCGCAGAGCGCCAGACGCTGTGTGATTAAAGTCTGTCTTTGAACACATATCCACCAGTAACAAAGCGAAAACACATGGAGTTACATTGTTATAACACTGTGACATTATCACTTTAGTGCCAGACCTGTAACGACAATTCTGCATAAAAATATAAAAAGTTTTCAAAAATGGAATTTAATAGGACAGGAGAAGGTCACACAATGATTTGATACAAAACCCAAAAAATTATTAAAAGAAACCGCTGTTTAAAGGGAAGAAAAGTAACATCCATTGAAATGTATGGGAGAGCGACAGGTAGCAACAGGTAATGCCAGGGATCCTCTGATCCGTCTGTGATGATGAATTGGATGCTACATGGCGCTGTTAGAGTTGCTCACCAGAATCGGCTTCATGAATGTGGTTTTGCGTACAGCGCCTGGCATTCACCAGACACTGCCTGTCGCTTACAAGGCGCTACCTGGCGCTGTCCCTTGATGAATAAAGCCCCAAGAAGAGCAACATGGTGCTCAGATATAGCTTCATAGCATTTTATGGGGCCAGGGGGATGAAGGGGTCCAGTCTTATCCTATACAGTGGGGATAGGTGAGTAGTGCAGGCTTGACAACGGGGAGTCTGAGCTTGAGCATTTCAGACATAGAGATTTTCAGAGTTAACGTTGACTCCTCGAAATACTACCGAACTATGTCGCCCAGAAATCTGTGTCAGGACCACTTAGTTCCCCTGGGCCCTGCAGGGTGTAGACGTGAAGCAGGGGCCAGAGACGGGTTTCAAACTATTTAGACTCAACCACTTCATGTAAAGGTCCATTTAAAGGCATCTGGTGAGAGGTGAAGGTCTGGGTGGGGGGCTCTCGCGGGGTACTCAACCACTTCCTGTAAAGGTCCATTTAAAGGCATCTGGTGAGAGGTGAAGGTCTGGGTGGGGGGCTCTCGCGGGGTACTCAACCACTTCATGTAAAGGTCCATTTAAAGGCATCTGGTGAGAGGTGAAGGTCTGGGTGGGGGGCTCTCGCGGGGTACTCAACCACTTCATGTAAAGGTCCATTTAAAGGCATCTGGTGAGAGGTGAAGGTCTGGGTGGGGGGCTCTCGCGGGGTACTCAACCACTTCATGTAAAGGTCCATTTAAAGGCATCTGGTGAGAGGTGAAGGTCTGGGTGGGGAGCTCTCGTGGGGTACTCAACCACTTCATGTAAAGGTCCATTTAAAGGCATCCGGTGAGAGGTGAAGGTCTGGGTGGGGGGCTCTCGCGGGGTACTCGACCACATCAAGTAAAGGTCCATTTAAAGGCATCTGGTGAGAGGTGAAGGTCTGGGTGGGGGGCTCTCGTGGGGTACTCAACCACTTCCTGTAAAGGTCCATTTAAAGGCATCTGGTGAGAGGTGAAGGTCTGGGTGGGGGGCTCTCGTGGGGGGTGGATAGTTGGAAATCAGCACCCTGGGGGAGGGGCTATAGATTCTCCAGGCAAAACTAAAAAAAGGTTGCTTCCCTACCCCCACCCACCCCAAGAATTCTATTGAGCCCCACAAAACCTACAGGCAAAGCTGGGAGGCCGGGGATTGGATGGGCAGGAATGGATGGTGCAGAGACTGGACTGGATGGGGCAGAGCTGAGGGGACAGGGATGGATGGGGTAGAGCTGAGGGGACAGGGATGGATGGGGCAGAGCTGAGGGGACAGTGATGGATGGGGCAGAGCTGAGGGGACAGGGATGGATGGGGCAGAGCTGAGGGGACAGGGATGGATGGGGCAGAGCTGAGGGGACAGGGATGGGTGGGGCAGAGCTGAGGGCACAGGGATGGGTGGGGCAGAGCTGAGGGCACAGGGATGGGTGGGGCAGAGCTGAGGGGACAGGGATGGGTGGGGCAGAGCTGTTGGGACAAGGATGGATGGGGCAGAGCTGAGGGGACAGGGATGGATGGGTCAGAGCTGTTGGGACAGGGATGGATGGTGTAGAGCTGAGGAGACAGGGATGGATGGGGCAGAGCTGAGAGGAAAGTGATGGGTGGGGCAAAGCTGGGGGGACAGGGATGGGTGGGGCAGAGCTGAGGGGACAGGGATGGATGGGGCAGAGCTGAGGGGACAGGGATGGATGGGGCAGAGCTGAGGGGACAGGGATGGATGGGGCAAAGCTGGGGTGACAGGAATGGATGGGGTGTAGGATGGGTGGAGCTGAGGGGACAGGAATAGATGGGGCTGAGCTGGGGCAGGGGAAAAGAACTGTATGGGCCAAAAAGACAGAGAAACAAAGTTTGTGTGCACCTTGCAATGCCCCCGCAGTTCTTCATATTGCAATGTTAGGTGCCAGGGAGCCATGACACTGGCAGGAGACTAAGCACCACATCACCGATCAAAGGGGGCAGCGCTGAGCACAGCAACACAGAAGCAACTGAGTGCAGGGCTGTCAGGGCAAAGGTCCGGAAATCTGGAAGTCCGCATTCGGACCAGTTGAGTACGGCTGATTTAGACCATGTGGTGTGGTCTATTCTCCGATGCGCTCCTCAGAATGTTTGGACTTGGTGACATGGTGCTCAGTGTGTAGCTTCATAGCCAGCACTTTGTGGCTTCTATGGGGCCCTATGGGGATGAAGGGGTCCAGGCTCACCCTATACGCTGACAAAGGGCCCTTCTTTCTTTCATAAGCTGGAAGCACAGCTCTTCAGCCGCCTCAATGATGGATCTCGGGGGAATTCTACGGCCTCTTCGTCCGCAGCAGTAAATGTTAGGTTGGTAATTCATGCTGGAATTATTTGAAAGTCACAAAAACTCTGGATTGGACAGTGAGTGAGTAAGGATAGAAGAGTAATGCGGGCTTGATGGGCAACAGGAAGTCCTAACTGGGGCCCCTTCAGGCCAGAGAGGTTTCAGCTACAGGGACTTCTAATAGAATCTCTGTTACCAAACTATGGGCCTTATTCATGAAGCTCTAGCGCCAGGTAGTACCTGTACAGCGCCAGGTAGCGTCAGGCGAACGCCGGACATGGCAGCAATTACACAGTTATGAAGCCGAATCTGGTGAGTGACTAGAACAACGCCATGTAGCATCCGATTCATCATTATCCCAGGCTCAGCGTACAGAGCCGGCGTTCAGCCTTGCAGAGCACTACGTCTTACCTGTCGCTTACCTTTCTATGGAAGATCCTTAAATCCCTTTCCTGATCCTAATTTTTTTTTCCTTAAAAAAAATCTCAAAATGAATAACAATGTCATACCATGTGTTTTCGCTTTGTTACTGGTGGATACATGTTCATAAATAGACTTTAATCACATAGCCTCTGGCGCTCTGGGCTACAATGACCCGATTTTGAGCGCCGGCGATGTTTGAGGCTGTTTTTTTTGATGAATGTGGTGTGAGTCGGCCGAACTGAGCTGGCGTTACGGTTCGCTCCCACACACCGCTGACACATTATATTGATCAATGCCGGCCCGCGACTGAGGCGCTCTGAAACAATGATCCACGGCCAAGCACAGCAACTACTAGCGGGTGCTCTGAAATAAGCTATACAGACGCTCATCTGTCGCTACCTGGCGTTAGTAATGAATCTGCCTGCCCGTCCCTCCAAAAACTGGTTGCTCAAGGACCATGTTACCCTTGGTCCCGCTAGGCCTTCACACAAAGCTGGGATACACAGGGGCCAAAGAGGGGCTTTAAAGGGAAGATGTTGCAGTCATATGGAGGTGTCCAAAATGCATTCCCCTCTTACAGCTGCCCATCCCACCCTAAAAATTGGCAGATATCTGGTTATGGTTATCACCCCTGCCAGACGTGAACCCAACTGGTGAAAACATGTTGGCATAAGGGGATTACGCCAACAGTTTTTTTTGTGGCCCACATGAGACTTAAAAGTTGGCCAAAACCCAGGATTTTGACTATCCTAGGTTTTGGTCCTTTCCTTCGGGGCACCCCTATTGGGGGATGCCCTGCTGCGTGAAACTCCCCAGATCACCAAGGCCAACTCACATCTTCCCCGTCCTACAGCGCATGTGCGGCCACTCGTCCAATCATCGCCCTCGGAGCGGTTGACGTCATGTCGTCTAAGGGGAGCGGCTCCGAGCTTGCTGACGGCCGCATCCCCCGCTTCACTCTAACAGGGAGCGTGCCCACGCCAGCCATTCACAAATGCCCGGCGCAGGCAGCCGCCCTGCTAGAGGGATATCAGGGATGTGGCTCGCACATGCGCCGTCAGACCTGGAAACAAGGTAAATGTATGGGGCGACCTGGGGGGTTTCACACAGCAGTCAGATTTTGGATGCCCCGAGGTGGAGGGAATCGATCGGCCTGGGGAGTCTTATGGATTCCCATTGCGGTGGGTTTTGGTCCACTTTAAATTATGTTCTAGTTTTTAGTTGGTTTTGCCTTTCACGCGCATGCAGTGACACTGAAAGCAGGAATCCCTGGCGCCATCCTGGATGTGTCAATTGTTCAGGTTAGGGCCTCATGGATTTAAAAACATGATGTCCAGGTTTCTGCAGAGGCCACTCAGCCTTGGGTTCGGGATGATAAAATAAACCCTGGAAGTAGCCCTGTTTCTCCCATCTGGAAACCCAACAAGGGCTAAGCCGGGTGGAGTGAAGTGCATGGATGGAATACGCCTGGTGGAGGGGGCTTTTTTGAGTTGATGGGGCATTTGGTCTAAGGGGAATACTTTAGGGTTTGAAAGTGGTTGTTCTTTGCAGAATGGGTGTCATCTCTAGACAATGAGGGGCAGAACCTGGCACTGGTTTTGTTTGGCACATGGATCCCTTATTGTTATGGAGCAGAGTGCTGGCCCCTGACGTCACCAAAAAATTGGAGCACCGACTATGGGAAACTAGGGTTTCACCATGCTGTCCCTGATTTGGATGGACTGTCCCGCTTTTAAGACCATGTCCCCCTGTCCCTCGTTGTTCTCCCTCTTTGAGGTGTAACATGCAGATCTGCAGCAATAAATGATTCATTTGCCTATTCAAAGTGTTTCTATTGTTGTAGCTATTAGATCCTATCTTATATCCATCCCTCAAAAGGGGGCGTGGCTTCATCCATCCCTCAATGGGGGAGTGGCTTCATCCATCCCTCAATGAGGGGGTTGGCTTAATTTACATATTGTCCCTCTTTGAGGTGTAACCTGCAGATCTGCAGCAATAAATGATTCATTTGCCGATTCAAAGTGTTTCTATTGTTGTAACTGTTACATCCTATCTCCTATCCATCCCTCAATGAGGGGGCGTGGCTTCATCCATCCTTAAATAGGGGCGTGGCATCATCCATCCCTTAATGAGGGGGCGTGGCCGAGTTTTAACAAATGTCCCTCTTTCCCACCCTGAAAAGTTGGTAGGTCAATAAACCCTTACTGCCTGCCAGGGATGGCACTGGAACCTACTGCTCAGAGCCCAGGACTAGTTCCAGAGGTCTAAGGACCTCCCTGGTCTTCTCTAGACCCGGACGCAAGGTTTGCTGCCTATGCAGAAAGTCCAGATGGTACTTGGACAGAATGGTGGTTGACATAGTTGAGGTCGAGGAGTAGGGAAGACTAAATAGTCAAGTCCAAAGGCAAATTTCAGGGGCCGGCAGCAAGTAAGAGCAACCTGATATTCAAGCTGAAGGTTGCTGGTAGCTAGCAAGGGTTAACCGGTCTGTAATCCAAGACAAGGTGTTATGAATGAAAAGTAAAGCGAATGGTCCGCACTCCTCTTCTCATAAAACTTCACTTTTAATTATGCGTTTAAAATCATCTCCATAGTGTATCAAAAGCCAATAAAATCTCCAGTCCTATGATTAAGGACTGGAGATAGGAGTCCGAAACGCGTAAGTCGCCTATAATGCATATATGACTTTCCAAGACTTTGATCAGTACTGATTTTATTAGCTTTTGATACACTATGGAGATGATTTTAAACGCATAATTAAAAGTGAAGTTTTATGAGAAGAGGAGTGCGGACCATTTGCTTTACTTTTCATGCTGTTTAGTGGGTTTGAGACTACCCACGGCCGTGTACACTCGGGATTAGGTGGTGAGCGGACATTCCCTATATTGTCTCAAGGTGTCATGAATGACTTACCTTCAGTCTATGCCCCTGGAGTCTTTTGGCGACTGCCCAGCAGCCTCTTCCGCCTCAGACGCCAGCTCCGGCGGCATGTGCGTCGCCGAGCGCCCTCCTCCCTGGTCCACTGTCATCCGACTCATGCTTGCGTGCGAGCACAGTCAGCTTATGTCCTCTGGTGGTGCTGCACACAGCGCGGCTGCCGGAGGCTGTTTAAAGGAGCCAATCCTAGGAGGTCCCGTTCTGGGCGGTATGCCTTTAAAGTTCAGATGGGGCAATCAGCCCAGAGGTCTCTAAGTGCACCAATCAGCACACAGACCCTAAGTGCACCAATCAGCACACCGACCCTAAGTGCACCAACCAACCCACAGACCCTAAGTGCACCAATCAACCCACAGACCCTAAGTGCACCAATCAACCCACAGACCCTAAGTGCACCAACCAACCCACAGACCCTAAGTGCACCAATCAACCCACAGACCCTAAGTGCACCAACCAACCCATAGACCCTAAGTGCACCAATCAACCCACAGACCCTAAGTGCACCAACCAACCCACAGACCCTAAGTGCACCAATCAACCCACAGACCCTAAGTGCACCAATCAACCCACAGACCCTAAGTGCACCAATCAGCACACAGACCCTAAGTGCACCAATCAACCCACAGACCCTAAGTGCACCAATCAGCACACAGACCCTAAGTGCACCAATCAACCCACAGACCCTAAGTGCACCAATCAGCACACAGACCCTAAGTGCACCAATCAACCCACAGACCCTAAGTGCACCAATCAGCACACAGACCCTAAGTGCACCAATCAACCCACAGACCCTAAGTGCACCAATCAACCCACAGACCCTAAGCGCACCAATCAACCCACAGACCCTAAGTGCACCAATCAGCACACAGACCCTAAGTGCACCAATCAACCCACAGACCCTAAGTGCACCAATCAACCCACAGACCCTAAGTGCACCAATCAACCCACAGACCCTAAGTGCACCAATCAGCACACAGACCCTAAGTGCACCAATCAACCCACAGACCCTAAGTGCACCAATCAACCCACAGACCCTAAGTGCACCAATCAACCCACAGACCCTAAGTGCACCAATCAACCCACAGACCCTAAGTGCACCAATCAGCACACAGACCCTAAGTGCACCAATCAACCCACAGACCCTAAGTGCACCAACCAACCCACAGACCCTAAGTGCACCAATCAACCCACAGACCCTAAGTGCACCAATCAACCCACAGACCCTAAGTGCACCAACCAACCCACAGATACTAAGTGCACCAATCAACCCACAGACCCTAAGTGCACCAACCAACCCACAGATACTAAGTGCACTAATCAACCCACAGACCCTGAGTGCACCAACCAACCCACAGACCCTAAGTGCACCAATCAACCCACAGACCCTAAGTGCACCAATCAACCCACAGACCCTAAGTGCACCAATCAGCACACAGACCCTAAGTGCACCAATCAACCCACAGGCCCTAAGTGCACCAATCACAGTCACTGCCTTCCTGTCCAATCCGGTCGGGTTCAGTCCTATAAAGGGATCACCCCTCAGTGTGTCAGTGCCTGTGATAGCGTTTAGCTGGCTTTGTTATTCTCCTGTGATTTCCTGTAAATATCGTTATTGACCATTTGCTTGAATCTCGACCACGTCTCCGTCTCATCCCTTTGTACCGCGCAGCTCTCTGACCTCCCGGTGTGACCCTTGGCTTGACGTCTGACTTCGCTTGATTTCTCCTGAGCACTCAAATTGCTTCCAGTACTTACCTGTTTCCGAAGCACCCAAACTGTTTCCAGTACTTACCTACTTTGCCCAGTCTGACCTTCGGTTTATCTGTCTTCACTCCCCTGAGCCTACAATCTTTGAGCCATCAAGTCCTGGGGGCAATCATGTCCGGCCTATATAGCGTCCTGGCAAATGGGGGCTTGTCTATAGGTGAAGCTGGCTGTGGAGATTGGGGGTTGCAGGCTCACAACGAAGACAGGTATTCTCGGGGTCTGACACAAGGGCTCCAACCAGAGTTCATGAGCCCTAAAAAGGAGCTCTGAGCTGCCACTCGAAGAACTGGGGTGGTCTACAAGGTGCAGTCACACGAACTCCCCCACCCTATGATATAGGAAAGCCCCCCCACTTCCCACAGTTAGGGGTTGAAGTAGGGTGGCGGGCTGCACCGAGGCTCCTCGGTAATGATGAGAACCGGGCGTAGTTCTTTGAAGTGGCCATTTGATAATAGTTTCCAGCAGCGAGGCTTCCGTGATATTGATCAGCTCTGTGAGCAGAAGGCTCCGGAAACAGCAGCAGCTGGGACTTCCAGAACTTGGAGAGAGAATTGATTTATTGATGCTGGAAACAAACGCTCACATTCCATACGGGAAGATCTGGAATTTGATCAGGAGATGCTGCCATTAACTGCTTCTGAGTTTTAAAGGGCAACTCCATCCCCCCTAAAACATCTTCTTCTCCATGTCTGTGGTACCTCAAGCAAGGCCGGGGAGTAGAGCAGCCCTCAGGCTTCTGGGAAAGCAGGGTTTCCAGGGGCTTCTGGTGAGTTGCATACTTTAGGCTTTCTGTGGGGCATCCAGGGATGACAGAGCAACATTTTGGCTTCCAGGGAGGCCACGTCTGCAGAATGGCCCAAAGACTTCCTCTGGGACTGCCTGTGAGGCCAGGTCTCCAAAGAAACCCTTGAGCTTCCTTAGGGCTTTCCAGAGAAGCATAGGTCTTCGAATAAATCCCGAAAGAGACCCTCAGGCCTCTGGGGAGGCTGGATCTCCAGTCACACACCTAGACTTCCTTCATGGCTTATGGGGAGGCCATTCTGGACTGTCACCCTCTAGTTTTATGGTTGGCTCCTGTGTCGGCCAGGTCTCCAGAGCAGCCCTCAGGCTTCCTCGGGGGTTTCCAGGGAGGCTAGGTCTTTAGAGAGGCATAGGTCTTCGAATAAATCCCTAAAGAGGCCCCCAGGCTTTTGGGAGGCTGGATCTCTAGTCACACACCCAGGCTTCCTTCATGGCTTATGGGGAGGCCATTCTGGACTGACGCCCTCTAGTTTTATGGTTGGCTCCTATGTTGGCCAGGTCTCCAGAGCAGCCCTCAGGCTTCCTCTGGGGTGGTCGGGAAGGTCTTCTGAGCAACCCTCAGGCTTTCTCTAAGGCTTCCAGGGAGGCTAGGTTCCCAAAGTGGCCATCAGGATTTCGCTGGGGCCAAATTTCAAGAGATTTCCACTGGTGCTTCTGGGCAGGTGTTAATGCGACCCACAAGCTTCTGTCTTCACAACAGCCTTTTGTATTTCCTTCTGGAGAGACCAGGTCTCCAGAGAGGCCCTTTGGTTTCCTCCGTGGATTCGGGGAAGGTCAGGTCCCCAGAGCACAGTGCGCAGCGGCCCTTAGGTTTCCTCAGGGGCTTCCCAGGGGGGCTTGATCTCCAGAGCAGAATGGGAACGGCAGTTTTTCCGGCCATAGGGTCCAAAAGTCTGGTTCACTTTATGCCCGAGGAAAACTACAGTCAGCAGAGGCGGGCGATATTCCAACACCGGAATACACAGTCTTAGTTCACCCAACCAATGCTGCACGGCAGGATGCTCTTCCTACCCCATACCCCAGTGCCCTCCTGCCCTCCCTGTGCAACTCAAGCTGTCTGGCCACTGTTGTACAGGGTGTCTCCAAGCTTACATACCATAGAGGCAGGGGAGGCGACTGCTACCAGGCCCAACGGCAGAAGAGGGCCCAGTGCATCTCCAACTTGCAGCACCTGTGGGCCACCCGATGTGGTCCATCTTATGTCTGCAGTGCCATCACATTGTTATAGCAGCTGGGGGAACAGGTGGATGGCAAGTTTGTAACATCCCGTGAAACCTTCTTACCCTTACCACTGATACCCCAAGCAGATAACTGTTGGGGGCCTCTAAGGATTTGTTCAACCAACACTGTCTACAGCATTTCTTCAGTGTGATCAACTTGAATTGTTAAAAGGTTAAAAAAAACACAAAAAAGGCAGGTAGGGTGACTTTTAATGTGGGCAATCTGTATGTACAGGGTGGGGGTAACATATAAGATAGGCTCTTATTCAGGGTGAGGGTCCGGATTAATGTGAGAAATCTGTATGTACAGGGGGGAAACATACAAGATAGGCTCTTATTCAGGGTGAGGGTCTGGATTAATGTGGGCAATCTGTATGTACGGGGGGACATATAAGATAGGCTCTTATTCAGGGTGAAGGTCCGGATTAACGTGGGAAATCTGAATGTACAGGGGGGAAACATACAAGCTAGGCTCTTATTCAGGGTGAGGGTCTGCATTAGTGTGGGAAATCTGTATGTACAGGGGGGGAAACATAAAAGATAGGCTCTTATTCAGGGTGAAGGTCTGGATTTATGTGAGCAATCTGTACGTACAGGGTGTGGGAAACATACAAGATAGGCTCTTATTCAGGGTGAAGGTCTGGATTTATGTGAGCAATCTTTATGTACAGGGTGTGGGAAACATACAAGATAGGCTCTTATTCAGGGTGAAGGTCCGGATTAATGTGGGCAATCTGTGTGTATGGGGGGAAATATACAAGATAGGCTCTTATTCAGGGTGAAGGTCCGGATTAATGTGGGCAATCTGTATGTACAGGATGGGAGAAACATACAAGATAGGCTCTTATTCAGGGTGAAGGTCCGGATTAAATTGTCGTAATGGAAAGATGACTCACACATCACAGAAAGCTGTAAGCTGTTAATATTACAATAGCAGGGTAATATTTTCTATACCATGTAGCTCAGCAGGGTGCCGTTCTTGTTACAACTGTAACATCAGCCACACACCTGGCTGTTACAGTGTAACACAGCAGGGAACTGCCCAGCTTCTTACAATGTAACAGAAGGAAATTTGTCCTGCTTGTTCCATTGCCCAGTGCAAGAGCAGAGGGAGTTTTAAAACTCCCTACATGAGGTTCATTACTCTCATTGTTGCTGCTGCTGTACTGTAGCAACACCCCAGACTATAATGGCCCCACTGCCGCCGACCTGGGCCCCATAGTGAATCCAAATATCCAGCATGAGTAAAACTTTTATTGTATTGCTTCAATTTAAAAAGGGATCCAGTCTATTGGTAAGGCTCACAATCAAACTCACGAGTAGCGCTTCTACGAGTTTCAAGCTCATAGTGACCCCATAGACATCCCGAAACCCCCGCAGGTCACCCAAAAACTCACCTTCATTCCCAGTCCAACAGTGCATGTGTGAGCCTAAATAACAGTGGGATTCCAGGGCTAACCCCCTACAATTTGATATAGAATAGAACATGCCCAATGTCCTCCCCACTTACCTCACCTCGTTGGGCATGTTCTATTCTATATCAAATTGAAGCACTATTGCTGTTTATCTGATCGGGAGACGCTTACTGGCTAATCACTGCCTATAAGAGCACAATACGGGTCTATTTCTTTTCATATTAGCACATGTCACTTTATATCATCAGAATTGCACAATGCTTTTTTGCACACTTTACTATTATATAAAATTTAGTTTGTATATTTTTTAATAGACACAATTAAAGTGTCTATTCTTTTGGTTGATTATCTAATCGCACATGCACTAGCACTTTATCCTCTGAGCGTCTACCTACATATATAATTATTAATTGCTATATTTTGATACAAATATGATTAATGGAATCAAATTGCGTTAGCCCTGGAGTTCCTCCCCACTTGGGTTTTATATATGTCTTTTAACAGTGTTATGTATGTCTGTCGTGTAGTGTGTATGTAGATTTGTTTAGCATGTACATCATTCAATAAATTATATACTTTTAATCTAAATTTTTGTTGTGCGGCCACTTGTGTGGATGGTTGTAGTGGGTTAGGATCTATCAGGCTGATTCATCATTAGCGCCAGGTAGCGACAGATGAGCGTCTGTAGCGGCATTTTCAGAGCGCCCGCTAGTAGTCGCTGTGCTCGGCCGTGGGTCGCTACTTCATAGCGACTCAGTCGCTGTTCAGTAATGTTGAATACATTGTGAGGAGTCGCTATTTGACCAGTACAGCGCTGTATGGGAGCGCATGTTAGCGACTGCTCATAGCGACCGACTCACACCATATTCAGCAAAAAAACAGCCTCACAAATCTCTGGCACTGAAAAATGCTTCTCTGAAGCCCAGAGCGCAGGAGGCTGTGTGATTAAAGTCTGTTTTTCAGCATCTATCCACCAGTAACAAAGCGAAAACATATGGAATTACATTGTAGCAACATTGTAACATGAACACTTTAATGGCAGAGCTGTGATGTCATTTCTAAAGAAATTATATAAAAACTAAAAGAAATGAAAAAACTGCTTATTCAATGTCAGGAGAGGTCACAGAATTATTTGTGATTTTTAGAAAAAAACAAAACAAAAAAACAAAAACCCTGTTTAAAGAGAAGAAAAGGTTCGTCCATTGAAATGTATGGGAGAGTGACAGGTAGCGAGAGGTCATACCTGGCGCTGTGCAAGGCTGAACATCGGCGCTGTTCGCTGAGGCTGTGATAATGATGAATCAGACGCTACATGGCGCTATCCCAGTCGCTAAACAGATTCTGCTTGATAAATGTGTAATTGCGTGCCGGGTCCGGCGTTCACCAGTCGCTATCTGTCGCTACCTGTCATTAACCAGCCACTACCTGACGCTATCCCTTCATGAATAAGGGCCTTTGTGTAGTCTTGTCCCTAACGCCAGCACCATTGGGATTATTTAGGTTGTGCATATTCATACTGGAGGGTGAAGCGCATGTGTGAGTAACGGCTGCATCAGCGCTATTCCCTCAGCAGGGCGCGCTTGTGAATGGCCGGCGCGGGCACACTCCCTGTTAAAGGGAAGCGGGGGATGCGGCCATCAGCGTGCTCCGATTAGACGAGCTCCTGGATGATGGGGCTCAGGCGGATCCGAGCGTGCTGATTGGACGAGCGGTTGCACATGCATCGTAGGACCGGGAACAGGTGAGTTCATTCCGGCGGCCTGGGGGCTTTCACACAGCGGAGGCCAAAACCCAGGATAGTCAAAACCCCAGGTTTTGGTCCACTTTAATCTTGCATGGGCTGGCCCATAGCAATCTGCAATATTATTAATATTTATGAAGGGATAGCATCAGGTAGAGCCTTGTAAATGAGAGGTAGTGACAGGTAGCGACAGGTGAGCGCCGGACGCGGCAGCAATTACACATTTATCAAGCAGAATCTGTTGAGCGACTGGGATAGCGCCATGTAGCGTCTGATTCATCATTATCCCAGCCTCAGCGAACAGCGCCGGCGTTCAGCCTTGCACAGCGCCACGTCTTACCTCTCGCTACCTGTCGCTCCCCCATACATTTCTATGGACTTTTTTTTATTTCTTTTTAAACAGGGTTTTTATTTTTTTTTTTTAAAAACCAAATAATGTTGTGACCTCTTCTGGCCTAGAAAAAGCCATTTTTTCAAAAATGTTTCATGTTTTATATATTTCTTCAGAAATGACATCACAGCTCTGCCATTAAAGTGTTCATGTTACAATGTTGTTACAATGTAATTCCATATGTTTTCGCTTTGTTACTGGTGGATACATGTTAAAAAACAGCCTTTAATCACACCGCCTCCTGCGCTCTGGGCTTCAGAGAAGCATTTTTCAGCTCCGGAGTTTTGTGAGGCTGTTTTTTTGATGAATATGTTGTGAGTCGGTCGCACTGACCAGTCGCTAACATGCGCTCCCATACAGCGCTGTACTGGTCGAATAGCGACTACTCACAATGTATTCATCATTGCTGCACAGCGACTGAGTCGCTAAGAACTAGCGAACCACAAACGAGCACTGCGACTACTAGCGGGCGCTCTGAAATGCCTGCTACAGACGCTCATCTGTCGCTACCTGGCGCTAATGATGAATCAGCCTGCCCGTACAGTTTATTTTTTTAGGGGGCCCAATAGGAAGTTTGCTCTGGGGCCCCCTGTGAAACCTATACACACCCCTGGCGCTATGGCCTGTGCCTTACACAGCTGTGCATTCTCTTCAGAGTTTGGGATATGGAGGCTCCCTGTAACTATGGAGCTTCCTTAACATAAACAGTTTATTTAAAGTCAAATCCGAGAGCTCTCACGCGGCAAACAGCCAATCAGGAGCAGCGGAAGCTCCGTTCAATAATACCCCGATATGAACCCCACGCCGGGGGGGGGGGGAGCCCTGACAGCATCTGATGAAGAGCAGCAAGCGAGGCGAAAGGCGCGCAGTCACCTCCGTGTGATCTTCACAGGGACGGCATCAACACTGGGCAATGCTGGGGCCCCTGCACCTTGGGAGGGCCCCACCTCATTCCCTCTACCCTGGGCAGCCCCTATGCAGGACAGTGCAGTAACCAGGACTAAGGACTGTCAGCCAGGGGCAGGTTGGCCATTTCTTTCTTTCTGTCAGTCCTTCTATTCTTTCTGTCAGTCTTTATATTTCTTTATTTCTTTCCATCTATTCTTTCTTTTTTTCCAGTCATTTTCCCTATTTTTTTTCTTTATTTATTTCAGACCTTCTAATCTTTCGATCTTTACTTTTTTCCCTCATCCCTTTTAGTCCTTCTCTACTTTGTCATTCCTTCTATTATTTTTATTTTTTTATATTATTTTTATTTTATATATTATTTTTTGATGTTTATTATATTATATAATATATTTTATTTTTTATTATATATATATATATATTTCTGTCATCCCTTATATTCCTTCTCTACTTTGTCGACTCACAACATATTCATCCAAAAAACAGCCTCACAAAACTCCGACGCTGAAAAATGCTTCTCTGAAGCCCAGAGCGCAGGAGGCTGTGTGATTAAAGTCTGTTTTTCAGCATCTATCCACCAGTAACAAAGCGAAAACATATGGAATTACATTGTAACAACATTGTAACATGACACTTTAAAGTGGAGCAACACCCAGGATTTGGACTATCCTGGGTTTTGGTCCACTTCGGGGGGGCACCCTGATTGGGGGTGACCCGCTGTGTGAAACCCCCCAGAACGTCCCAAAAACTCACCTCACCACGTGACCGCGCTGTCCAATCTCCGCCGACGTCCAAGCGGGTGACAGCGACGCCCAAGACAGCGCGTCCGCCGCCGCCTCCAGCACGTCACTCCTACAGGGCGCGCGCACGTCTAGAGGGGCGAGCGGGAGGCGGTGGCGGCTTCTGCCGCTGCCGATAAGGTAAGGTTTTTTTGGGGTTTTGGGGGGGTTTCACCCCGCGGGACATCCCGATCTCAGATGTCCCGCGGTGAGATTCCCGGGCCGATCACCCCTTGGTGTTGGTCCACTTTAATGGCAGACCTGTAATGTCATTTCTGCAGAAATATATAAAAAATGAAAAAACTGCTATTTCAATGCCAGAAGAGGTCACAGAATCATTTGTGATTTTTTTAGGACAAAAAAAAAAACAACAAAAACCCCGTTAAAGAGAAGAAAAGGTTCGTCCATTGAAATGTATGGAAGAGCGACAGGTAGCGAGAGGTCATACCTGGCGCTGTGCAAGGCTGAACACCGGCGCTGTTCGCTGAGGCTGTGAAAATGATGAATCAGATGCTACATGGCGCTATCCCAGTCGCTAAACAGATTCTGCTTGATAAATGTGTAATTGCGTGCCGTGTCCGGCGTTCACCAGTCGCTACCTCACATTAATCAGCCGCTACCTGACGCTATCCCCTCATGAATAAGGGCCTTATTGTGCGAATGAATAACTATGGGCCAATGCAGGCCAGCTCAGCAAAGCATAATGTGTCACAAAGCAATATTTCTATTCGCTACATTATTGTAGCCTTGGTGCGCTCACCAATTTACTCCTCTGCTGAATTCTAAGCGCAGTCAAGTTCACTCCTATAAACCACAATGGCAAGGTTATGAAGCATGTTATTAAATCTGGGATTTTTTTAAACCTTAAAGCAGACCTTCACCCTGAAAAAGAGCCTATCTTATATGTTTCCCACACCCTGTACATACAGATTGCCCACATTAATCCGGACCTTCACCCTGAATAAGAGCCTATATTATATGCCCCCCTTTACATACAGATTGTCCACATTAATCCGGACCATCACCGTGAATAAGAGCCTATCTTGTATGTTTCCGGATTAATGTGGGCCATCTGTATGTACTGGGGGGGGGGGGCATATAAGATAGACTCTTATTCAGGGTGAAGGTCCGGATAAATGTGGGCAATCTGTATGTACTGGGGGGGGGGCATATAAGATAGACTCTTATTCAGGGTGAAGGTCCGGATAAATGTGGGCAATCTGTATGTACTGGCGGGGGGACATATAACATAGACTCTTATTCAGGGTGAGGGTCCGGATTAATGTGGGCAATCTGTATGTACAGGGTGTGGGAAACATATAAGATAGGCTCTTATTCAGGGTGAGGGTCCGGATTTATGTGGGCAATATGTATGTACTGGGGGGACATATAAGATAGGCTCTTATTCAGGGTGAAGGTCCGGATAAATGTGGGCAATCTGTATGGACTGTGGGGGGGAACATATAAGATAGGCTCTTATTCAGGGTGAAGGTCCGGTTTAAAGCTTTCCTAGGAAGGCAGATAAGATCCTCATCACACCTTCCGCCATAAATGACATAAAGCAAAGCTACACTAGCTGAAGCTCCTTCTGAGCACAGCGCCACCTGCTGGCTATAAAATGTAGTCCTTTATCTATAAAGGAAGTGTATGCTTGTGGTCAGGGCCGGACTCCAGGTTTATGTGGGCCCTTGGGCGTCATGGTCTCACTGGGCCCCTTTGTGGTGAAGAGTCGCGTCACCGAGGGACGTCCCAAATTTGGATGCCCCCTAAGGATCAGGCTACTGCTTTGAAGCGCAAACCTGAGCTCAGTTTTGGATGCCCCTGTGTGTGACCCCCTCCCCCCCTTTGTTCATTACTTTCCTGGAACTGGTGAATGCTCTGTGTCGCCAGTTTGCGTTACCGGCCAAACCAGGAGGGTTCCTTCACAAACAGGGGCATCCCAAATTGAAATGCCCCTGTAAAGCGGACCAAAACCCAGGGGTGGAATTGCTTGCATAGTGGGTATACCAGCGGGTGTCACACAGTAGGGTATCACAGATTGGGATGCTCCAGGGATAGGAAATCAGCTGGGGTGGGCAACTTAAAAGCAGAACAAAACCCAGCACTTCCTCCCCTGGAATCTAAATCGAGACGCCCCATTATATGGAACCCACCATTCGAGGAGATGTGGGCACCAGCTGTGGCGGTCCCCTCCCAGTCCACCGCCGGTCAAGCTCTGTCGCACACCCCAAAGGCCGGCCCTGTCACTGGGTCCCCCCCAGAAGATGGTGGCCGGCAGCTGCCCCACTTTGCCGAGTGCTCACGCCGGCCCTGCTTGCGGCCCTCGGAATGAATCGCCCGCACACCCTGCGGATCTCATAACCACCCTGAAAACCTTTCCAAACACAGGAAAAACCACAACTGCCCCATAATCCAGACTCCCCTCCTCCACCAAGACCAACAGCCACTCTGCCCCTACCCAACATCTCACAGCGCGTACGTGCGTGCGCGCGTCTTCCACGCATCCATCTCCCTGTGCCCCAGCCCTCACCCCATTCCCGACATCTCCATAAATCCTCAAATCAATCTTCCTTCAGGCAAATATTTATTTTACACCCCAACACTTCATATTTTACACCAGCGTCTTCTCATAACTACTTTAATGTTTAACTATAACTCGCAATTCCTCTTCCTCCCATTTTTTATTTTCCTCCTCTCGTTTGCCACCGAGGCCTAAGGGAAAGTTACCTCCAGCCAGGGTTCAACAGTATTGAATTTAACTATAAGATTTATGCTATATGTAAATAAAGATATATACATATATGTGTGTGTATATATATATATATATATATTTTACATATAATAATTCCCCAGTCCAACGGCGCATGCACAAGCTGCGGCCGCATCCCCGCTATCCCTCTTACAGGGCGCATGTCAGGCATTTGTGAATGGCCGGCACGGACACGCTCCCTGTTAGAGGGAAGCGGGTGATGCAGACGCCAGCGCGCTCGGAGCCGCTCGCCTTAGATGACGTGACATCAGCGTGCTGATTGGATGAGCGGCAGCGCATGTGCCGTAGGACCGGGAAGAGGTGAGTTGGGTTATGTTGGGTTGGAGTTGAATTATTTTGGGTTGGGTTATATTGGGTTAGAACTGGGTTATGTTTGGTTGGGGTTGGGTTATGTTTGGTTTGGTTCTGTTGCGTTGGGGATGGGTTCTGTTGGGTTATGTTTGGTTTGGTTCTGTTGGGTTGGGGATGGTTTATGTTGTGCTGGAGTTAGGTTATGTTTGGTTTTGTTGGGTTGGGGATGGGTTCTGTTAGGTTATGTTTGGTTTGGTTCTGTTGGGTTGGGGATGGTTTATGTTGTGCTGGAGTTAGGTTATGTTTGGTTATGTTGGGTTGGGGATGGGTTATGTTGGAGTTGGATTATTTTGGTTTGGGTTATGTTGGGTTAGAACTGGGTTATGTTCGGTTGAGGATGGGTTCTGTTGGGTTTGGTTATGTTCGGTTGAGGATGGGTTCTGTTGGAGTTGGATTATTTTGGTTTGGGTTATGTTGGGTTAGAACTGGGTTATGTTCGGTTGAGGATGGGTTCTGTTGGGTTTGGTTATGTTCGGTTGAGGATGGGTTCTGTTGGGTTGGAGTTGGGGTATTTGGGGTTGGGTTAGAACTGGCTTATGTTTGGTTGGGGTTTGGTTTTGTCGGGGTAGGGTTATGTTGGGTTAGAGTTGGGTTACGCTGGTTTGGGTTGGTTTAGTCTTTCGTTTTCTAAAACAGCGAGTCCCCTGCAAGAAGAGATTGATTGCGGGTTGTCTGGGTCATGAAACAAATAAACTTCCCCCCCCCCCCCCGTCCTGCTCACCATAAAGTAAGATAATCTGGAGCTTCCATGTTTGCTTCTACTAAACAACAGGCCACTCCAAAATTTGGAAATGGTGGGGGAATGGTGGGGGCGGATAATTTGACCACACAGCGAATGGTGAGGTGTGCGTAAATGTAGAATCCTCATTATCTAATTTCCACATTACATTGTGCGCTCCCACCACATGGATGCATCCGAAATGAAGGAAAATGACCCAGTAATTTAGATTACTGACGCCACTGTCGGAAAAATCTGCCAGAATCAGAAAAAAAGTTGTGTTCCTAAACTGGAAAAAATCTGCACTGATGCTTTTTTAATGTAAAAAAAGGACTAAAAAGCAACATTCCATATTTTACCATCAACTTTCTCATGGCCAGCCTTTGGCATTGATCTGCCCCCCCAGTATGCTGACCAGGCAGTTAAAGTGGAAGTAAACCCATATTTGGGTCCTCCCCTCAATGTGTGGGCCTCCCCCGCCCTGTTGCCTCAGGGCTGGCCCGGATTTTAAGGAACCGGGCTTTTCCACAGCCGAAGCTACGCCCCCGCCCGATTGGCTCTCTCGAAGATTGCCGCTGTGACAAGGTGCAGTCAGCTGACTGCATCCCCAGGCAGGCGTGCCTAGCTATTCAGAAAGGCTGGACACAGGAGTGCATGCATCCGCACAGGTTGCGTCGCTGGCAGAGAATGCGTTGCGGGAACCGCGGGGTTTAGGTAAGATCACTGGCGTCCCGGGGGCTTTTACACAGCATCCGGTGTAGGCTAGCGGCTGTGCCTGGAATCTTTTAGATTCCAAGGCCCAGCCGCGCGGGTTTTGACCCGCTTTAAGGAATGAGCACCACGCCTAGAGCTATAGCATTGCATGGACAGATCATAGGCAGGAGTAGTTATGCCCCCCAGAGCCACAATTCTGAGGCTATAGCATGGGGGCCAGAACATGGCCTGGGGTTTACAGTGGAACTGGTTACAAGAGGGACAAAGGGGGGAGACTATGAAGGCAGGCTTTGGATGGGTGTGTGCAACCCACTAGCAGTGCAACCCACTAGGAATTCTCCAGGGTCTCCCTTTGGACAGTCCACCCTTATTACATAACACATCACATATAATAATGCAGAATATAAAAGTGACCCGGGACGTGCAGGATGCCACCAGATCTAGCAACTAGGAGAGGGGACTTCTTTGGCAGCAGCTTTTAATGGCACAGAAGATGCAGCATTTGGAATTGATGTTAAGCAATGTTGTTGCAGTTAGATTCTCTCCACATTGGCCTTGTTGAGTTGGGGTTGGGTTATGTTGAGTTGAAATTGGGTTATATTGGGTTGAGGTTAGGATAGAGTTGGGTTATGTTAGGTTGAAGTCAGGTTATGTTGGGTTGGAGTCAGGTTATGTTGGGTTAGGGTTGGGTTATGTTGGGTTGGAATGGAGTTATTTTGGGTTGAGGTTAGGATAGGGTTGGGTTATGTTAGCTTGAAGTCAGGTTATGTAGGATTAGGGCTGAGGTTGAGTTTAGCAGGGTTGGGTTATGTTGGGCTAAAGTTGATTTATGTTGGGTTAGGGTTATGTTGATGTGAGATAGGTTTGTGCTGGGTTGGAGTTGGGTTATGTTGGCTTGGACTTGGGCTATGTTTGGGTTGGATTGAGGTTGGGTTATATTTGGTTAGAATTAGGTTATGTTGGGTTGGGACTGAGTTATGTTGCATTAGGGTTGAATGATGCTGGGTTGGGGTTGGTTTTGTTGGGTTGGAGTCAGGTTATGTTGGGCTTGAGTTTACCTGGGTTGGGTTATGTTGGGCTAGAGTTGATTTATTTTGGGTTAGGGTTATGTTGATGTGGGATTTGGTTATGTTGGGTTAGAGTTGGGTTATGTTGGCTTGGACTTGGGTTATGTTGGGGTTGGGTTGAGGTTGGGTTATATTTGGTTAGAATTAGGTTAAGTTGGGTTGGGACTGGGTTATGTTGCCATAAAGTAAGAAACTCTGGAGCATCCACGTTTGTTTCTCCTAAAGCTGGGCACCTGAATGATAAAGAGCAGCTGAGCTGGGTTATGCTGGTTGGAGTTGGGTTATGTTGGTTTGGACTTGGGCTATATTGGGGTTGGTTTGAGGTTGGGTTAATATTTGGTTAGAATTAGGTTATGTTGGGTTGGGACTGGTTTATGTTGCGTTAGGGTTAAGTGATGCTGGGTTGGGGTTGGTTTTGTTAAGTTGGAGTCAGGTTATCTTGATGTTGAGTTTAGCTGGGTTGGATTATGTTGGGCTAGAGTTGATTTATGTTGGGTTAGGGTTATGTTGATGTGGGATTGGGTTATGTTGGCTTGGACTTGGGCTATGTTGGGTTGAGGTTGGGTTATATTTGGTTAGAGTTGGGTCATATTGGGTTGGGGCTGGGTTATGCTGCGTTAGGGTTGAGTGATGCTGGGTTGGGATTGGGGTATGTTGGATTGGAGTTGGCTTATGTTGGCATAGAGTTGGGCTATGTTGGGGTTGGATTGAGGTTAAGTTATATTTGATTAGAGTTGGGTTATGTTGGTTTGGGACTGGGTTATGTTGTGTAAGGATTGAGTGAAGCTGGGTTGGGGTTGTTTTGTTCAAGCCAGCATAGGGGTCGATTCAGATCCTGGTCAAGAAAACTCACTTCTTTTTTAGGAGAGAATATTATGTTGGGCTAGAGTTGATTTATGTTGGGTTAAGGTTATGTTGATGTTGGATTGGGTTATGATGGGTTGGGTTATTTTGGCTTGGACTTGAGCTATGTTGGGGTTGGGTTGAGTTTGGGTTATATTTGGTTAGAGTTATGTTATGTGTTATGTTGGGTTAGGACTGGGATATGTTGCATTAAGGGTGAGTGATGAGGGGTTGGGGTTAGTTTTGTTGGGTTGGAGTCCGGTTATGTTGGGGTTGAGTTTAGCTGGGTTGGGTTATGTTGGGCTAGAATTGATTTATGTGGGTTAGGGTTATATTGATGTGGGATTTGTTATGTTGGGCTAGAGTTGGGTTATATTTGGTTAGAGTTGGGTTATGTTGGGACTGGGTTGAGTTATGTTGGGCTAGAGTTGATTTATGTTGGGTTAGGGTTATGTTGATGTAGGATTGGGTTATGTTGGGTTAGAGTTGGGTTATGTTGGCCTAGACTTGGGCTATGTTGGGGTTGGGTTGAGGTTGGGTTATATTTGATCAGAGTTGGGTTATGTTGGGTTGGGACTGAGTTATGTTGTGTTTGGGTTGAGTGATGCTAGGTTGGGTTGGTTTTGTTGAGTTGTAGTCAAGTTATGTTGGGGTTGAGTTTAGCTGGGTTGGGATAGGGTTATGTTGATGTGGGATTGGATTATGTTGGGTTAGAGTTGGGGTATTTTGGGTTGGGACTGGGTTATGTTGCGTTAGAGTTGAGTGAAGCAGGGTTGAGGTTGATTTATGCCGGGTTGGGGTTGGTTTGTGCAAGCAAAAATTCCCGCAAAGGGTTTCCCTGCAAATGGATATTGCTGGTTGTTTGGGTCCTCATGGGGCTGAAGCTGATAAACTTTCCCCATCCTTCTTACCATAAAGTAAGAAACTCTGGAGCATCCATGTTTGTTTCTCCTAAAGCTGGGCACCTGAATGATAAAAAGCAGTTTCAGCCACTCCACCATTTAGAATTGATGGGGGGGGGGGGGGGAATGGTGGAGAGTCGATACTTTGACCACATGCTGAATGGTGAGATACATGTAAATTTTGAATCCTCATTAACTAATTTCCATGTTACATTGCGCTCTCCCAACCTGAAATGAAGGAAAATGACCCATTAGTTTAGATTATTGCGGCTGTCGGTAAAAAATTTCCAGAATCAGAGCAAAATTGTGTTCCTAAAGTGGAAAAAAACAACCTCCCCCTCCATCTTCATTGATGGTGCAGAGCAATTTTCTGTTCCCGGGAGTTACAATTAATGCCCGGAGCCTCTACGCAACCAGCTCATCATCCTTTATAAAATTAAAGGTACAGATGTAGACAGCACAAACCTTGTTTGGTGGCGGCAGGCGAGAGGATTGGGTGTTCTTTGGGCCCAGAATGTCCAATGTTGAGATGTGAGGCTGTTATTCACAGTTCTGCTGCACCAAGGCAGGACTCTAAGGCCTTAAAATTGACCAAAACCCCAGACCAATGTCTAGAACTACCAGTTTCCAATTTGTAATTATCTCTAGTGTCACCGAGTCACCCCCCTAATATTGACTTCCAAGAAAGTCACAGATCCTATCCTGACCCAACAATGCAAGCTCTTCTGCAATGCAGTCATCCTAAGATGCTCCATTCCTACAGCATGTTGATTTGGCCACCGGGCACATTCTGTTGGAGCAGTATTTTGCCTGCAGTTCTTCATGTCTCCCTGTTTGGCCTCGAGTGCCACCAGTGTTACTAGTACCACTGGTTGTGAACTCCTGGTCCAGAAGACTCTTGTCCAGGTTAAATTTTCCCTTCGGATTTAGCATGTGTGAAATCACACGCATTTTGATCTTCGATCCAACAGAGCATGTGCGGCCCGGCCCCTCCGCTCTGCATGCTTGCCGCACCTGGACGACTTGTGCACCCACATGGGCCAAAGAGAATGGGGCTGCTGTGGGGTTCTGCTAAGTTTAGCCATAGGAATTGAAGATCGACCTATAATAAAAGATGGGAGACATTTCTAGAAACCCTCCTGCAGAGCCATTATTACCATTTAACATGCAGACACAAAGGCTACCCCTCATTTGGAGGGACTCTCCCTCTTTACATCCCATGTCCCCCTGTCCCTGCAAACCAAAAACGCTGTGATAGTCCTGACATCAATCCATCCCTCTCCTCCCATCCATCATGTTACCCTCAGTTCTGCCCATCTATCTGCTCCTCATAGCTCTAGCCATCAATCTATCTCTGTCTCCTGCTCAATCCCATCCATCCACCCTCCTCTTCTCCCAGCTCATTCCATCCATCCCTCTCCCCTCAGATCTCCCCTGAGCTGGGAGGGGGATGGATGGCTAGAAATAGGAGGATCAGATGGATGGGCAGAACTGAGGGGACAGGGATGGATGGGATGAGCTGGGAGGGGGATGGATGGATGGCTAGAACTAGGAGGAGCGAATGGATGGGCAGAACTGGGGGGAGAGGGAGGCAGGAATGGATCAGTTGAGCTGGGAGGGGGATAGATGGATGGCTAGAACTAGGAGGAGCAGATGGATGGGCATAACTGAGGGGAGATGGAGGCAAGAATGGATGAGTTGAGCTGGGAGGGGGATGAATGGATGGCTAGAACTATGAGGAGTTGATAGTTGGGCAGAACTGAGGGTAAAATGAGAGGGAGGCAGGAATTGATAGGTGGAGCTGTGAGTGGGATGGATGGCTAGAGCCAGTAGGAGCGGATGGATGGGCAGAACTGAAGGGAGAGGGAGGCAGGAATGGATGGGATGAGCTGGGAGGGGGATGGATGGATGGCTAGAACTAGGAGGAGCGGATGGATGGGCATAAATGAGGGGAGAGGGATGGATGAGATGAGCTGGGAGGGGGATGGATGGCTAGAACTATGAGGAGCTGATAGTTGGGCAGAACTGAGGATAAAATGATGGATCGGAGAAGAGGGGAAGAGTGTGATGGGAGGAAGGGATGGATGGCAGGCTCTGGGAGCTTTGGCTCTGATCTTCAAAAGGAGCAGATCTTTGCCAAGATGGCGCACACCTATGCTGATCCGATTCTAGAATCCTCCCAAGAGGTTAAGCAGGTCAGCCCTGGCCTCCCGCCATTGAGCAGGTCAGCCCTGGCCTCCCGTTATTGAGCAGGTCAGCCCTGGCCTCCCGTCATTGAGCAGGTCGGCCCTGGCCTCCCGTCATTGAGCAGGTCAGCCCTGGCCTCCCGCCATTGAGCAGGTCAGCCCTGGCCTCCCGTTATTGAGCAGGTCAGCCCTGGCCTTCCGTCATTGAGCAGGTCAGCCCTGGCCTCCCATCATTGAGCAGGTCAGCCCTGGCCTCCCGTCATTGAACAGGTCAGCCCTGGCCTCCTGTCATTGAGAAGGTCAGCCCTGGCCTCCCTTCATTGAGCAGGTCAGCCCTGGCCTCCAGTCATTGAGTAGGTCAGCCCTGGCCTCCCGTCATTGAGCAGGTCAGCCCTGGCCTCCCGTCATTGAGCAGGTCAGCCCTGGCCTCCCGTCATTGAACAGGTCAGCCCTGGCCTCCTGTCATTGAGTAGGTCAGCCCTGGCCTCCCTTCATTGAGCAGGTCAGCCCTGGCCTCCCGTCATTGAGCAGGTCAGCCCTGGCCTCCCGTCATTGAGCAGGTCAGCCCTGGCCTCCCGTCATTGAGCAGGTCAGCCCTGGCCTCCCGTCATTGAGCAGGTCAGTCCTGGCCTCCCGTCATTGAGCAGGTCAGCCCTGGCCTCCTGTCATTGAGTAGGTCAGCCCTGGCCTCCCTTCATTGAGCAGGTCAGCCCTGGCCTCCCGTCATTGAGCAGCTCAGCCCTGGCCTCCCGTCATTGAGCAGGTCAGCCCTGGCCTCCCGTCAGTGAGCAGGTCAGCCCTGGCCTCCCGTCATTGAGCAGGTCAGCCCTGGCCTCCCGTCATTGAGCAGGTCAGCCCTGGCCTCCCGTCATTGAGCAGGTCAGCCCTGGCCTCCCGTCATTGAGCAGGTCAGCCCTGGCCTCCCGTCATTGAACAGGTCAGCCCTGGCCTCCTGTCATTGAGTAGGTCAGCCCTGGCCTCCCTTCATTGAGCAGGTCAGCCCTGGCCTCCCGTCATTGAGCAGGTCAGCCCTGGCCTCCCGTCATTGAGCAGGTCAGCCCTGGCCTCCCATCGGAGCCTTTCCAGCTGCGTCCTGGCAATTCTCTCCTCACTCCATAATAAGAGATGAATCGGTTCACGTTTCATCAGCTGCCCGAGGAGCAATTAGTCAGAGGCCAAACTGTGCCAGGCTTCTAACGTGCCAGGCTTCTAATGAGGCCCGAGCCGTGGAATGCGTTACCACAGCGGCCAATTCTCTGTGTGTCATATAGAAATGCACAAGGAGAATGGAGCTCAGGACACCAACAGCAGCATTTGTATTCACAGCCATGAAAATCTCTGCTGGATTCCAGGAATTGTGGGGAGTGGCCAAGGTTAGTAAGCACTTTGGCTCGGGTGGCGCCGGTCAGGTTAGGTATTACATGTTAGGGGGAGGCTGGGTTATATCAGGTGTTAGGTGCCAGGATACAGGTGGGGTGGTAGGAAGGGAGGTGGGTGCAGAAACAGGTTTGGAGTAAGGTTTAGGGCCTTATTCATGAAGGGATAGCGCCAGGTAGCGTCAGGCAGCGCCAGGTAGCGGCAGGCAGCAGTAGGTAGTGTCAGGTAGCATCAGGTAGCGGCAGGCAGCGCCAGGTAGCGGCAGGCAGCAGCAGGTAGTGTCAGGTAGCATCAGGTAGCGGCAGGCAGCGCCAGGTAGCGGCAGGCAGCAGCAGCTAGCATCAGGTAGCGGCAGGCAGCGCCAGGTAGCGGCAGGTAGCGGCAGGTAGCGGCAGGTAGAGGCAGGCAGCGGCAGGTAGCGGCAGGCAGCAGCAGGTAGCATCAGGTAGCGGCAGGCAGCGGCAGGCAGCGGCAGGTAGCATTAGGTAGCGGAAGGCAGCGCCAGGTAGCGTCAAGTAGCATCAGGTAGCGGCAGGCAGCGGCAGGTAGCGGCAGGTAGCGGCAGGCAGCGGCAGGTAGCATCAGGTAGCGCCAGGTAGCGGCAGGCAGCGGCAGGTAGCGTCAGGTGAACGCCGGACACGGCAGCAATTACACATTTATAAAGGCGAATCTGGTGAGCAAATAGAACAACGCCATGTAGCATCCGATTCATCATTATCCCAGGCTCAGCGTACAGCGCCGGCGTTCATCCTTGCAGAGCGCCACGTTACCTGTCGCTACCTGGCGCTCTCCCATACATTTCTATGAATGATCCTTAAAGCCCTTTCCTGATCCCAATTTTTTTTTTCTTTAAAAAAAAAAATCTCAAATCTTTCTGACATGTTTCCTGGGCAAGAAAATGACATTTTTGAAAACTTTTTGAATTAATAATATTTATTATACAGAATTGTCCTTGCATGTCTGGTATTAAAGTGTTACTGTTACAATGTAATAACAATGCCATTCCATGTGTTTTCTCTTTGTTACTAGTGGATACATGTTCAAAAACAGACTTTAATCACACAGCGTCTGGCACTATGGGCTACAACTACATGATTTTGAACGCTGGCGCTGTGCGAGGCTGTTTTTTTTCATGCATGTGGTGTGAGTTAGTCGCACTGAGCTGGAGTTACGGTTCACTCCCATACAGTGTAGTATAGCAATCCACATATCATATTCATCAATGCTGGCCAGCGACTGAGGCGCTCTGAAACAATGATCCATGGCCGAGCACAGTGACTACTAGCGGGCGCTCTGAAATTCGCTTTACAGCCCTTTAATGTGGTTTCCCCACGGCGCTGTAGATAGGGGCCAGAGAGGGCACAAGTCAGCACTTCCCTCCAGCCTCTGGGCGAGGTCATTGACAGACTGGACCACCCCCAAAAGGGCAGAGAAGTGTTTGAAGAAAATGTCATTAAAATATAATTTGTATGACCTTACCAAAATCTATGTGTGCACGTCACTAGCAAACACTCCATATGTATATGTGTATGTGCATCTGTGTGTGTATATGTGTATGTGTGTGTGTCTGTGTGTGTGTCTGTGTGTGTATGTGTGTGTGTCTGTGTATATGTGTATGTGTGTGTCTGTGTGTGTATGTGTGTGTGTCTGTGTATATGTGTGTGTGTCTGTATGTGTATATGTGTATGTGTGTGTCTGTGTGTATATATGTGTGTGTGTATGTGTGTGTGTCTGTGTATATGTGTGTGTGTCTGTAT